>CM062807.1:478368336-478968336 GCA_031772625.1 Pinus tabuliformis
AAAGGAAAAGACAAGGTGAGACAACCCAGGAAAACTTGCCAAGGCCACAAGCAGAGTACAACACTATGAAGCTAAAGAAGGACACGAGAAAGTGGTGTGAGTTCCATAAGAGCTCCACCCACAACATATGTGAGTGTCAGGCCAAACAGTCACTGGTGAATGAGATGAGGGCTTCAGAATCAGATGCATGTTTTGACTCTGAGTCAGAACCCGACAAGGGGAATGAAAAAGGAAAGCAGATTATTGATGCAAAGCCCAACACTACCATCGCCACCACAAAGATCCAGAAGAGGAACCGGAAATATCTAGAAGAGGAAGAGCATATTTTCCACTCCCAGATGTGGGTAAGGGGATCCCTGCTATAGTTCATTGTCGACATGGGAGCTAAAATAACCTCATTGTAGTGGAGGTCATGAAGTGGCTAGGCTTACTGACAAAACACACCCACAATAGTACACCATCGGGTGGCTTCACCAAGGACATGATCTGTGCATGATCCAACAATGTCACCTTCCATATAGCATCAAGCCCTTCATAGATGAGGTATTATGTGACATTTCTCCCCTTGATTTTTGTGATGTATTATTAGGCCAACCATACTTGTGGAAGCAACATGCTGTGTATGAGTCAAGGCCTCACATTTTTATTGTTACATTGGGAAATAACTTGTACTAGATACCAAAGGTGGCACCATCTACCACCATCTCTCTGGTTACTGCAAAACAATGCAGTAAGCTCATTTCAAAAATCGGAAGATTTGTTTTCTTGAAAATACGCCCTCAAGGAAAGAAGAAGATGGTGGCCACGACCTCTAGGCATTTCCCCTCTATAGGACAACAACAGATGGACAAGGTCATGGAGGAGTACGAAGACATCTTCACCTCCCCCGCAGGGGTGCCTATGCACTATCAAGTCAAGCATTCCATTGATCTGACCCCAAGTGTTTCGTTACCCAATGGACCAATCTATCAGTTCTCCATTTTGGAGAACGATGAAATCTAGAGGCAAATTTAGGAGATGTTGCAAAAAGGCTACATTCGGCCGAGTTCATCGCCCTATGGGAGCCCAATCGTGTTGGTACAGAAGAAGGATGGGGTATGGAGACTCTGTATTAGCTGTCAGGTGCTGAACAAGATCACTGTCCGGAATGGGTACCCGATCCCACAGATTGATGACCTTCTGGACCAATTCAAGGGGAAAAAAAATTAGCAAGATCAACTTGAAGTCTGGATATCACTAGGTACCAATTGAACCCTCTGATGTGTGGAAGACTACCTTCAAATCCAAGGAGGGCATTTTTGAATGGTTGGTTATGCCTTTCAGGTTGATGAATTCTCCTACAACCTTCATGAGGTTGGTGGATGACATCTTGTGGCCATTCACCAACTCATTTGTAGTGGTACACTTGGATGACATCCTGATATTCAACCAGAGTTGGGAAGAGCACCTCCACCACATCCGAAAGGTTCTCCAAACACTGCAGAAACACAAGTTGTGTGCCAATTTGGAGAAATGCATTTTTGTCATGACCTAGGTTTAGTATCCGTGATACATTATTGATAAATGAGGGGTGCATGTGGATCCAGCCAAGATCCAAGTCATTCGGGATTGGCCAGCCCCAACCACTCTGACAGAGCTCCGCAAATTTATGGGTATTTCCAATTTCTATCACAAGTTCATGTTGGGGTTCTCTCATATCACTTGGCCCTTGATTCAAGTCACCAAAGGAGGACCGAAAGAAAAATTATTTTGTTCTAAATCTCAACAGAAGGCATTCGTAGAGTTGAAACATCGCCTCTACTCTGCACCAGTTCTCATTTAACCAGACTTCCAACAACCATTGGAGATCGAGACAGATGCCTCTGACTATGCTATTGGGGCAGTCCTTACTCAACAAGGGAATCCAGTGGCATATAATAGTGAGACACTTTCAGACACAGTCTGAAAGTATCCCACTTATGAAAAAGAGATGTATTCCATTATAAAGGCCTATTGACAATGGAAGCATTACATTTTGGGAAGGAAACGGTCATCCACACAAACCACTGACCCATGTAGTTCATACAAATGCAAGGGAAGTTGCAGAATGATCGAAAACAGAAATGATCCACATACTTGCAATAGTTCCATTTGAATATGAATTACAAGGAGGGCAGCACAAATAATGTTGCAAACTACCTCAGCTGACCACTGATCATGGTGTCAACCACTGTGCTCAACTCTTGTGGGCATAAGTCTTCTGATTGGCCACTTCTCTACAAAAGCGACAAAGAATTCAACCACGCATACCATACACTCTTGGAGGGTTATCAAGTTCCATATTTTCACCTCGAGGATGCTCTATTATGCCACCTGGGACACATTTGTGTTCCTTCAAGAGAGCGTGCGAAGATGGTTTTGGAATTGCACTGCAGTCGAGCAGCTGGGAATTTTGGGGTTGAGAAAATGTTGGCAGTACTGCAAAAGTACTTCTATTAGCCGAATCTTCAACAGGACATTGGGAAGTACATCAGAACCTGCACTGCTTGCACCATTTCCAAACTGACTATCAAGAAGAAAGGTCTCTATACTTTGCTACCTACCCTTAGTTGACCTGTGGAATCCATCTCCATGGATTACATGTCAAGCCTTCCTGCTACTAAGCATGGCAACGACTATGTTTTTGTGGTCTTCGACAGATTCTCAAACATGGCAATTATGGCAGCTTGCAAGAAGAGTATCACAACAGAAGCCACTGCTAAACTCTTCTTTGAACGAGTGTGGGTACACTTTGGGATCCCACATCAGAGCTAAACATTGGAGCTAAAGGATGGATTATGGAGGGGGGAATTTTAGGATTGCCTCAGCCTTAGTGGGATCAACCTGAAACCCGTGTTTTGAAATTATGAAACCAATGAGTTTGTTGAACTCAACGAATAAATCACACTTATGCAGATTTAGGCTGATGTGGTAAAATTGATACCTAGGAAAAAATTCTTGAAGGTGAGCTAGGTGATCAGAACAATGCTTTGAATGAGAAAAGAGGTCATCCAAATAGGTCAGCACAATGTGATTGATATCGGGGAAGGCATACTCTATAGCCATCTCAAAAGTTGCTCCCGCATTTTTAAGACCAAAGGGAAGCTTGCGATAATAAAGCATACCCTAGGGACAAATAAAGGTAGTCTTGTATTGATTGGATGGCTTGATAGCGATTTGGTTGTAGTCCAAGAAATTGTCCATAAAGGAAAAACCATTACAACTAGTGCATTCATCGATAACTTAGTCGATGAAAGGTGTTAGATAGTTATCTTTGGGATAAGTAATATTCAAATTGTGGTAATCAATGCATATAAATATAGTTCCATGCTTCTTATTTATGGGGACTAAGTTAGACACCCATTCTGTTAATTTCACGGGGTAGATGAAACTAGCCTTGAGAAGTTTTTCAATTTCTGCCTTGATAGTAGCATATTTCCGAGGGAGGACTAGTCGAAGTCATTTTTGAATGGGTTTGGCTCCAATATAAGGCTTTATCTCATGCTCAAAAATATAATTTTCTATTTCATGCATTTCCTCCTAAGCCCAAGAAAAAAATGTCGTGAAACGCTTTGAAGAGACAGGTGAAGCTAGCAATCTCCTTGGGAGTGTAGTTTATTCCAATCTATATGTTTTCCACAATAGTTGACATGATTGAGATATCGATAAGCATCACTTTCTCTCAATTTCCTTCTGCGTTGATCTCATGGATGGTTTTAAACGGGGAAGTTACAATCTCAAGGTGATCAATAGATGGGATTTGTAAAGGATAAGTGCCCAAGTCAGTTTGGAGAGACACAAAGGCACGATGGTGAAATTCATCCCAACGTGGTTCATCTAAAGACATGACTTCTATGATAGCCTCGTCAGAAGGCAATACATTGTTAAGGAAGTCAATATAGGGAGGAACGATGGGAGATTTGGTGGTCCCATTTTTTTGAACTAAGGAAGACAGAGAATCAGACGTCATTTGGATAGCTTGATATACTAACACAGCAAGTGAGAGGGGCACATGCTCTCCAAAAGAATTAATGGTAGAAGGGGTCAAGAGGATCCAAGGATTGGTAGGGCCATAAAAAATAGTCAATACCATTGAAACATTAAGAGGAACCTCACGCGGTAGAAGAGGGAAACACCCTAAAAGTGAGGATGCCTTCAGCGGACCGGTATTGATGCTGAAAAATGTGTCAGGAGAGCCACCCACTAGAGGAACATTGTTGGATGTTAATGGTTGAAACTTAGGGGTAAAGAAGAATAATTGATCTAAAGTGATAATATTTCCTTGATGAAGGAAGACGATAACCCTAAATACCAATGAGACAATGGCTCGTGTTTATTAAGTCTAACTATAGTCAAGAAAAATATTATAGTCAAGAAAACGATCTACAACCTCAATATCAATGGATACAATTTTTCCTCCAAGAGTGGTGGGGAATCTAGTTATATATCCTTCAGGAGTGAAGGTGTGGCCACCAAATTATTTCAGGGAATCCGATGATGGGGATAAAATGAGCAAACCCAAGGTGATCCAACAAGAAGTATCCCTCACATAGGTTGAAGCACCTTTGTTAATGATGGTGTGGTGGATGAATTTTCCCTTCTCTTGAACTTACAATTGAAATGAAATTTGATGGGAAAGGAGGGGTGTAATTTTATCCATCTCAAATACCACTAAAATGGAATGCTGATGTTCAACTCCCCCTATGGTTGTAAGCAAATCCTTCGGTTGTATAAGACAACTTTGTAAAACTTTGAGAGCAAAAATGGCACAAGGTGCCTGCGTGAGGTATTCTACAATATTGTAGTTTTCGACAAGATGAGGAAACGAATTCTATGAAGTACAACGAAGTGGCCCTTTTGGGGGATGAATGAAAGGGTTTACAACGGGCCTCTCGATACGTAAATTGTTAGATGGAGGTGGGGTGGAGCTTGATGAGGGGCCTAGAGAGTTAGGGAAAGGAGTCACATAGTTCTTGCCTCTACTTTGTAGGTCAATTACCTTAAAATCATAGACAATCGATGATCATTCTCTAGAATGAGGGGGATGAGAACCACTTTTCCCACATTGCGTGGGTGGGCGTGGGTTTGCAATAAGGTGTTACTACAGCTAGGCCAGGAAAGGGATATTAAGGACAACAGGGGTCCTGGAATCTTTCTGAGCAAGAATATTTATGCTCTCTTGTAAATGAGAACAATTGTAATTCAAATGGTCCTTAGTGCAAATTTTGCAAGTACACTTAACCACTTTCTCTTTTACTTTATTAAATTTGGCAGCAGAAGTAACTTTCTAATTTGGGGTGTTTTGACTAGTTTGCGACTTCCTAGAAGGAGCATATTTGTTCTTATTTTTCTTTTTCTTACAGCTGGTTGATAGGGTAGATTAGACTAAAATGATCGCAATTGTAGGAGGGGGAAATAGGGTGGGTCTTTGTAGTTGAAGTGCGAGCCACATTAATGGATAACTGAGAAAATTTCCCATTTAATTGGTTTACAACAGTTGTATTTGTAGCACCAACGAGCCCTTTGGCATGTGGACTAGGCTGCTGAGTAGTAGGAACATTCAAAGTTCAGAAAGAGTTTGGGATCAAGTCATATATAGTGCCTAATTACGAATATATAATATCAAGATGTTGGGAACGTCTAATGACCTAGTCTTTAGTGACTGCTCCAGACATGGCAACATCCTTCATGATGGTAGGTAAAAGTGACTTTTAGAACCAATCAACAAGTAGGTAGTTTAGAATGGATGCCTTTGCAAACCTTCATCATCTTTTCCATTCATGGATGGAAGTATTCTTGCGTAGAGTAGTTAGTAATTCTATTTTGGTTCCATAATGTATTGGTAACTGAAAATGTTTAAGAAATTCCATGGCAAGGGAGTTAAAGTTTTTAATCGAGGCACATGGAAACTCAATGTATCTCTTCGTAGATTTACCAATCAAGGTACCATGGAAGAGCCTGAGCCAGACAGTGTCATCAATTATGGAATTGGAAACACACCAAAGATGGTATGTAGTGAAATTTGTTATTGGGTCATCTCCTTGCTTGCCTTAAAACTTTGGAATGTTGGTAAGAATTTTGTGTGGGGTTGGAGGCCACAACAAGTTGTGGTTGATGGGGTTGTTATTTAACTTGTTCAAATCAGAGATTTCAAGAGTAGCACAGTAATGGAGTAGGCAAAACAAGAATGGAGTAGGATGCAGGGAGGGAAAGGGTGGCTTGAAGGACCAGAGGGTCCATCCATCAACTGGTTTCTAGAAGGGTACATGGGTGTGGTCAGATAGTAATTCCCTTGTAGTGGAGGTGGATTCGTATAAAGTGTTAGGACATGTTGTGAAGTAAAATTATAAGTTCAAACAATAAAAAAAAACCTCTAGCCTGATAATGGGTCTAGCCACAATAAGTACATTCTATGGAAGATTTCCTTAGGTTAGAACCAATTAAGAGGGCCTACCTCTTAGTATGCTTATCCTGTTTGAAGATGTCCTTGCTTGCTCGCTCCAGTTATCTCTCGCTTCCTTCTCAAGCACCTAAAACAAGTAAACAACAACAAACAACAACCGTGATAATAGACAAATTGTAATTCAACCTACTTAACAAGTCAAGAAACATTAAGCCATGAATTTGTAAGATGACAAATCATGTATGAAATCAATCTATAGTTTCATATATTAATATCAAAGAGAGATTACAACCATTGTCTTGATGTTGTAGTCCTCCTCTGACAAGACCAGGTTCCCACAAACTTCTGCTATCATTCCATGGTGGCCTTAATCCATAATAGTTTTAAGGCTCTTCCCTTTAGGCTTCACTCCAAACCAAATCACACTTCTCCCTCACACAATTAGATAGCTACAACTAGGAATAGCTTGTTGTTTACTCCACACCTAAATAGCACTAGCACACCAACATTAACACTAGTTTGTTCTTGGGAAGAAGGAAGGTTTATATAGGATGAATGGATGGGATATGGATCCTCTTCTCATCAAAGAAGGTCTTATCCCTTAAGGTAGTTCCATCATTATAGGGGAAAGGGGCCCAAACTGACATCCTCGACCCCATCCGTCCAAACCATTTACCAGACTTCCATTACGAAACTTCTAGAGCTAATAGCTTTGACTCCTAATTTAAAAATCTTTTCATAACAGGACTGGCATGACTGGTCAAAACAGAAGTCATTAGTGTCGATCTTGTAAACTGGGAAAAACAAAAGTTTCTGGGGAAATGGTGCAAAAGGGAATTGATCTGCTCATGAAGAGGGACACAATGGGAGTTTCTTCATGAAGGGAAAGCATGTGGGGTTCACTGTGGAGGTCCCCCAGGATCAAGGAACGGGGAGTACAGGGACAATGACAAAATGATGTGTAACAAATTCCCCTTAAAGTGTGAAGGCCGAACTAGAGTGAGGGATGAAACACTTTATGAATCAGTGCAGGGAACCGTAGTTTGTTGTCGGAAAACCTGCAAGCAAGTAAAAATACATATACATAACTGAAGACTCTGTTAAATGATACACGAATCATGGCATGGATGCAGTCATCCAGAGAATGATCATGTAAAGGGATCCAGGTATGGGCGCAACCATCCATCAAAGAGGATCATAATGAAACCAAGGTATGGTCGCAGCCATCCAATAATGAGAAGGATCACATATGATAACTCATGGTATGGTCGCAGCCATCCATTAGAAAGAGACATGTATTGTTAGTCAATTTAGTGTCCTAAATTTCCTGCATGAATTATCAACTGAGGTTTGTAGACTGATGAAGTGTGATGCACTATATGTTCTTAGTTAACTTTTCTCTTACTTCTTTGTTTTGTATTTTTATGTTTGTTTTGGGGGTTTCTATTATTTGATGTCTAAGAATATACAATCTATGAGAGATTTAGATGGATATAATCAATTTTTAAAGAAACGAAAGGTTCCTAAGTTAGTCTAATCTCCTAAATATGGACCAACAATTTGTTAACTAGTTAGAACCTAATAAGAAAATAGAGCATCTATATTATCTTATCATTAGTCCTAATCCCTGGATATAATTCTTAAAACCAAAAGTGATATTGATGAAGAAGGTAACTCAGTAATTGCATTCATTTAAACATTCAACCATTCAAGCTTGGAATATGATGGAATCAATCTCCTTGAAATGACTTTTCAGAATTTCAAGTGATGCAACTAAGTAAAAAATGTACTGAGTAAATTCAATCACTGCATGAATTAGATATTTAACCATTTAAGTTAGAATCATTATTATTTTGAAATGGTTTTTGAAAACATCTATTAATATAGCTAATTGATAATTTTGTGCTAAGAATATGAGTAACAAAACAGTAAGAAACTAAGCAATTGCGGGTCCTTATTACTTCAATCTTCATTCATTCATTTCCCCATAAAATTTCAAAGAAGCACAAGGCTTCACAGTTGTGATTTTATCCTTACACTATTGGTTATAAACTAAAATGAAACATGATCCTAAATTATAGAAAAAAGACTTGTCGAGAACTGAGTAATAGAAATTAAACTGAAAACAACAAGTGAAAAACCTCCTTCAATGCAGGGGCCCTCTGCAACTAATGTGGCTGGAACGTTAGCTAGTTAAAGATGCACTTTAAACCACCATTGACAAAATGAAGTTTGTATTATCAACAAAATGAATTTTGAATACAGAGTACCAGCAAAAAGCTTGTAATTCCTTCTAGCTTCTAACTACTTCTATGTTTCATGCAACTGGTATTTATAGGAAAATAACATAATTGTTTAAAGAGAAAAACTTGCTACGGGTGTTTAATTTGAATAGTAATAGGACTATTCAAGTTCTGATCAGCTATAGGTGGCTTAATTTGAATTGTAATAGGACTGTCCAACTTCTGATCAACGATAGGTGGCCTGATTCGAATTAACTCTTCAACAAAACTGTTAGACTCTTGATTAGCTACGAAAGAGAAAATCAAGAGTCCTACTACTTCTAGATGAAGTATTTGACTCCACCTTTGACCTTTGACCGAGTGAATAGGATAGAATCCATGTGGAGATGATTCTAGAAATGCCCATGTGGCTCAGTTCTTCATTTGACACCTATAACCTACCAAACCATGAGAGTATCTACAGAATCCACAGTTAGTTGCAGAATAGGCTGCGTTCTGTAGATAATTTTCAAAAATCTATTAAAATAGAAAGAACATGAAAATATAATATGGTGATCATGTTAATGCTTTCCTAATACAAAACCTATCATTTGTCATTGGTTGGATCCGTAGTCTTATGAGAAAATGAGAGAAAATGGTGAGAACAAATGTCCAGGAGAAGGTAATTCTAAGGTTCAACATACCCCGCTACAAAATCATTGCATGTCCTCATGCAGTTTGCCAAAAATGTGAGTTCTTGTTCCCTATGCATTTTCTCAGACACCTCTTCTAGTACATCCAATTTTTTTCTTTTGTTCTTCTTTGAAGTGACTGTCATTATGGGTTTTCTCATAAGAAGCTTGTACTTGAGGTTAATGACTGTTCTGTTCAGAATCTTACTCTTTCTTTTCAACTTTCTCTTTTTCTTGTACCACAGTCCTAGATGCAGAATGGTATTATCATGAATTTCCTTGTCCAATTTATTTTGTTCCTTCAAGGTTTCATTCTCCTATTTGATATGTCTGTTTAATATCTCTAATTCATAAATTTCCTGTTTGAGAGAGTCAATTAGAGGTTCTTGTGGATTGACAGAAGGTTCTGGGTTCATTGAGGCACTTCTCTTCTCCAATGATTCTATATAATCATATATTTGCTGCTGCACTGGGTCTATGCCTGGAGATCTTTTGCTTGGACTACCTTCAAAATGATGATCAAAAAAAATTTTCGAGAATGTGTGTAGAAGGGATGTTAATAGGAGATGTTTCTGGGGTTTCCTCTAAGTTTATAAACTTTGTCCCTTTTGACGATGTTTTCTTTACCAAACCTCAGAGTCTAGAGCTTCTTCTAGGTTGTGGATGACTTACATTCTCCTCCTCTGTGACCTTTTTCTCCTTTCTTATTTTTCCTCTTGCTCTGATTCGCTTCTTGATTTATGTCAATTATTCAGAGATTAATTTTTCATCGTTTTTCTATAATGAAGACTCAAGTCTATCTTTAATAGTTATACCAGTCTTCTTTCTTCTGCTTCTTCTAACATTATCTTCTTTAGGTGACTCTGGTGCTTCTTGGAAATGGTTTCTAATGAGGAAATTCTCCCAGGTATCTCCTATGCCTTTTAAATGAATCTCAATCAGTATCTTTATCAACCCATTATGATACATGTTTGTATCTATGAACTCTACTTTCTTTTGCACATTTAAGGCCATGCTTCTTAAGCTATTTAACAGGAAGAAAGGGAGATTGATTTCTCTGTTTTCTAGGAAATTCATCAATAAATGGATATGGTATACATACATGCAACCGAATCTCCCTTCACAGGTTACAAATTTATCTAATATTCAAAAGCATGTTCCTCCACTTACTTTTAAGAGCTAAAATGGGAATTCCTTTTCTAAAAATAGAGACATCCATACCTGGGTTTCTGAGTATTACTTTCCATGATTCACTGTGGAATTCCTTGTTTTTGAACCATCTTTCACCATGCCTTGGAAGTTCTGTAGCCTTGATTATGAATGACTCAGTTATTGCAAACTTAATATCTCCAATTTATACCTCTCTTCCATCAAAAGATCTAGCAAAGGATTTTGTAATCTCCTTATGAAAACCATAATTTCTCGATGAATTTGAGCCATCCAGCCTTCTGCAACATTTCCTTGAGCTATGGGTATCCTTCCATATACTTCACTCCTACCGATTCTTACCTGACAATTAGCCCCATTACTTCTACTACGCAGAGTTCTTTAACCTTCAGAATTACCCTTCCTGGTTTATGAAATGGACTAACTGCGAATACAGTGAAAGGAACTACAGGTTTGTATGAAATAAGTAGATGGTAGGGGTTTTGGAGAAACATAGACAAGAATGTCACGTCGTAGTCATGACTGTTAAAAACAATTAGGGAGTTAATTATGGACTGTCATGTGACAAAACATGGAGGATGTGGCGGATATGCAATACGATGGAGAGTGCAATCAAATCAAATGATAATTAGTCAAGGAAACATATGAATACCCATATTATATATGCTTTATGTTCTAACCTTGCTATTTAAAATAAATTTTTGCACTTTACCTCTTAGAACTTAACGTTTTCGTTTGTTGTTTTCTTTGATGTTGATATACAGATACTCTTTTTAGCATATCGGTCTTCAAAACAAGATTCTTCAATTCCCTGCAATCATCATTTGTTTGGAACAAAGCTGCGGAATGAGTCATAGCTACAGAATCAAATTAGTTGTCGAATGGAATTAGCTGCAGAACATGAGAGAAATGAAGTATGGCTATGGAATATGAATGTGAAATGAAATGGAAATGGAATATAATAGTGAAAGGGAATGAAAGTGAAATGAGATGAAATGAAATGAAACGAATTTGCAGATTAGGAACTGCAAATGAATGTAGTTTTATGTCACTATTATTACAGAAAGAAAGCAGGAAATATAAGATGTCAAAAATATCTGATTTTCATGTTGTATTTCCTATATAAGTATGCCAATGAACAATTGGTTTTAATACATATATATATACAGGAAAAACTAAGTAATTCATCTTCACCAACTTTATTTCAGTGTTAACTTGGAAAATTATGACAAAATCCTCTCTTGAAATTGGCTTATGATATATATTTAAATGATGACCATTCACAAGAAGAGGTACCTTTCTTTCATCTATTGTCCTTATTCTCACTACTCCATTACTAAAGACTTCTTCAATCTCATATGGCCCAATCCAATGAGTCTGAAAATTCCCTTGAAAATATTTGAATTTTGAATTGAACAAAAGTGCCCAATCCCCTACTTGAAACTTCTTCTCCTTGATATGCTTATCATGCCATTTAGCCCTTTTCTGTTGGACTAAACTGGTTCTTTGAATTGCATCTTTCCTAATTTCGTCAAGCTCATTGATTTGCTTCATCTATGTTTCTATGCTTCTACTAAATCTAGTCCCAATTGGACTGCCATCTTGAAGATTCTGATTGAAACTCTATAGGGAACAGGACTTGCTTCCCATAAACAAGTTCATAGGGAGTATGTCCTATTGTGTTCCTCCATGTAGTTTTGTAAGCCCATAAGGCTTCAAGAAGCCTTTTTGCCCAATCTCTTCTGTGTAGATGTATAGTCTTAGTGAGAATTCCTTCAATCACCTTATCGGTAGATTCAACTTGACCGTTTGCCTGTGGATGGTAAGGAGTAGACTTTCTATGCTTTATCTTGTATTCTTCCACAAGTCTTTCCACCATTTTAGATGTAAATTGAGATCCTTGATCTATCACAATTTCCCTTGGAACACCAAAACGAATGAAGATGTCCTCAAAAATAAAATTAAGTACAGATTTTTCATTTGCAAAAGGTAATGCTTTTAAGCCTCTACCCATTTGGTGACATAATAAGTGCATACCAAAATATACTTCTTATGTTTATATGGAGGATTAATTGGTCCAAAAATATCCAAGGCCCATTTTTCAAAAGGTTCAATGAGTACCTGAGTTTGTAGTGGCATTTCATCTGAAAAAGCAGGTTTCCCTACCCTTTGGCAGCTGTCACAACTTTTGACATATTCTTTGGCATCTCTCAAGATGGAGGGCCAATAATATCCTATATGAAGGATTTTATAGGCTATCCTTTTGTCAGTAAAGTGTCCACCACAAGATTTATCATAACATGCCTTAAGAATTTCAGGAATTTCATATTCTCGAACCCATCTTTTCATCATGAGATATGGCCCTGTTTTATACAATTCATTAGTAATCCATGAGTAACTTGCAGTTGTTTGAATGATTTCTCTTTTCTCCTTAGGAAACAAATTTCAAGGTAATTTTCCTATGACTAAGTAATTAGCACTATTTGCAAACCAAGGGGTTTGAGTAGTTACTACAAAAAGATATTCATCGGGAAATTTATCTTCAACTAGAGTGTCATCTTTGATATTTTGAATTCTAGACAAGAAATTAGCAACTGTGTTTTGTTTTCCAGGTCTATCTAGAACAGTGATGTTGAATTATTGTAGGAGTAATAACCATCTTGTAACTCTGCCATTAGTAATAGGTTTATTCATTAAGTACCTAATTGCAGAGTGATCTATATGAACAAAGGTTTCATATCATGTTTGTTGGAAATAATACTGAGGGGGGGGGTGAATCAGTATTATCAAATTATTTTCAATATATATTTCAGATTTCTACTTTAATTTGTTCTTCAGATATTGATCATTAATTTGTATGTCAGTACCATATAATAATGAGCAAGAACAAGAAAAACAGATAGTCACACGAAAGAACACCAGATATAAGGTGGAAACCCAATGTGGGTGAAAACCACCTGCTACAATATGTCTCTATCTTCTTTCAATTAGAAACTTCTTTTACAATGATTTTGTACTGGTGCAGTCCCTTACTAGTACGCAGGCTACAAACTGCAGAGAGCTACAACCCTCTCTTGTTTTCCAGTCTCTCCTGGAAGGGAGCTACAACCACCTTAGCTCTTGTACTAGCTGAACTACTAGTACGTAGGTGCTGACCTACTTATTTTCTTCCAAGGACCACGTTTCATAAATTTTCAAACTGGATCCATGAACATCAAATAATCATCAAGTACATGTGAATCAACCAATCTCATCAACCAATAACTTCTTAGAATGTAGTAACCAGAAAAGTAATACCAGTAATCTAAACCCAAAACTCTACAGCAATAGATAAAAGGCATCCAACAAATATTTCAAGAAAAGTCCGCACTTCACCAATAGAAACCTGCGAATATCCGCAGTTCTTTTGTGTCTAGACTGCGCAGCTCCGCACCTGCACTGTCTACCCATCAGCATACCTCCGTACCTGCACTGTCTACCTGACAGCGTACCTCCGCACCTGCGCCTTTTGCTGCACTGTGTACCTCCGCACCAACACCTTCTGTTGCGCTGCGTACCTCTGCACCTGCGCCTTCTGCTATGCTGCGTACCTCCGCACCTGTGCCTTCTGCTGCGCTGCGTACCCCTGCACTGCGCCTTTCGTTGTGCTGTGTACCTCCGAACTGCGCCTTTTTCTTCGTTGCGTACCTCCACACCTGTGCTGTGGATCGCCTGCGGACCTCTGAATAGAGCCAAATTAACAGTCCTCCAATGTGCCATAGATAGTCAGATCTACAGATCTGATCATGCGCCAGAGAGATCACGACCTATCAATAGATTCGCCTTACAATTTACAGTTTTCACCTTGATTTAGATCTAGATTTTCAAACCGATCACCCAAAATTTCAGATCTTAAGGTATTCAAATTTCACAAGTGACTAGCCAAGAGATATCCTTTCCTTTTTATAGGCAAGCCCTTACTCAAACCATGGAACAAAACCATTGAAAACCAATACAAGGGATCCAAAACCGAGGTTCAATAATTTAGATGCTATACCACGGACCAAAACCATAGGATCATGTACGTCGGACAAAATACCATGGACCAATCATAAAAATTCCCATGTGCACGTGCTTCTCTACATTGAAGTGAGTGAATTTGATTCCCTCACTTTTTGTTCGGAGAACCTGCGGGTATGCCCGCACTTCTTGTTCGGGGCACCTGCGGGTCTACAGCTTTTCTTAAGCTCACCTGCGGGTATCTCTTTTTCTATGATTTTGAGAGCTTGAACAGAGATTTTCCACTTGAGTGAGTTTCCATCAAGTACAACACCTGTGTCATAGCGCCAAACCTGAATCATAATGCCAACAGTCTCCCCCTTTGGACTTGATGGCAACCCCAAGATCCTCAAAGTCATTCTCCCCCTTTTTCATCAAGGGCAAAGGGTTATGCTCCCCCTAAGAACATGCTGAAGACTCTACTCTGCTGTGCTGATCATGCTCCCCCTGACTATAGGTCAGATCTATAAAAGAAATTTTCTTCAAGAAGAACCATAATCCACCATACACCATAAATGACCTTGACAAAAGAGATATGAGACATAGAGACAAAACATTAGCAGAAATATTCAGATCAGCATCCATGTTCTCCTTCTGAACTTTATCCTCCAAGATCTTCTACAATAATGCCAACAATGTATTATTAGAAGAATATATGCTTCCCTTGAACCTGTGCCAGATGGTCTTTGACCAATCCATAAACCAGCGAATGTATGCGTATACCCAATATGAAACTCGCGTACAACCAACCATCTCTGAAACAGATAAGATTCAACAACAAGATGATGCATCAACTACCCCCAGCTTTTGCCTGAGGTATTCAAAGGTCTCCCTGGGTAGTGGTTTGGTGAATATATCAGCAACTTGTTCCTTAGAAGGAACATACTCCAACTTGACTTTTTGTTCAAGCACTTGTTCTCGAAGAAAATGATATTTTATAGGTATATGCTTGGTCTTTGAATGCATGACTAGTTTCTTTGAAATGCTGATAGCACTTGTATCATCACATAGGATGGAGAGAGGTGTAGTACAAGTGATTCGAAAGTCCTCCAAGGTTTGCATCATCCAAAGAAGTTGTGTGCAACAAGATGCAACAGCCACATACTCTGCTTCAGTTGTAGATAAAGCAATTGAACTCTGTTTCTTGTTGAACCAAGATACTAATCTAGAACCCATGAAGAATGCACCTCCACTAGTGCTTTTTCTCTCATCCATGCTTCCGGCCCAATCTGCATCTGTATAAGCATGAAGTGTGAGATCTGTATCTCTAGGATACCATAAGCCATAGTTTTGAGTTCCTTGAAGGTACTTGAAGATTCTCTTAACTGCCTGAAGATGAGTTTCCTTTGGATTTGTCTGAAATCTTCCAACTATTCCCGCTGCGTGCATGATATCTGGTTAGGTACCTATCAAATAAAGCAGACTTTCAATCATGGATCTATAGGTTGGTTGATGCACTGTTGCAGATTCATCATTTGCACTGAGGCTGCATCCTGTAACCATAGGGGTACATACTGGTTTCGAATCTTCCATGCCATATTTCTTCAAGATCTGCTTGAGGTATTTGGTTTGAGATAAAAAGATACCGCCTTCATTTTGTTGGATTTGTAGACCAAGAAAATATGTCAGCTCTCCAAGAAAAGACATTTCGAATTCTTTCTTCATTACCAAGGCAAAGTTTTGACTCATAGCTTCTTCATTACTGCCAAAGATAATATCATCTACATACACAACAAGTATTAGCAATTTGTCATTTTCAATTTTTATATAAAGATTGCTATATGCTGATCGTTTTGAAGAACCTTGTTGATGAAGGTATTTTTCCAACTGATAGTACCAAGCCCTTGGAGCCTGTTTGAGACCATAGAGAGCCTTTTTTAGTCTGCATACAAGATTTGGATCATTCCCAAGGATGAAACCATCTGGTTGCTCAATGTACACTTCTTCTTCTAAGTCTCCATTCAGAAAGGCTAATTTCACATCCATTTGAAATACTTTGAACTTCTGAAAGCTAGAGAGAGCAAGGAACATTCTGATGGCCTCAAGTCTTGCAACGGGAGCAAAAGTTTCTTCAAAGTCTATTCATTCTTGTTGAGCATATCCTTTACAAACAAGTCTGGCCTTGTTTCTAATTACTTCCCCATTTTCATTCAACTTGTTTTTGGAGATCCATTTTGTCCCTATGACATTCTTATCTTTTGGTCTAGGAACCAACTCCCAAGTGTTGTTCTTCTTCAAATATGTATAAATTACTTGGAGTTCTTATTCCTTTGATCATTGTTTTTCCTGTATCAAGATCACGAACACTACATCCATTTGATCGAAATATTACCTCAGTTCCTTGATCGCACATCTGACTGACACTCAGTAGATTATGCTTCAAGCCATCAACATACAAAACATTTCCAACTTTGACCTTTTCTTTCAACTAAACAATGCCTTTTCCTTTTATGACTGCAGGGGTATCATTTCCAAAAGAAACTTTCTTTCCTTTTTCTAAAGCACTATATGATTGAATTTTTTCTTTATCACCTGGCATATGCTTCGAAAATCCATTGTCGATGTACCATTGATTTTCCTGTCCTTCTGCATATAAAGCTATCCCACATCTTTCTGGTTGCGGTTCCTTCATTCTCCATGTTTTGGCACTTGAGGTTTGTTCCTTCTGAGTTGTTTTCCGAAACCTGCTCCTGCATTCAGAATCTTCATGACCGAAGTTATTACAAATAGAACATTCAATTTCATTTTCAAGGGCGGAAAAGTTGTTATAGGTCCTTTTCGTGATTCCAATCATACTTCTTTGTTTTTGAGCTTCTCTAGTCATGATTGTCTTATAGGCAACACATTGAGCTGCTTTGTGGCCAAAGTTATGGCAAGAGAAACATTGGCCATTGAAGAAACTCCTGTGATCAGCCAAATGATTGTAATTTCTATTGACATCCATTCTTGAGGCAAATTGAGAAGGTTTTACCTGAGGCTGGTTGTAGCTTATGTTTGTCCTTAAAGTAGATTTCCCCTGATTTACCTGATAATCTTTGTTCATTATTGAGGTAAACTGTCCCTGATTTACCTGATGATTTCTATTAGGCCTTTGCTCGCTCCTCCTTGCTGCATCAAGATAACTTTTGGAGGTGGAAGCTTGAGATGCTTCTCCATTATATCCCAAACTTGTCTTGATTAGTGGAGAACGCTTCACATTGATAATCTCATCCATAGTTTCAGATCCTTTAACAAATTTAAGATTAAGAGCTTTTGTTTTCTCAATCTCTTTTCTAAGACCAACAATTTCACATTCTAACTTTTCATGAAGTTTTTCTTTTTCAGCAAGTTGGAATTGAAGAGTATCAATGATCACATTCTTCTCTTCTAAACATATTTTGAGTCTATAAATTTCTTCATAAAGACCTTCTTCATCTATAGCATCCACAAAATCATCATCTTCAAAAGCCATTAAGAGTCTATAATTGTTACCTTGTTCATCTTCGTCACTATTTGATAGACCATCACTGTCTTCATGAGTGTAGTAACTTTTCTTAGTTACATTCTGTTTCTTGTTCCATCTGACAGGTTCCTTACCTTTATCAAGCTTGTCTTTATGTGGACACTTTGCAGCATAGTGACCGACTCTTCCACAAGCAAAGAATTTGAAAGGTAACTTACCTTTGAATCTTCCAGCCCCCCGTTGAAGATTCTTGACAAAATTCGATTCTTCGTCTTCTTCTAATAGATGTCCTAACTCATAGTAATCTTTGCCTGAAGCCTTGAATGCAGCTTCTCTTCTGTCTGATGGTCCTCCTTTCCTCATTTCGTAAGTGGTCAGAATTCCATGCAGCTGTGACATAGTGAGGTTTCGTAGATTCTCCTTTTCTTCTATAGCAAAAACTTTAGATTCAAATTTAGGGGACAAGGATCTTAGAACCTTTTCAACCACAACAGCCTCTTTTACTTCTTCACCCAAGTTTTTCATACAATTAACAATCTCATCTACACGAAGGAAATAGTTAGCCACACTTTCATCATTATGCATTCTAAGATTTTCATACTGAATTCTGAGGGTTTGAAGTTCTGCTCGTTTTACCTGTTCATCTCCTTCATAGCTCAGAACAATCTTGTCCCATATTTCTTTTGCGGATTTATACTGCATAACCTTGACGAATTATGATTGAGATAGAAATCCTAATAGAGTATTGACAGCCTTTTCATTTGTTTCATATTTGTTCTTCTCAGCCGGATCTGTAGGAGTTGCTGATGGAAAAGTGTACCCTGTATCTATGATATCCAGACTTCTGTACCAAGAGATTGAAGATAGGCAATAACTCTTACCTTCCAATATACAAAGTTTTTCCCATCAAAATCGGTGGCCTGATAGGTGCTTCTCTCTTGTATTTGCTCATGATGATGGATCTTCCTTCAAGCGATCAAGCTTCTTCAGAAGGACCTGCTCTGACTCCAATTGTTGGAAATAATACTGAAAGGGGGGGTGAATCAGTATTATCAAATTCTTTTTAATATATCTTCCAGATTTCTACTTTAATTTATTCTTCAGATATTGATCATTAATTTGTATGTCAGTACCATATAATAATGAGAAAGAACAAGAAAAACAGATAGTCACACCAAAGAACACCAGATATAAGGTGGAAACCCAATGTGGGTGAAAACCACCTGCTGCAACATGTCTCTATCTTCTTTCAATTAGAAACTTCTTTTACAATGATTTTGTACTAGTGCAGTCCCTTACCAGTACGCAGGCTGCAACCTACAGAGAGCTACAACCCCCTTAGCTCTTGTACTAACTGAACTACTAGTACGTAGGTGCTGACCTACTTCTTTTCTTCAAGGACCATGTTTCATAAATTTTCAAACTGGATCCATAAACATCAAATAATCATCAAGTACATGTGAATCAACCAATCTCCTTTTACAAACACCCAATGAATCAACCAATAACTTCTCAGAATGTAGTAACCAGAAAAGTAATACCAGTAATCTAAATCCAGAACTCTGCAGCAATAGATAAAAGGCAACCAACAAATATTTCAAGAAAAGTCCACAACTTCACCTATAGAAACCTGCGAATATCCGCAGTTCTTATCCGTCAGCGTACCTCCGCACCTGCACTGTCTACCCGACAGCGTACCTCCGCACCTGCGCCTTCTGCTGCACTGCGTACCTCCGCACCAACACCTTCTGCCGCGCTACGTACCTACACACCTGCACCTTCTGCTGCGCTGCGTACCCCCACACTACGCCTTCTGTTGTGTTGCGTACCTCCGCACTGCGACTTCTGCTTCACTGCATACCTCCGCACCTGCGCTGTGGATTGCCTGCGGACCTCCGAATAGAGCCAAATTAACAGTCCTCCAATGTGCCACAGACAGTCAGATCTACAGATCTGATCATGCGCCAAAGAGATCATGACCTATCAATAGATTCGCCTTACAATTTACATTTTTCACCTTGATTTAGATCTAGCTTTTCAAATTGATCACCCAAAATTTCAGATCTTAAGATATTCAAATTTCACAAGTGACTAGCCAAGAGATCTCCTTTCCTTTTTATAGGCAAGCCCTTACTCAAACCATGGAACAAAACCATCGAAAACCAATACAAGGGATCCAAAACCGGGGTTCAATAATTTAGATGCTATACCACGGACCAAAACCATAGGATCATGTACGTCGGACAAAATACCATGGACCATTCATAAAAATTCCCATGTGCACACGCTTCTCTGCATTGAAGTGAGTGAATTTGACGCCCGCACCTTTTGTTCGGAGAACCTGCAGGTATGCTCGCACTTCTTGTTCGGGGCACCTGCAGGTCCGCATCTTTTCTTAAGCTCACATGTGGGTATCTCGTTTTCTATGATTTTGAGAGCCTGAATAGAGGTAGGCATAAGTTCCCCATGGGTAGGTGAATGTGTTTTTATCTTGATCTTTAGGTGCTACCTGAATCTGATTATAACCACTAAAACCATCCAAAAATGAGAAATACTTCTTACCTGCCAATGTATCTAACACTTGATCTATAAATGGAAAAGGAAAATGATCTATCAAGGTAGCTTTATTCAATTCTTGATAATCAACACATACCCTCCATTTACCATTATTTTTAGGCACAATCACTAGAGGAGAAACCCACTGGCTGTCTGAAATTGGGTAAATGAAGTTTACATTCAGCAATTTTTGCAACTCCTCTTTCACAATTTCCTTAAGATTTGGATTCATCCTTCTTTGAGGTTGTCTGATAGATTCCTCAATGTAGATGTGATGTATACAAGTCTTAAGACTAATTCCTTTCATGTCAATGTATTCCCATGCATATGCAGAAGAATGTTTTTGTAAAGTTTTGATTAGCTTTTCCTATTGTAATTTTTCCAAGTTATTGTTTATGTTCAATGTTTTCCTTGGAAAGATTTCAACTATAGAGCTACCAAATTCTTCCATAGAATAAAGAGACATCTTCCTAGATGAAAAATATTCAATATTGGATTTTCCTTGGAATTCATCATGTTCATATTCTAGAGATGATTCAAAATTTTCCATTGTATTTAAGATTTGACTATCTTCACTAATGGTTGAAATAGTAAAGAGAGGCTGAATATCGTTTTCATCGTTAATCCATTCTTTGTCATCTATCTCTGTGATTGTTCTTTCTGGAGGATATAGGGTGAATTTCTTAGTTGAATTACCATCAGAGATATACATGTCACCGAATCAACAGTGAATGAAAGCATCAGTTGTAGCCAGCCAAGGTCTTCCTAATATAAGTGGATGTCCTCCTAGATTGTTCTTTGGGGTTAGGATCATAAAATCAACAAGGTACTCGCAAGAGTCTAAGGACACTGAAATATCTTATAATACACCATCTGGTTTGATTATATATCTATCTTCCAATTGCAGTAATGTAGGTGTATAAAGAAGATTAGGAAGTTTGAGTTGTTCCATGGTTTGTTTGCTCATGATCTTTATTGCTGCTCCTAAATCAATCATTGTATTCAGAATTTCAACTCCATTGATATGTGTTTTTACAAATGGACTTCCTAGATCTACATATTTTTGTATGGAAATCTTTCCCATCATTATGTCTGCTATTTTTCCTGCTAGTTGAATTCTTTTACTTCTTTTTTTTTTCTTCCTAGTTTCTCCATGCTCAATTCCTTTATTGTTTTAGCTAGAATTGGAATCTCCTTAATGGCTTGTAACAAAGGGATTTTGATACAGACATTTTTCAATTCATCTAGAAAATCATAATTAGGCAACATAATATGCTTTTCTACCCCTCTATCAACTTGTAATCTTTCAGGAAAAGGAGGTGTAGAAGTGGATACTAGTGGTTGCTCTATGACAGGAGTTGAGTTTATTGGTTCTCTCTATTTTTCATTTTCAGTGTTTTGGTTTTGAGGAGATGTTCCTTCAAAACTTTTATTTTGCTATAGAGAATCTTCCTCATAATTGTCTTGTTCTTGAATAACTACAAAAGGCTTTTTCTTTTCTAATATCCTACCAGATCTCAATTGGACATCATTGAGATCTAATGGGGTGATCATATAAGTTGGAAATTATTTTCCTTCCATCATATAGGTATTCTGAGGATTTTTATTGTTGGGTTTTGGTAATGGTTGGGCAGGCAACTGATTTGGTCTCTGTGGAAATGGTAGTGAAAGTTAAGGGTTTTGGTTTTGAAGTTGGGGCTATTGATTTTGTTGAGGAATTTGTTGGGGAGGATAGTTTAGATATGATGGAGGATATTGATAGTACGAAGAGAATCTTCCATAAGTATTTTACATTCCTTGAGCCCAAGGTTGAGTTTGAGATTAAGATTGAGGCCAAGGTTACTGCCAAGAATTCCAATTTGGTGGGGGTTGCATATACATTTGGTTATTAAAACCCTAGTTTTGTTGCCCCTGCCAAGGTCTTCTAGAGACAAAGAAAAGAGATTCTGTTGGATTTGAAATTGTTTCCTCTTGAAAAACATCCTTAAGACCAGGAATTGAAGGATGAATTTTGGTCTTATGGTTTTATGAACCAATCACACAAGTCTCTATGATTTTTGCATCCAAAGGTCATTTTCTTAAAGCATGCTTCTTTCTGCATTTGGGATAGAAAATAACTAAAGAATCAGTCTCGGCTTTCTGCTTGTTTTGTAATTTAAGGGTGTCTATATGTTCACCAAAGCTCCCTAGAATATCTGTTTTAAATTCATCAAGCATGTTTCCAATTTCTGCCCTACTCACTAATCTAGTTGTAGACTTATTCACTCTAACAAGAAAAGGATTTCTTGGACCTTCCTTAGTTTTAGATTTTCCTCTTGAGATATGAACACATAACTCTTCAATGTCACTTAATGAGAGTTGAGAGATATCTCCCTTCCCCATCATTTTAAGGATTTCTATCCACTCATCTCTAGTAGCTTTAAATAAAATAGCTTTTAAATTATATTGATCTAAGTTATCCATTTTTGCTCTTTTTATGTTATAGTTGAATCTTTCAATTAAATCCTCCAAATTTTCATCCTCTCTTTGCATCATTTTGAATACTTCATCTTTGTGATTGATAGGCATGCAATAATCCAAATACCTGTCCAAAAACACTTTCTTCATGTCATTCCATGTTCTAATAGACTGAGTGACTAATCCCATGAACCATTTTAAAGCAGCTCCTTTCAATGTTGAAGGAAACAATTTGAGTTTTTGAGATTCTTGTAAATAATCATAAGTTTTGCACAAGACTTCAAATTCAAGTAAAAATGTTCTAGGATCTTCACTTTTTAATCCATGAAAATTTGGGAGGACAGAAGGTGAGGTATTTTTCATTGTGGCATTTGTTTCTTCATTATCTATAGGGAATCCAAAAGAATTATCAACTTCCCTATTTCCTCTACCTCCTCCATTATTTCCTCTACCTTCTCCATTATTTCCTCTACCTCTTCCTCTACCTCCTCCTCCTCAAAATAGTGAAAATTCTCCACCCTCTTCTTCTTCTGCCATTATAGTTTCTTCAGAGTTATTATAAGATTCAACCTGCAAGGTTAATTTCTCTTCCTTTGGTTCCTCTACCAATGGTATGTGGAAGGAAGGCTCCACTTCTTCTTCTCCACTAAGTATTTGTAATTCTCCAACTAACATATGTTCTCCTATAGAGGTGAAAAAGGTTACTCCTTCTATTGGAGATCCAATATTTTCTTCCTCTCGGACTGCCTCAGTAGATGAAGTAGGAGATCCTATTGATTGAATTTCTGCCTTAGAACTTAACGAGGTCTATCAGTTTGGGATGGAGGTGTATCTCTTCTTATTCTTGGTGGAGTAGGTGTTGTTGTAGGAATTGAATTCCAACCTCTAGCTATGAATCTACCCCTAGAGTCTCTTTCTCTACACATATCAATTTTTTTTTTTTGAATGTAAGAGATGAAGTTACCTAATTACAATTCTCCAGAAATGACATCAAAATTTTTAATCAATTTAGTGTCCTAAATTTCCTGAATGAATTATCAACTGAGATTTGTAGACTGATGAAGTGTGATGCACTATATGTGCTTAGTTAACTTTTATCTTACTTCTTTGTTTTGTATTTTTATCTTTGTTTTGGGGGTTTTTGTTCTTTGATTTCTAAGAATATACAATCTATGAGAGATTTAGATGGATTATGAATTTTTAAAGAAAGGAAAGGTTCCTAAGTTAGTCTAATCTCCTAAAGATGGACCAAGAATATGTTAACTAGTTAGAACCTAATAAGAAAACAGAGCATCTATCTTATCTTATCATTAGTCCTAATCCATGGATCTAATTCTTAAAATCAGAAGTGATATTGATGCAGAAGGTACTCAGTAATTGCGTTCATTTATACATTCAACCATTTAATCTTGTAATATGATGGAATCAATCTCCTTGAAATGATTTTTCGGAATGTCAAGTGATGCAACTAAGGACCTGAAAGTAAAAGCATATAAAACTAAAAATGTACTGAGTAAATTTGATCACTGCATGAATTATATATTTAGCCATTAAGTTAGAATCATTACTATTTTGAAATGGTTTTTGAAAACATCTATTAATATATCTAATTGACAATTTTGTGCTAAGAAAATGAGTAACAAAATAGTAAGAAACTAAGCAATTGTGGGTTCTTATTACTTCAATCTTCATTCATTCATTTTCCCATAAAATATCTTAGAATCACAAGGCTACACAATTGTGATTTTATCCTTACACTATTGGTTATAAACTAAAATGAAACATCATCCTAAATTAGAGAAAATAGACTTGTTGAAAACAAAGTAATAAAAATTAAACTGAAAACAACAAGTGAAAAACCTCCTTCAGTGCAGGGGCCCTCTGCAACTGATGTGGCTGGAATGTTAGCTAGTTAAAGATGCACTTTAAACCACCATTGACAAAATGAAGTTTGTATTATCAACAAAATGATGTTTGAATACACAGTATCATCAAAAAGCTTGTAATTCCTTCTAGCCTCTAACTACTTCTTGGTTTCATGAAACTGGTATTTATAGGAAAATAACATAATTGTTTAAAGAGAAAAACTTGCTACAGGTGGCTAATTCAAATAGTAATAGGACTATTCAACTTTTGATCAGCTACAAGTGACTTAATTCGAATTGTAATAGGACTGTCCAACTTCTGATCAGCTACAGGTGGCTTGATTCGAATTAACTCTTCAATAGAACTGTTAGACTCTTGATTAGCTACGAAAGAGAAAATCAAGAGTCCTAATGCTTCTAGATGACATATTTGACTCCACCTCTAACCTTGACTTTAGGCATGCTTTTCTGTTGATCTGGACCAAGTGAATAGAATAGAATCCATGTGGAGATTATTATGGAAATGCCCATGTGGCCCAGTTCTTCATTTGACACATGTAACCTGCCAAACCATGAAAGTAACTACGAAATCCATAGTTCGTTGTAGAATAGGTTGTGTTCTGTAGCTAATTTGCAAAAATCTATTAAAATAGAAAGAACATGAAAATATAATATGGTGATCATTTTAATGCTTTCCTAAGACAAAAATATCATTTATCATTGATTGGATCCATAATCTTATGAGAAAATGGTGAGAACAAATGTCAAGGAGAAGGTAATTCTAAGGTTCAACATGTATATTGACATAACCATGTCACATCACTCCACAACCTAGAATTTTTTTATCTGAGTCTAGGGTCTTGCACTCCAACACAACCCAATCAGAGTACAAATTGTAACATGTGAATAGATGTGTTGACATCGAACATGCTAGAAAATCACCTGATTACTAGTCAATGATGTAAATTTTTAACAAGTGTGAGAGAAACCACCAATAATGACAATGGTTCTCAAGGTACTATCAGCACAATTCACAGAATGTGAATACAGGAACTGAAGTCGAACACCCGTGAAATCACTCAATCGAAAGCCAATGATGTGAACTTGTCATCGAGTGCGAAGAACTTTCCATTAAGGCATGCAAGCTCTAAGGTACTGGAAGGGAGTCTCTCGGTCAACTTCCCGAATAATGAGTTGAAGTCAACGGAAATTGACTGTGTCGAAGGAGGTCTATAATGTTCCCCACATCATCGACACGAGACGAAAGGATGCAAAATGATTTTGGATGATACAAAGAATTAGGGGTAAGTGTAACTGCAGAAGGACAACACTTGAACATATCGGCGACACAACTGGAAGTTTGGCAGCTTTTGGATCTATAGGATCGGTGGTCATGATGACGTGGCAGAGATAAAATGGAAGGAAAAAGTGAATAGCCCAAACCCAGGGATTTCAACGATACAAAGGAGGATATCCCAACCTAACACGAAGCAGAGAGTATCATGTTCAAGAGTGAGCTACCGACATAACTAATAGATTTCCAAAAATTTTCCCCACCATTTCTGGCAGGTACCCCAATTATTTTTTAATCGCAAGGAAGAGGATAGCATATGCTTTCACTGTAAGTTCATCCTTCGGACGAATCTGACCTAGTAAGTTTAACGAGCCCTAGGAAGGAGAAGCCCATGTTCTTCGTGATGATGAATCTGATGTCATTTAATAATTTAACGAGTCTGACAAAGGTGTAACTCGTTATCTTTTTCATGTTTAGAGAGTTTGAAATATACATGTAAAAGAAAAATCCACATGGTTCCTTTTCATACATTTGTGTCTCTCGAGCTTAAAAAGATATAGAACCATACTTTAGAGAATCGCTTGACCATTTCAGTCAAGGAGTAATTTTTTCGTAAATAGTGCATCCCAACCCAAAAAAGGTGTAAACTTATACTGGGCAAACGACGTTTCACATCTATTAACGATTTTGAAACAACAAGGGCTCAGCCATCTTTTCGCTTTTAAAGGGTCGAAAAATAGCTTGAAAGCAAACCCCCCATTTTATTCTCTTTTACCAGTCAAAAGGGAAAAACACTCAGAAATCTTTTCATATGAGCTTAACGAGTCGAGAAAAGAGTTGAAACGTGACTCGTCATCATCATCAAACATCCATCACCTGTCACTGCACAAAAGGGTAAAGTGTATTATCTATTTCTTGAGGCAAAATAGGTTGAAATATTTACAAAAACCTGATATTTTCATGAAAAAATGAATAAAAAGGAGAAAAGTAAATATATTTTTACCATTTACCATTTTACCTTACTGTGAAAACGTTTTACTCACTTTTTCCTTAATTGTTCCGGAGTAGATTGTGGGAGATCCGGGAGGTCAATCACGAGCTTCTAGTTAGAGGTAAACACCAAAGCCCTAAGCTTGATTTTCATGTCCTTTATTTATTTTTTTAGCCGTTTTTTAGTTTTTTGAGGGGGGTTTTGAAAAACTTTTTTTCCCTCGGTCGACGCAACTTCCAAGCATGAAATCGCACTAGCCGAGGGTGATTAACAATGCCAGACGTGTCGTTCAACGCAAATATTTTTAAAACAGGCGTGTTGGCACTGTGCATAGGGCAAAATCCCATTTCCTCAAAAGATCATTATTTAAACTCAAATTTTATGGGCCAAGCATGATTGTTGACTCAAATTAATGGCTTTTGTAGGAAAGAATCACTGAAAATGGTGGATTGGAAAGAACGAGAACATGAGGATGTTGACACCCAGGCAATGAATGACCCAAATTTTCTAGAAGCTTTAAGGGCTTGTAGGCTCCTCAAATTCTTTCTCACACAAGGGATGCGAGCCCAACCCAAGTTTCTTCGGTACCTGATTAGTCTTTGGTACATTAATTAGGAGATATTTGTCATTAGTTACCAAGAGCTAGAGTTGGAAACTTCAAATATATATTTCATCACTAGACTATCTCACAGAGGGGAACCAGTGAACTTGTATGGGTCACGACCGATCAGGGCAAGCATATTTTCATTGCTTGCTGAACACTACCCTAAGGCCCTGAAATCCAAAAGTGGGAAGATTGAGATTTCCAATGTTCAGGATCTGACACTAAGAGTGCTTCTATTGACCATCAACAAAGTGGTGGTGTCCCATGCAGAACATGAGACCAATAAGTCGAAGTTCCTTTATGCTATCGACTGTACAGCTCCTACGATCTTCAATTGGGAAGAGGCCATGAAGATCAACATCAAGCGCCAGCTGTCCAAAGTTAAGGTGAGGAATATGAAGAAATTTTGCTTCAGATCTGTGCTTGTGACCTTCTTCTTGGAATGGGTACCACTTTTCCAATATCAACTGACTAAGGTAGATCCTCCTATGCCACGTGATCCATGAATGGTCCGTTGGAGTCGTTTGATGCCCAGGACCACTGGGGGTCAGCACATGTCATACAGACTTGCATCCTTTTCATGGCTACGATGACAGAAAATCATCATGGAGGACTGGCCATACAGTGGCACCGACTTCCGTGGAGACCCAGATATGCCCTTACCGGATGGAGAGGACTTCGATGATGAAGGTAAAAAATAAACTTTTTAATTTTTGAGATTTTTTAGTTGTTTTTGGTATACATGCACTTATAACATTTCTCTTGTTAATGCAGATGTTGGACTAGAGTGGTCTGTTGGGATGTCCCCAATAACTAGGCGTGTCCCCTGCCCTTTTGATGTTATCTCTCCTTATCAGTAAGGGACTGACAATGAGGATGAGATCACGAGGAACCTTGAGGGGTTGACTCATGGCATCTCAGAGTATGCTCAGGTAGGAGACACTCCTCTTCAGTACCAGAGACACACGGTGGGAGTCTCAAATTAGATCTGCTGATTGCTAACCCGTGTTGCATGATCCATATCATGCTACCACTATCACCATGGTAATTAGTTCCTAGGCCTAGAACTTACATTTTTTGAGGTCTACGTGCCACGGATATATGAGACCTGCGAGCCACCAATGTTATTTTAGACACACATATTATTTTTTGGGGTTCTGATGTATCAAACATTATTTCCATATATATATATATATGCTATATTTTCTTGTCTACTATGGTACAAATGGTTTGTTTTATCTTTTCACATGTTTCACAAATGTCTATCCAACACATGATTAGCTAATGCATCTGTCAATGTATTCATGCATCTAGGAATATGATGATATGTAATGTAATCAAAATTCATTTCCAATAGACAAATACGAAGATACATCCTCAATATTTGAAGGTTTCTGGAAGAATATTTCCCATTGAGTTGAAGGATGACAAGCTCTGAATCCAAGTTGATAACCAATTCTCTAATGTCAAGAGCAATGGCTTCTGACAACAATTCCATGACCGCACTGTATTCAGCAATGTTGTTAGTTGTGCGACCTAGGAAGATACCTTGAAGGTCAATCAACTTACCGTTAGGGTCATAAATAGCCCATGTTGCGAATGATAGGTTCCAGGTACTATGGAAAGCACCATCAATGAAACCAATGTGGGGAGTCGCAGACATTTGCAAAGCAAGAAAAGCATAGTAAACAAGAAAAGTGCTTGAAAACTACCACACAAAACCACATTGTACAAAATGCATAACACATTAATGTACATAAGTAACCATGCAAGATGACCTAAGAATAGTACTTTTTGAGGTGAAGCTTGTTTCGGGGCTTATCAAGGACAATTTTAGGGGCGAATGTTCACCCTTTGGCAAAATTAAGGGGTTTTAAATTTTTAGTGGGCGAATATTTAGTATCATAGTACATTTTTACAAATCACCTCAAATAGCCCACCTTATTTTAAGGGACAGGGTAAAAAAGTTAAATTTAGCCCTTGAAATTAGGACTTACAACCTTCCATTCGCCCATTTTCAAGAATAGGTTTTATTTAAGTGAATTCATTCGCCCATTTTCAAGAATAGGTTTTATTTAAGTGAATCCTATGGGCCAAATACCATATTTATAAAAGAGGTATGGTAAATTAATAAAAATATAAATAAATGAGATGTATGGTAAATAAATAAACATTCTTTATATTTACTCCATAAGTCACCTTATATACATGTAAGGGTGTAAACAAATAAAAATATAAGTAAAGTGGAGGTATGGTAAATAAATAAAACGTCTTTTTATACTTACTCAAAAGGTATGGTAAATAAATAAAAATATAAATAAACTAGACGTATCGTAAATAAATAAAACCTCTTTTTATATTTAGTCCATAACCCTCGTTCTATTTATAAAGGCTCAAAAAAGAGGTTTTATTTAAGAGAATCATATGGGCCAAATACCATATTTGTAAAAGAGGTATGGTAAATTAATAAAAATATAAATAAACGAGAGGTATGGTAAACAAACAAAAGAAAAAATTATATTTACTCCATAAGTCACCTTATATTTACGAACACTCAAAAAATGGGTTATATTTAGGTGAAACCTATGGCCAAAATACTATGGGATAAATACCATGGACTAGATTGTTATTAATACCATGCAAAAAACCATTATTAACCCTAATATTAGAATTAATAAAAATAAAAATGGCACATGGTATTGACCCATGGTATTCACCAAAATGGCACATGGTATTGACCCATGGTATTCACCTGGAATGTAGCCTATTTAAATGGGGAATTAAACCAGCATGTAGCCTGTGCTAAGATTCACTAGGGCTTTATAAAGTTTTATTATTTAGTGAAAGACTCGCTAAGATCTTACAAGATTTTATAATTGAGTAAAATATTCGCCATGCCTGGTGAGAGATTCGTCAAAAAATTATATATACATATTATATTATTGATGAAATCGCCTTCCATTTTTCCTATATACCATAGAGATTCGCCCATTTATTATATTTATAAATTTAGGGGGGGTTCTTAAAATTTTCACTGGGGCTTATCCAAAGGATTTCCTTCATAATCAATAAGCTCATAGGCTCCTTTCTGCAAAACACATTTCAAAACATAGGACCCATGCCACATGAGTTCAAACTTGCCTGCCCCTAGCTTATCGTTAGCTTGGTCGTATAGTAAGACCAAATCACCCTTAGAGAAAGCGCGAGGGGAGACAGACTCATCGAAATGGGATTTGACTCATTTCTTTTGTGCTTCGATGACCAAGGCGACGAGACAGTGAGTCTCATCCAGTCGTTTTAAATATGAGGTGTTCCTCTTGAGGTGACGTTTCGAGGAGGAGTTCAACAGCTAAATTGAGTGAAGGAATCTCACATTCGATCGGAAATGTTGCTTCCATAACATAGACCAGTTGGAATGGTGTGAAACCAGTTGCGTCTTTGGTTGAGGTTCGGTAGACCCATAAAGTTGAAAAGAGCATGAGATGCCAATTTGACTTGTGCATCCCAATAGTACATTGAAGCATTGTGATCAAGACCTTGTTCACAGCTTCAACTTGGTTGTTGGCCTAAGGGTAATATGGGGCTGAGCCATCATGGCGCAAGCCCAATGCAGATGCCAGCTCAGCCATCATGTAATCTCTAAAATGGGAGCCATGGTCTGTGATAATGGCTTGAGGTACATCGAACTTGGAAATAACATGGTTGAAAAGGAATTGAGTTGTCGTCTTACCATATGCAGAGTATGTAGGCATCGCTTTGGCCCATTTGGTGAAATAATCCACAACAATGATAATATAACCATGCCCCCTGGCCAAATGAGGGTTACATGTCATACAATAGATGCATCATTTGGAAAAATGATCGACAGTAATGACGGGGTGTAGGTGAGCGGGTAGGGCTCACATCTTGCGTTGGTAAATTTGGCATTTGTGGCACTTTTGAACAAAAAGAATGCAGTCCTTAAAGATAGATAGCTCGAAATCACCAGCGCGAAGGATTTTTTGAGCTGTGGTGTAACAAAACATATGACTGCCATAGGCCCCGAAGTGGTAATCATTGAGAACTCTTTCAAATTCCTCGATCGTGAGGCACTGGTGAAGAACTGAATCGACACCGACATGGTATAAAGTATCACCAATAATACAGTAGGGTTGGGAGTGATGTTGAATCCTTCAACGATCATCCTTAGTCAATGCAGACCGGAATATGGACATCTGGAGATACACGATGACATCACCATACCACAGATCAAGGGTGCTAATCAGAAAGAGGGTCTCATCTGGAAGTTGTTCATCTACACCAGCAGGAAGAGACTTGGAGGGAAGGGAACAAATAAATTCGGTGAAAATGAGTGACTTCTTAGATTTGGCCATAATAAATACTAAATCAAATTCTTGCAGGATCATGATCCATTTAGAATATTTTCTCCCCAGTAATTGATGAGTTAGGATATAGGTCATGGGGTTGCATTCATAAATCAATGTAGTTGTGCGCAAAAGGATATAGTGCTGAAAGCATTAAACAACCTAGATGGCAGCCAACTCCAAGTTCTCGACATGTGCATAATGTGTTCCAGTGTCGCTGAGATTCTGACTAAGGTAGTAGATCACATGTTTGTTGCCTTCATCATCGTCTTGGACTATGACCATAGCAATGGTGCTAGGGGCCACGACTAGGTAAAGGAAGTAATCTCGATAATAATCCGGTGGGTGCAACAAAGGAGAATTTACGAGGATGGCCTTGAGATCATCAAAAGATTTTTGGGCCACCTCATCCCATACAAAGGGTGTTCCTTGTTTTAGCAACCAGGTAAATCATGTAGCTAGCCCGGCATAATTGGGTATAAAACGATGGAGAAAGTTGGTTTTTCCTTGCAGGCTTTGGAGTTGGTGTAGTGAAGATGGAGGGGGTAAATACAATGGCCTTGACTTTTAGTGGATCAAGGCGAATATCATCCTTAGAAATGATGAATTTGAGGACTCGACTTGATTCTATGCAGAAAACACATTTCTATGGGTTTAACCGAATTTTATAGTGTCTGCAGCGCAGAAAAATATGTCGAAGATGGTCTGGGTGATCTTAGCGCTTACGAGAATGAGCAGGAAGGTCATCCAAGTAAGGCTAGACAATGTTGTGAATATCATGAAATGCATAGGACATTTCCCGCTGAAAAGTAGCCCCAACATTTTTGAGGCCGAAAGGGATATTCTTGTATGCAAACGTACCCCACGGATAGATGAAAGTTGTTTTTTCTCAATTGGCTGGTGCGATGTTGATCTGGTTGTAACCAGAAAAATCGTCCATAAATGAAGAGATCTCGCTCTCGGTACATTCATCAATGATTTGATCAATGAAGGGAGTAGGATAGTTGTCTTTAGGATAGGCACAATTGAGATCTCGATAATCAATGCAAACGCAGATCGTGCCCTATTTTTTAGTCACTGGGACAATATTCGACACCCAATCTGTAAGGGGGATGGGATAGATGAACCCAGTTTTGAAAATATTTTCAACTTCACCCTTCATAGCGGCAGCCTTCCTAGGGTGCATTGGGAGAAGCCGTTGGTGAACGGGCTTCACATGCGGATACATTAGGATTTCCTGCACTATAATGCTAGGATCAATGCTAGGCATTTCTTTGTAGGACCATGCAAACACATCACAGAATTGCTAAAATAGATGAGTATATGTCTTGATCTCATTCGGGGAACAAGATAACCCAATATGAATGTGTTCAACAATACTGGGTTTGATAGAAATATCAATCGGCATCGTTTGGGTAATATTACCCAAATTTCCTTCTGACCATACTTCATGAGAAATGATTGGTAGCGGAAACGGAGAAGAGGACTCTTCGAAAATGGTAGACATAATTGCCAAACGAGGCAAGAACGAAGTGCAATGATGAGTATCGGTCCAAGGTGGTTCCTCGAGAGACATGACTTCCATGATGCCTTCATCAACAAGGAAGGTCTTAACTAAGGGATCGGTCAATTCCAAAGTTCCAAGCCATGGGGATTGAGAGTACGTATCGAGAGAGGTCTTCGACATAAAAGAATCAGAGGATGAAGAACTCAAAGCTGAAAAAATTTCCACGTAATTGACTTTGGTGGGACTAAGTGGCATAACCTCACCCCAGGTATCAACAAGATCTAGTGAAGGTATGAACCAAGGATTAGATTTGACCGAGATCATGTTGACAGAGGCAACATGAGGAGGTGGGAGTGGAAAAATTCCCATTAAGGCAGAATCTTTGAAAAGACCTGCCCCCACACTCTCATAGGGAGCACCAGCGTGCTTGACATATGGAACATTGCCATCTTTGGAGTAAGAGGAAAAGAAAGACAACTGGTCAATAGTGACAATCTTGCCTTGATGGCAAAAATGAATCACGTGAAAAAAAGAGGAGGCCACGGCTTGCATGGCATGGGTCCAGCTTTGGCCGAGTAGAAGATTATAATTGAGATTAGTGTCAACAATTTCTACCTCGACTTGCACTGTCTTGCCTTCCAGAGTAATGGAAAGGTTAGGTAAGACACCAAAGGGTCGTGAACCCCACCCACATCGAAAGCTTCCAAAGTGTTTGGAGATTGGTTCAAAGCAGGAGAACCAATAGCCTTCCAGCATGCAGTTGACATGATCCAGGTGGAGGCACCTTCATCGATGACAGTGTTATCACTGAAAATTCTGTTGCCAAAATTGCTCAGACTAGCTTAAGGACAAAGTGTTTTCGAAGCGCATAAATCCTTTAGCAATTTCGCAGCGCAACCTGTTTTAGTGATTTCGTAGCGAAAAACGCCGACTTTGCACTAACTGCGCTATGAAATGGGGAATTCGTGCTGATCCATAGCACATCTCACACCAGCTGTCATATTTTCTGCGAGAGTTTTACGAGAATAGCATGTGTAAAGTCTTACATGTCGGTCTTGACACGTGCAGGCTCTGTTGGCATCAAAGGGGATAGCGGTAATATAAATTATTATGAAGTCGAATGGAAGTCAAGGTTGCCTTTGTCTGCATATGTTTTGACGGGGATCATTCTCAGGAAGCAGCTTTTGTGATGACATTGAAGGCCCTTTCTCAGTCAAGGTTTGTTTTGGCATCCCCACAAACTGCAACGGATGCAGACTATGCTGCTATCTTGGGTGTTATTGGTCATGAGTATTTCCACAACTGGACTGGTAGCAGGGTAACATGCCGGGATTGGTTTCAATTAAGTTTAAAGGAAGGACTTACAGTTTTCAGAGATCAGGAATTCCTCCTACACCAGGCCCAACTTTTCTTCTTTGCCATTCGTTCCTATTATTTTGGGAAAGGGGTTGAGGGTTCATTCTCCTGGGTTCCACCTGCTACTCCGAAACCCTCAATTCCCGCAATTCCAAATACAGCGATACGTCCGGGGATTGGCAGATCCACAGTTGAAGAAGAGCAAGCGAAGAAGGCAAGCTGGGAAAAATGTTTTGGCGGATGACTGGTTTCTCGCCCCCTTCAGCGGTGGATTCAATTTTGGACAAAGAAACATGTACAGTTGAAGACATCTTGGCCGAGGAGGAAATTATTCAAGAGTGCAAGACTATCAACAATCGCCTTATTAATTTTCTTCGAGGCAAGGAACAAATGCAACGAGAACACTACCTAATTTGAATCTACCGGAAAAAAATATAGACATGGATTCTGGTACTACTACAAATTGCCATTATTCACCTACAAAAGAACCACGGTGCACAATACTGCATCAGAGTAATTTGGGTATATCAGCCATCTCAGATAATAGCCTGGTGACTGGGCATGCTGTTCCACCAAATCAAGGTGATGATAAGATTTTGCATCTCCCGAAATTTCCTTACAATGAGAAAGATAGAATTTTGTGTCCAGAAGATTCTTATTTACGAGCTATTAGTACTTCTGGTCCTTCCGACTGTGGTATTGGTACTAATTGCAATGCCCCTCAAGGTGTTCAATTTGAGAGCGCGAAAGAATTATCTGGGTCACTCATCATAATTGTCGACTCTGAAGATGAACGCTTTGAAGAGAGTTCTCTTCATGGCTTGCATGGAAAAAATAATCTATCTGGAAGCAGTGTTAATATCACAGCGCAAGAGGAGATATCTCATGATAAAGGCAATAAATTACAAAATTGTGTTACTTCAAGAGGACCTAACTATATAACTTTATCTGAGGAGGAATCCTTTAGCCATAAAGACAATGAGAAGAGTCAAGTAGTTGATATTGATAACGCTGATAAAGGATCTCTAAGAGATGTAAGAAAACACAAAAAGATAAATTTGTGCCCTGTGAATGCGAGTGGAAATGTTGAAGCAGCTTGTAGTAGTGAAGGAATTTCAAGCACTCTAGATTGCAAGCATTTTGACCGATCACGTTTTGAAGCTTTAATTGAGCTAGCAAATTCCAAACCTCGGCTGTGGGATTCTGGTATAGTGTGTGATCTATGTGGACAAGGTCGATCCTTGATATATGGGGACTGGTATGCTTGGTGCTGTGGTTATCGCTTGTTCTACTGCAAATGCACAGAGGACCATAAAAGAAAGCTGAAGCTGTCAATGAATTAAAAGAACAAAAAAGTATCAAAAAGGTGGGATGGGCATCAGTGGAGTGGCAAAGTCCACAGAATGTGTGGTCTTTGGTCCTCTGAGATTTTTGAAAAGGATGATGGAAGAGATCAACTTGAAGGTTTAGTAAATGATGTAAGAAGAGGGAGAAATGTGTTCTGTAAGGATCCAGTTTGTCGAATATTTGGGGCTACTTTGGGTTGCCGAGTTAAGAAATGTCAGTGTAGTTTTCACTATCCATGTACAGTTAAACTTGCTAGCCAGCTTAGTTACCGGATGTGGGAAGGATGCAGGAAGCTGTGCATTGAAAAAAAGAGGGAAAACTGTTGATCAAATATGTGCTGTGAACAAACTTGAAAATGGTGGAACAGTAATCTTCTGAGATAATGCAGGATGCAGTGATTCCATCCATGAGTGCATTGGTAAAGCCAGAGTTTCTAAGGCACCAAGACAAAGATGTCAGGCTCATTGTTGTTACTTGCATTGGTGAGAATCACACTGAAAACGTATCTGCTTCAATGCAAACAATTAGGAGTTCGGTTTGAATGAAAGAAAGACTGTGTTTTTGAAATTACACAGCAGTTTCATAGCGCGCTATGAAACTGCTGTAGGTGTTGTTTTCAACACAGAAAAAGCAGTTTGAACGAGAGTTTTGAAAGAAAGACACCTGTCCATCAATACAGCCTACAGTTCATCTGGAGACATGGCAGCATTCCATATCTTGGATTATTAAAGGGCTAGAAGACAGGCTGCTGCATGTTCGAAGTGATGGATGACCAAAATGGAACAGCACATCAAGGACCGACAAACAGGGGCCTATGTTTCAGGGTAACAGAAAGATGTGTCATTAAAGACAAACATGGAGCATTAAAGGTTAATTACAGCGATCTCAGCCAAACGAAAAGGAAACCATGTGTCAAAGCTGCAAGGAGGAATCTTCTACGAGGAAGATAGAGTTAGAGTTATAATTAAATTAGAACTTTTTAGAACTTCAGTTAGTGTTGATTGTATTTAATAGGTTAGTTCAATAGAGGATAGGGGTAATTAATGGCAATCATCGAGCTCCCCTCATGCTGGAGGTGGAAGCTCTAAGTAGTAAGAAGTATGTGTCTATATAGAGAGGAATGATCTATGTAGAAGGGGGTTGGATGTTTTTGGAGAAGACTGTTTTGGTTTATGTATAGCAGATTTCAGTAATGCAAATGACTGTTGTTTCTTCTCAGGATTCACAATAGATCTTATTGTTCAAATGTATGATGGTTTATTCTCTTTAATGTTCTTTTACAGTTTGGTTTATGCATAATCACTCAGAACTCATGAATCATGCTCTGACTTCCTGTATGCCTAGGCAAACTGTGTTTCATGTAAGTTATGTTTGAACATTAGATGTAAAGTGCCCTGATTTCTATGAAAGGATTGTGTTATTGTTGACTGAGATATTAGTGACTCCATAAGCCCAATGGGAAGCAATTCTGTCCAGCCAATAAATTTTTCATGTGTCTTGTAAGAGTTAGCCATCTTTTTCAATATCAATAACCTATGAGAGAGCCCTCTCAGACTAAGGAGGCTAAGCCTTAGTTAAAAGCTTGGTTTGAAACAGTTACACAGAGTCTTGCTGATTGGCAGCCTTCAGTACCTGATTTTGTGATAACATTTTGGTGCGTCTGCCGGGAGCCTGAAGATTATTCTTTCCCGAAATTATGAGGTTGAACTTCTGAAGGTAGCAGGAGCTCAAACATCTTTTGAGGCTGCAAAACTACCTTGGCGACTCCACACATCAAATAAGGAATTGGAAGGTGACTCCACTGCTAGAAGATCAGTAGCTTGATGAAGTTTCAAGATGGATTCTACTGCAAGAATGAATGCCAGGTATGCTCCTATGGATCGGTCTCATATCCCTGGTTTTCCAAATCCTATGCCAAAGGTTGATTGGTTAAATGATCTTCCAAATTCAAAGATGAAAAGAAGGATAATGCTGCTCTCCATTTGGTTAAATTCCATATGCATGTACGCAGTCTTAAGGTTCATTTCCCTGAAGATTGTCTCATGAAAATGTTTATGACCACTTTAGAAGGAAAAGCATGGTCTTGGTATAAAAGTCTGGAAAATGGTTCAATATATTCGCTTGCTAGTTTTCATGATGAATTCTGTGAAATGTATAAAGAAGGTTATCCTTCCTTATTGCTGCTTAAAGATTGCTGTAGGCATTCTTTAAATCTTATTCAGTATTTGAAGGATTGTTATGATGATGATGAGTTTACGGATGAAGAAATTTTAGAGGCTCTTCATAATAATGCATTCCAGCACCAAGGAGAAGGTATAACATTCCATGAAACACAGCATGAAGAGCAGCAGGAGTTTACTTGTGAAAACCATGTTTTATCCTTAGATATTGATGTAGAGATGCAGCAGATTTGTCAGGCTTCAGATCATGATGAAGATGAAATTGATTGCACCCAGCAAGAAGAAATATTGGAGGAAATTTTCTATGACCCTCAGGCAGAGGAAAAGCTTGTTCAATTTTGTAATTCCTTGCAGCAGCTTACTTCAAATAATGATCATAGTAGTGAGGAAAATTACATTGTTTGTGAGCATCATTCAGAAAGGCAGTTGGATAGCATATCAAATAAATTTGGTGTGGCTGAGGATAAGTTGTTTGAAGATATAGAATGTTATGAGAATCAACAAACTAACCATGTGTTTTTTGACACTATAGCTGAATACATGGAAAAGGTTTACTGTTCAGGATTCCAGTTATATTTTCATGTTGAAGAACAGTTACACCTCATGCTGCCTTGGTTTCTTCAGTATCTGGTTTATTTTTGTTTCAAGCACAGCCAAAGGACTCAAATGTCAGATAAGATAAATGATTGTCTGTTTTGGAAATATCACGTTGCCTGAACTACAAGTGGAGCTTGCAGCTGATAGGGTAGGTAGGTAGGAAAATGCAAATAAGCTCAAGGTTGACTGAGCAATTTTTTTTTTTTTTAAGTAGTGATAGATATAGACTTCTTTCTCCTACAAGTGATCATCAAGCTAAAGCCCGAGGTGAAGGCCCAAGAAGCTTGAAGAAGATGTTTGTCAAATAATTTTTGTTCATCAAAAGAGGATAAGGCACTGGAACTGCAGGTTCTTAGTGTACCACAAGGGCACACTATCCCAAGTGGAGCCACTGTTATCACTGAAAATTCTGTTGCCAAAATTGCTCAGACTAGCTTAAGGACAAAGTGTTTTCGCAACGCATAAATCCTTTAGCAGTTTCGCAGCGCAACCTGTTTTAGTGATTTCGTAGCGAAAAACGCCGACTTTGCACTAACTGCGCTACGAAATGGGGAATTCGTGCTGATCCATAGCACATCTCACACCAGCTGTCATATTTTCTGCGAGATTTTTACGAGAATAGCATGTGTAAAGTCTTACATGTCGGTCTTGACACGTGCAGGCTCTGTTGGCATCAAAGGGGATAGCGGTAATATAAATTATTATGAAGTCGAATGGAGGTCAAGGTTGCCTTTGTCTGCATATGTTTTGACGGGGATCATTCTCAGGAAGCAGCTTTTGTGATGACATTGAAGGCCCTTCTCAGTCAGGGTTTGTTTTGGCATCCCCACAAACTGCAACGGATGCAGACTATGCTGCTATCTTGGGTGTTATTGGTCATGAGTATTTCCACAACTGGACTGGTAGCAGGGTAACATGCTGGGATTGGTTTCAATTAAGTTTAAAGGAAGGACTTAATGTTTTCAGAGATCAGGAATTCCTCCTACACCAGGCCCAACTTTTCTTCTTTGCCATTCGTTCCTATTATTTTGGGAAAGGGGTTGAGGGTTCATTCTCCTGGGTTCCACCTGCTACTCTGAAACCCTCAATTCCCGCAATTCCAAATACAGCGATATGTCCGGGAATTGGCAGATCCACAGTTGAAGAAGAGCAAGCGAAGAAGGCAAGCTAGGAAAAATGTTTTGGCGGATGACTGGTTTCTCGCCCCCTTCAGTGGTGGATTCAATTTTGGACAAAGAAACATGTACAGTTGAATACATCTTGGCCAAGGAGGAAATTATTCAAGAGTGCAAGACTATCAACAATCGCCTTATTAATTTTCTTCGAGGCAAGGAACAAATGCAACGAGAACACTACCTAATTTGAATCTACCGGAAAAAAGAAATATAGACATGGATTCTGGTACTACTACAAATTGCCATTATTCACCTACAAAAGAACCACGGTGCACAATACTGCATCAGAGTAATTTGGGTATATCAGCCATCTCAGATAATAGCCTGGTGACTGGGCATGCTGTTCCACCAAATCAAGGTGATGATAAGATTTTGCATCTCCCGAAATTTCCTTACAATGAGAAAGATAGAATTTTGTGTCCAGAAGATTCTTATTTACGAGCTATTAGTACTTCTGGTCCTTCCGACTGTGGTATTGGTGCTAATTGCAATGCCCCTCAAGGTGTTCAATTTGAGAGCACGAAAGAATTATCTGGGTCACTCATCATAATTGTCGACTCTGAAGATGAACGCTTTGAAGAGAGTTCTCTTCATGGCTTGCATGGAAAAAATAATCTATCTGGAAGCAGTGTTAATATCACAGTGCAAGAGGAGATATCTCATGATAAAGGCAATAAATTACAAAATTGTGTTACTTCAAGAGGACCTAACTATATAACTTTATCTGAGGAGGAATCCTTTAGCCATAAAGACAATGAGAAGAGTCAAGTAGTTGATATTGATAACGCTGATAAAGGATCTCTAAGAGATGTAAGAAAACACAAAAAGATAAATTTGTGCCCTATGAATGCGAGTGGAAATGTTGAAGCAGCTTGTAGTAGTGAAGGAATTTCAAGCACTCTAGATTACAAGCATTTTGACCGATCACGTTTTGAAGCTTTAATTGAGCTAGCAAATTCCAAACCTCGGCTGTGGGATTCTGGTATAGTGTGTGATCTATGTGGACAAGGTCGATCCTTGATATATGGGGACTGGTATGCTTGGTGTCGTGGTTATCGCTTGTTCTACTGCAAATGCACAGAGGACCATAAAAGAAAGCTGAAGCTGTCAATGAATTAAAAGAACAAAAAAGTATCAAAAAGGTGGGATGGGCATCAGTGGAGTGGCAAAGTCCACAGAATGTGTGGTCTTTGGTCCTCTGAGATTTTTGAAAAGGATGATGGAAGAGATCAACTTGAAGGTTTAGTAAATGCTGTAAGAAGAGGGAGAAATGTGTTCTGTAAGGATCCAGTTTGTCGAAGATTTGGGGCTACTTTGGGTTGCCGAGTTAAGAAATGTCAGTGTAGTTTTCACTATCCATGTGCAGTTAAACTTGCTAGCCAGCTTAGTTGCCGGATGTGGGAAGGATGCAGGAAGTTGTGCATTGAAAAAAAGAGGGAAAACTGCTGATCAAATATGTGCTGTGAACAAACCTGAAAATGGTGGAACAATAATCTTCTGAGATAATGCAGGATGCAGTGATTCCATCCATGAGTGCATTGGTAAAGCCAGAGTTTCTAAGGCACCAAGACAAAGATGTCAGGCTCATTGTTGTTACTTGCATTGGTGAGAATCACACTGAAAACGTATCTGCTTCAATGCAAACAATTAGGAGTTCGGTTTGAATGAAAGAAAGACTGTGTTTTTGAAATTACACAGCAGTTTCGTAGCGCGCTACGAAACTGCTGTAGGTGTTGTTTTCAACACAGAAAAAGCAGTTTGAACGGGAGTTTTGAAAGAAAGACACCTGTCCATCAATACAGCCTACAATTCATCTGGAGACATGGCAGCATTCCATATCTTGGATTATTAAAGGGCTAGAAGACAGGCTGCTGCATGTTCGAAGTGATGGATGACCAAAATGGAACAGCACATCAAGGACCAACAAACAGGGGCCTATGTTTCAGGGTAACAGAAAGATGTGTCATTAAAGACAAACATGGAGCATTAAAGGTTAATTACAGTGATCTCCGCCAAACGAAAAGGAAACCATGTGTCAAAGCTACAAGGAGGAATCTTCTACGAGGAAGATAGAGTTAGAGTTATAATTAAATTAGAACTTTTTAGAACTTCAGTTAGTGCTGATTGTATTTAATAGGTTAGTTCAATAGCGGATAGGGGTAATCAATGGCAATCATCGAGCTCCCCTCATGCTGGAGGTGGAAGCTCTAAGTAGTAAGAAGTATGTGTCTATATAGAGAGGAATGATCTATGTAGAAGGGGGTTGGATGTTTTTGGAGAAGACTGTTTTGGTTTATGTATAGCAGATTTCAGTAATGCAAATGACTGTTGTTTCTTCTCAGGATTCACAATAGATCTTATTGTTCAAATGTATGATGGTTTATTCTCTTTAATGTTCTTTTATAGTTTGGTTTATGCATAATCACTCAGAACTCATGAATCATGCTCTGACTTCCTGTATGCCTAGGCAAACTGTGTTTCATGTAAGTTATGTTTGAACATTAGATGTAAAGTTCCCTGATTTCTATGAAAGGATTGTGTTATTGTTTACTGAGATATTAGTGACTCCATAAGCCCAATGGGAAGCAATTCTGTCCAGCCAGTAAATTTTTCATGTGTCTTGTAAGAGTTAGCCATCTTGTTCAATATCAATAACCTATGAGAGAGCCCTCTCAGACTAAGGAGGCTAAGCCTTAGTTAAAAGCTTGGTTTGAAACAGTTACACAGAGTCTTGCTGATTGGCAGCCTTCAGTACTTGATTTTGTGATAACAGACAGTCCAGTGGATGGTCTTCTCATTGATCATTACCTAAATAAGAAAGAGAATCTAATGAGGGAGACGTGGAACATGGCTCTCTAGAATATCAAATTGGAATTGGTGGGATCCATGCCCCCGATAGCTAACAGCAAAGATTTTCGCTATGATGGGCAGCTTTGGATCACCTCGAGAGTCAACTTAGCTGGGGACGCCTGAGCCAAATCGTCAACAATATTGTAGTGTTGATCAGCTTGGGCGTTGGGATTATACGAGGATTTCTGCAACACACTTCAAGAGGGTGGCTAGATAGTGGAATCAGGGTTAGGGCACTTAATATGAAGAGGGCTAGAACTCAAGGTATAAGAAGAAGGCATGGCTTCTTTCTCTTTCCCAGCTATCGAAGTAGGAATTTGATAATCTTTCGATCTAGTAGCCACATTAATAGGCGTACTCATCATGAACACTTGAGATCTGGAGGAAGCAAATTGGGGTTGGTCTACCATTTGGGTCTGTTGAGATGGAAAAAAATCTTTGAGGATAGTGAGGGTCCCCTTGAGCAAGTGACTAACTTCAGATCATCAAGGACAATCCTTAGTGTAGTGTTCTTCCTCACAAATGAGGCAGGGATACTTAGTTTTCCATTGCGAAGATTCGCCAGCAGACAGTTTGGGAGGACCCTGTTTCGGGGCATTAGCTTTACCCTTTCCTTTGCCTTTCTTCTTTCCTTTCAAGGATTTGTCCATTGCGGTAGACTAGACAGTGTGGACCTCTAAGATTTTACTAGGGCTAGGTGGATTCTGGGATGAAATACTAGGAACAACATTTGAGACCAAGTTCTATTTAGAAGAAGATTTAGCAAGGGTCTGGGATACTAAACCAATAACTGCATCAACGAGAGGTACAACTTGTGACTTTGATGTCGTGGGATCAAATGATGGCCACGGAGCATCGGGTAACAACTCATACAAAGTGCCAGAATGAGAATAAACTAGATCCAAGTACTGGACACAAGCGATGGCTTGCTCTTCAGTGATGCATCCACCCATAGCTATATCATGAGAAATTAGAGCCATGAATGATTTGGTGAAACATTTAGTGAGAAATTGATCAACAATCTCAAATTTGATTAGACAACGTCTATGTCTCCATTCATGGATGTGATCAGAGATGTGTGTCACAGTATATTGCTTAAGTAATGTAAGAAAATAGGTGCCAGTTTCATAGAGAATCGGCAATTGAAAATGCATGAGGAAAGCCATGGCTAAAGAGTTAAAGTCATGGTAAGTACTTCGAGGTAGCTATATGTACCACTTAGCAGCAACACCTGTAAGCGTCCATTGGAAAAGACGGAGATGAATGGAATCATCAACGTATGAGTTTGATGAGCACCAGAGGTGATATGTCATCACATGGGCTTGAGGATCTTCTTTAGCTTTCCAATATAACTTTGGACAATCACTTGGTATCATGGATGGCACCGGAGGCAGGTATGGTGAATGAAGGATTGGATCATTCGTGAGGCGAGATATGTATGGCAACTCGAGTGTAGCCAAGAATGGAAATTGAGTGTTAAAATTTATGGGAGGTTGATAAGTGGGTTTGTACAGAGGAGCCCATCCCTGATGGTAAGGATTTTGGCCCCATAGTGGGGGATTTTGGCCATATGGCATCGAGGCTGCCCCCATTGTAGATTACCTTGACCATAGGGAGGATTTTGAACTTGAATACCTTGGAATTGTTCAGCCATAGGTTGTTGATAAGGAACGTATGGGTTAAAAGGTTGTGGAGCCTATTGACCTTGGACATATGGATATTGGACCCATTGTCCTTGAACATAATGGTGATGAACTTGTTGTCCTTGAACAAGAGGGTTTTGGACCTGCTGTCTTTGGGCATAAGGTTGATACAATTGTTTCCCTTGGACATAGGGATTATGTACCTGATGCCCTTGGCTAGTAGGATTATGAACCTGTTGACCTAAGACATTAGGATTTTGAGCCTGTTGTTGCAAGACTTGACGTTGACCCTACCCTTGCAAGGGTTGACCCTGCTGATATGTATACAAGGGTTGTTGCTGCCCTGGTTGGTTTTGCTATTGCCAGGGTTGACCTTGTGGTTGCAAAATTTTTCCCTGGGGGCTGCAGAGGTTGGCCTTGCAAGGACATGGGTTGAGAGGTGTGTGAGGCATATTGCATCTGTTGCTACGTGGTTTGTTGTAACTGTTGCAAGGGTTGACCTTGCAGTTGTTGCAGTTGACCTTGTTGTGGGATCATTTTCCCTTGCGGTCGCACAGAGAGCCCTTGCTGCAACAAAGGTTTCCCTTGTGGTAACAAAGGTTGTCCTTGTTGTTGTAGAGGTTGTCCTTATTGTTGCAAGGGTACTTGAATAGTGCCCAAGAAATTTCCGAGCTGAATCTGGCCATAGCCAGGCTGAATGTACTAACCAGATTGGAGGGTGTAAGGTTGATTAACCATTCCTTGAGAACCATATGGAACGTAAGGATTTTGGTATTGGACCTGAGCCCCATAGGGTTGTTGGTACTAAACATTGCTTGATCCAGATGGACCAACGGGATTCTCAACCTGTTGGTACTGGACATTACTTGATCCAGTAGGATCAACAAGGTTATGAATAATATGAGAGGGAGGTTGGTTCATACCAATCATGCGAGCTTGTGAGCCGCTCACATTGGTGGCGCCTAACACCATAGAAACATTCAGGTTTTACCCCCTAGGGGGTGGCATAACCTGGCCACTGACTAGAGGGATGCAGGGACTAATAGAGACATGCTTTGAAACTACCGGTTGTTCCTGATAGGTAACTAGAATTGACGATACAAGGGTATTCAGAATGGTGGGTTGCAACGGGACTGAAGTAACAGCATGTTGGGAAGTCATGTTCATAACGAACAGACCTAAAGTAGGCATGGTTCCTAACACCCAAATAGGGTTATGGTAAAGTGATGAGGCACTAGGTGCACCTGAAACCAACTGTGCCAAAGACGTATAGCTGGGTGGAAAACTGGCAGGAATACCCCGTGAATAGGGAAACCCTTAGGAGGAAAAGGCAGCTCTCCCCCCTCAATAGTGTGTGGAGTAGAAACTTTGGACTCATCCGAAGAGGTGATTGGAGCATCGCCTTTGGGTTCCATATCCGGAAACAAACGACAATGAATGGATGAAGAAGTACAAGGGGATAGTTCCAAAGGAACACCTGGCTAGTCCTACGGATTATAAGGACGCTGCAGTAATATCACAACAGGGTCAAATAGAGGATTCAGAGGGTAGATAGCCAATCCAAGCTGATCATTAGTGATCAGCGAGTCCTCAGGAGTTTGAATGAGGTTGTCTGGAGATTTCGGGCCATGCTCAGCAGATGACCCAGTAGGCGAAGGATGAGATGACAAAGGTTGAATTCTTAGAACAATTCTGAGTTCAACACCTCGGTCCTCGAGTGATTCTAGTAACTCAAGAAGTGGTTCCTCAGACAATCTTTCAGACAGAGGAGAGGAAGAGGAACTGAGTGAACCAGATGGTTCAGCCACGATGACCTTGTCTTAGTCGACAGAAAAAATTAACTTCAAGGCTTTAAAATGTTCTTTAAGGGAAACTCACGATTTGGTCTCAGAAAACACTAACAGGGTGTTTTTGGATCGTGGGAAACCAATTATTAAGACGTATAAAAGATTGGTGCTCTTTCATTTTTTAATAGTCGAGAAAGAAACAAAGATGACTCTATTAGTTTTGATTGGAAACGAGCTTGAAAGGACAAGTGCTTGAACGATATTTTAAGTTTAATGACTCAAAAATATCAAATGACTACTCTGGATGATCTAGGTAAACAATATTACCAAGCAACTGTGAACTGCAGAATACCTCTCGGTGAACCAAGAAGTACGGGCAAGCAATCTCCCCAAATGTTGTGTTCGGTGTATCACATTTGCAAGGTGGTCGACTCAGCTTCCTAAGGATAAAGGATTGCATCTAAGAGGGGTCTCCTATTATATACTCAACGGTACGGGGAGCACAAACCCATACTAGCGTTTTCTAATTCCGAAGCTAATGATAGCTGCTAGGTTTAAAGACGTTGGAACACGTCTCTAGCCTAGACCTTCTAGATATGATCGTCAATACCAAATGCACCATAGGTTAATTGAATTTATTTTAAAGTTTACCTTGAGTTAAGTTTCAGTTTTCAGGTCTTAGCAATGCGACTCGAAAAACCTCAAATGCAACTAAATGGGACAAAACCCTTTCAATTCGATGAAATGCCTACACTAGAGAGGGTAGAAACTACTCAATCAAATGCAAACAATCAAGCAACTGAAAATGAAATGATCTTTCGCTACCTTACTTTTAGAATAAATTAACTAATGAAAAATGCATTCCAATTCCTAATTTCCTAACAAGCACTCATCTATTATTCATTTCAAAATCAAAAGAGTTATTTTCCTTTTCCAAATTCCAATGCCATTCTATTCTTTTAATGATGCAAGCTATCGTAGCACAATGATGCAACAAACTAGAATTTTGTACTCTTTCATGAAACGACGAAATAAACTTTTTGCATACAATTATTCAACGAAAAAGTTTTCAAGACAATAAGCTCTTCAAGCAGATGAAAACATGAAAAGGGAAACTCATTCAAACTAACGAAACACTGACTTTACCAATCACAAGACAAGCAACGTAATCCATGTCGTAGAAGAAATTTTTAGACAAGCAAACGAAAACTTTCCAAACTTGTGTAATAGAGGTCAAAATCATAAAAGGACCAAAAATGAAATGCAAGGAGTAAGTACATCTACAACCTAACTTACTGAGTTCACAAATAGCTGAATGGATAAAAAAAAGATTCCCTAGTGTAGCTGACCACCCAATGACCCAAGAAATCAAGTAGAAGATGATAAGCCAACAAGCAAACAAAACCAAATGAAAATCATCTTTCTAGTCAGGGAGAAAATGGTCCAAAAGGCTTACGGGGTCAAAATCACAAGAGCAGAACACAATGGCTAAGATTGGGGTCAAGCCCTAATCTTCACTTACAGGCATCAGTGCGACTACCTAACTGAAAACAAGTGCCAGAGGATGCAACTGTTTCTCAGCACCTGGTGCTCATCAGCACGACTGTCAGCGGATTAAGCATGTTGATCGAGGGAGCCAAGGAAAAAAAGAAATGCTTTTGAAACAGGGACTAGATCTGCTACTATGAATTTTAGACTCAGGCCATAAGTAGGAGAAAAGAAACAGAACCAAAGGGAAAAAGTGGAGCTAGAAAAGTTCTCATGAAATTATGAAATCCAAGACAAACAAAAGGATTGGTTCCCCGGTATGGTCGCCAATTTGTGGTGAAGTAAAATTATAAGTGCGGACACAAACAAATTCGTCTAGCCCGATAATGGGTCTAGCCACAATAGGTACATTCTATGGAATATTTCCTTAGGTTAGAACCAATTAAGAGGTCCTACCTCTTAGTACGCTTATCCCATTTGATGATGTCCTTGCTCGCTCGCTCGAGCTATCTCTCGCTTCCTTCTCAAGCACCTGAAACAAGTAAACAATAGCAAACAACAATCATGATAATAGAAAAATTGTAATTCAACCTACTTAACAAGTAAAGAAACATTAAGCCATGAATCTGTAAGATGAAAAATCATGAAGGAAATCAATCAATAGTTGCATATATTAATATCTAAGAGAGCTTACAACAATTGTCTTGACGTTGCAATCCTCCTCTGACAAGACCAGGTTCCCACACACTTCTACTAGCATTCCATGATGGCCTCAATCCATAATAGTTTTAAGGCTCTTCCCTTTAGGCTTCACTCTAAACCAAATCACACTTCTCCCTCACACAACTAGATAGCTACAACTAGGAATAGCTTGTTGTTTACTCCAAACCAAAATAGCACTAGCACACCAACATTAACACTAGCTTGTGCTTGGGAAGAAGGGAGGATTATATAGGATGAATGGATGGGAGATGGATCCTCTTCTCATGGGATAAGGTCTTATCCCTTGAGGTAGCTCCATTATTATAGGGGAAAGGAGCCCAAACTAACATCCTCGACCCCTTCCGGCAAAACCATTTACCATACTTCCATTATGAAGCTTCTAGAGCTAGAAGCTTCGACTCCTAATTTAAAAAGCGTTCCATAACAAGACTGACACAACTAGAACATAGCTCAATCGCTCTGGTCGATGCTATGGATAGTGCTAATCTCTGTACATAGGTGCAGGAGAGACAAAGGTCATTAACGTCGGTCTTGTAAACTGGGAAAAACAGAAGTTTTAGGGGAAATGGTACAAGAGGCAATTGATCTGCTCATGAAGAGGGACATAATGGGAGTTTCTTCATGAAGGGAAAGCATGTGGGGTTCACTGTAGAGGTCCTCTAGGATCAAGGAATGGGGAGTACAGGGACAATGACAAAATGTTGTGTAACAGGACATATAGCATGCCCCTAGCCCAAGCGATGTTACTAGTAAACTAGTTACCCTTTGAATAGAGGTTGCCTCCAATAGGTATTGATGGTTGAGTTGGAAGGCCCCAAGGAGATGCAGCATGCCCAGGATATGGGACACCACTAGCCACATAAGGCAGGTTAGGCATAAGACTACCATGTTTTATGATAATTTGAATAACAATTACAGGATAACCACCAATAATAATATAATTGATCAAAGAAATACCTTATTGTATTGTGGGTTGTATGGGTGCATGAATGCCTCGAACTATCATATAAGTACCACAAACATGACCCCGACCCTGCAGTGGAGGTGGGGATGAACTTAGAAGTGCATTCCAACTAAAAGGATTATTGAAAGTTAGCAAAATTTCCACATCGAGTGGGTTATGAGTCGAAGCTATGAGAGCTGACAGAAAAGGAGAAGGGTTGGTAAGAGGAAAATTCGAACCCGCTACCCATAGTTGGCATAGCTAAGGCTCCAGGATTAGACATGGTTTGGATAGTGGGATAACCAAAAAATGATATGTAAACTAAAACATGTGGGACATATGGAAATGGACCAAAAGTGTCCACAAAATACCATACTCATTATTAGTCATTAGGATGTTTGGAGTGGAAACAGGAAAAGGAATTGTAGGAATAAGTGCTACCTAAATCAAAATAGGCCCAAGAGGATATGTTAGTGGAGGATTATATAGGGGTACGAAACCTTTAGTGAAAGGGTCCTCCAGAAGTGTAAACTCTAGGTCAGTCTGTAATGATTCAAAACTAGTAACTAGAGATCAAATCCCCTCTGTAAATGGAGAATCTGATTGACCTGGAAATTCCTCCACTCATTAGGATGTTTGGAGTGAAAACAGGAAAAGGAATTTTAGGAATAAGTGCTACCTAGATCAAAATAGGCCCAAGAGGATATGTTAGTGGAGGATTATATAGGGGTACGAAACCTTTAGTGAAAGGGTCCTCCAGAAGTGTAAACTCTAGGTCAGTCTGTAATGATTCAAAACTAGTAACTAGAAATCAAATCCCCTCTGTAAATGGAGAATCTGATTCACCTAGAAATTCCTCCACAAAAAGTGGAGGAAGGCCTTGCAGTCGGAAAGACTAATAATGGGGTGCGGTGGAAGCCACGGTGAATGATATAGATTTTACAAAAAATATTATTAACTAATGTTCTTATATCGTCTCAGTAACCAAAACAACACACTCCTAAAAAATCAAAAGTCTACGAAATCAACAAGCAATTAGAATTTGTTTGATAGTCACAACTTGCTGGACATGAAACCCAATATCGAAGAATTATAAGGGAAAGTTGGCCAAAATTAGAAAGTTTAGAGTACTCTCGAGCTACGCCCAAAGCATAGGAAGAAGGGACCAAGTACTCTCGTGAAGATAAGCACTGTCCCAAAAAACCAAAGACAAAGTAGGTTCATCTGTCTAGGTACCAAGGAAGCCCACCCTAGTCACCTTCTATAATTCCATAGGAATATGGCCATAAAGTTCACCTCAAATCATAGACACCACTGAGGGGGCATGGGAATAGACAACATGTTGTGTGGGCAGGGTAACTCAGTCCCCAACTTGGCTCCAATATCCCCGAATGGATCCCCAGTGCACAGAATACCCACTGAAATGTAATCAAAGGTGGGATACCTTCTTTCACACTATGATTTTGTCTTGTGTTTAACTCCTGTGTTAGAGGAGTAGTCCTAGATGATGTGAGTGCAAAATGGTTTTCTCTCTATAATAACACTAGTTTAGTCTTACAGCCTTGGGGAGTTGACTTTCACAGCCTAACCCAAGACCCTAACCTAACCTAATGTGTGTTCTTCTGAAACAAAGAGTTACATATTACTTTTATTAAGTTTATTTTAAAGGAAATTTATCAGTGTCTTCAGATGGGTGTTGACATACGATGTTCATGAAACCTAACTCAAACTGTGCAACAAAAATGATTTTCAATTGATATCGATGAAAAATCTTTTACAAAGAGAGAGTAATAACCTCTTTTCCAAAGAAAAAAAATCGTAATCTATATTCTAATATATTTCATCACATGGAGACATTTAGAACTCAAAATAAATAGCTCATCATCAAACTAATCAAAATAAACCAAAATGACATAAAAAAAAAAAAAAAAAAAAAACAACAACAACAACAACAGCTTTTCTTTTTCAAATAATTCAATTAAGCTACTCTTTTGAAACAAAATTATATGTAAGTGGCTAAAATGATCAAAGTTGATACAAAAAGGACCTCAAAACTAGCAAACAAGAAAAATCCAAAACAATAAAATCCACATGCATGGTGGAAAAAAACCCTTTTAGGGCACTAACAAGGGTTTCTATGTTTTATAGTGCATTAACAGCTAGGGTAATGCACTATGTAAGAAGGAAACATGTGTTAACACGCACAGGAAGGCACTAGTAGGGTTTGTTACTCTGGTTTTTCTCATAGAAAGAAAAATCAAGGCTATAGTAGAGACTCATACTAGAAATTATAGCATATATAGATACACAATTGACAGGTATTCAAAGGTGACAAGACCAAATGGAGGCATAGGTTCGAGTTCTAAGAGTTAGAATCAAAACCGGGAATCAGAGCGATCCCCAATGGAGTCACCAATTATGCTATAGGGGTTTCTTCTTGGTTAGACAAATTAGTAAACCCTCTCATGTTTCCCAGAACCTAATGCAAACAGATTGAGGGATCTACTGCAAGAGAAGTAGATTCATTCAATTAAACTAACGTTAGACTAAAATTGACAATGGAAGGGTGAATAACAACTTGCCTATCCTTACGCACAACTTAGCTAGAATAGTCAGTGTGGTTGAGAAAGGTTTGTCAGCCAATTCCAAGGGATAAACCTACACACAAGACTAAAAAATGTGATATTCACAACATATATACTTCACCAATATAAATCATTAGCAAGTAAACAACATATTACCATTAAATGCATAAACAACAATCATAATCCAAATCAGTACAACATAAACATAAGGAACATAAGCTTGAGACAATGTTATGGATGAAACATTAGTGAATCTATGTATTCAGTGATGAAAGAATACAACCATAGATGGTTGCAACATAACTTCCTCCAAATCCTAGCTCTTCAACCTCTATCTCAATAAATATGTTGGTAGCATAACAATGCATGAATTTCAATATTGATCTCAATAGCCTAGCCTCCAATATATAAGCAATGGGAGGCTCTTATTTTACCAATTGCTTCACTAGTTCACTTTGGGAAAAGGCATGAGGATGGAAGATGTTTCTTCTACTTTATTGCTTTATCCTAGCTTAATAGTCTTCGTTATCCATAGATGGAATTGAGGTGATATTTTCCAGCTTTTTAGAGTCAACTTTAAGTAAACAATGAAGATTATGTGAGTTAACTCATGATTTTTTCTTGTGGGCTCATGAAAGTCAAGTAACATGACCATAATGAAGATTTAGAGCATCAGTTGCTAGGGTAACGTAGGTTACCAAACTCTGGCTTGCGTTACCATGATTTGTGCAAATATTTCAGGGTGGTGAATTGTGGAAAATAGACTTGTAATCAGGGTTTATTCTATTTAAAACATGTTCTTATACTTTGAATTTATGATGAGGTTTTTTCAAGTATAACATATGTCAATCCCAATAAAACTATAGACCCATAACCCCCAAAGGTAAGGTGCACTCAATATGACCCCAATGATCTAAGAAAGCTCTAAATAGATGGTGAGAACACAACTGCTTGTGAAAAAAAATGGATTAGATGATGATGCCAAAGAAATATTAAAAAACATAGAAAGCGAGTGATTAAACCTGGGAAGGTTTCCGTTCTGACCAACCCAAATACCATTAAATGCGTTCATATTCTAAGCAAGGAGAATCATGTGAGTTTACCAAATCCACTTCGATTTAAGAGTTATAGGAGGGAGCGTTATTGTATTGTATGCAATATGTGTTTATAAAATACCATCGTTAGATGTGAAGGGAACATTTTTTAGAGTGATGGAAAAATTGATGGGTAGAAGGACAGTCAAGCTTAGGAGTTACACTGAGTGACAATGCTTAAACTTCGCACAGATACCATGTTAGGCTAGGAAAATTAAGTTCCAAACTTGGATGTGATTGCATTAATGAATTTATAGTTATATAATCTAAATGAGTGACCTTTGGGATTCATCTTACATGGTTGGTTATTTTTTTATTTTGTAAATTGCAATTCTATTAATTCCAGAAAAACATAGTACATAATTAAATCAGATACTTCAAGAACCATCTACTACAATCCTAGTTTTAAAAACTAGGGTGATCCATGGGTTTTTATTCTTTACCCTTTCTCCTATGAAATTCAATCCATCCTATCGATTCATCCTTCACAACATAGGATAATTCTACTTGTTCATTTTTTTGAGAAAGTTCCATAGCATCCAGATTGACCGAATTAGATAGATATTTCTTGCTATCAGAATGATCAAACTCATGCTTCCACTTCTGCCCACAAATTATAGGCACAATTACAACTAAATATATCATTGGACTTCGCCAAAAGAGTTACCTTGGTTCAGGGTTGTGTCAATGCCACTAAGGGCTACCCAGTATCCTAAGAGGTTGAATTGTTGGGAGATGTCTTTTGATTCTGGGGATTTTTCTTCTGTTGAGTTACTAAAATCTTTGACTTTGGTGCAACCTTTGGATCTCTATAGCCGCAGTGGTGTCTTTTCAGCTCTTGGTTGTAAAAATCCCCTTTGGAAGAGTGTTTTGGGTGAAACCACCCTAAAGCTTTGGGTTGAGAACCCCAATAGAGTAGAGGGCAAACTACAACAAGAAACACTCACGAAATCAACAAAAAAGCTTATTCTACTAAATCATGTAGGAGTGTCCTTACCTGGATGTCCTTCATTTGGGTAGATCCCGCAGGGTGCAAACCCTTAGCTTCTCCCAATGTTATTGAAACCTGAAAATTATTCAAATGGAACGTACATGATAGTAGAAACATAAAGCATGTTCATGATATTTTTTTTTTTTATCGTTAAAGGCTATTCTACTTCTATTATTTACAGTAAAATCTGAGAACGATTACATTCAGGTTTATGCATTGCGAGAGGCCTAGGTTGGCGCTCTTGCTCATCGAGCTGCATTGAGTCCATTGCCCTCGCAGAGCATGTTCATGATATTAACTTTATATCATATATATGAATGACTAATTATACATCAATATAATATTCATAAACGAATTACAAAATAATTTGATGCATAAACACATTTAATATCAGAAATAGAATAACATTCCTTTTATTGAAGTAAGCTACAAGTAAAGTGGAGAAATACAACATGAGTCCTTCTCCGGTTCCAAGTGGAACCATCCTTCGGATCTATCCTTTCCCGACCTTCAGCAATCTTCCTACATCACCAATACAAGGATATCTCAAGCAAGATGGGGGATATCTATAATCAAGTAAGCAGGGGTTTCCTGAAGCCTTGGGGAGTGCAAGAGGCACAAGGATTCTTCAGAATTGATCAGGGATAATCTCACTATAGTAACAATATCTCATCTCTTCTCCCTTAAGGCCTTCCCATGGAGGTTTATTTTTACTTCTCCAAATTATTTTTTTTTTTCAGTTGGGAAATAGTTGGGCCATGGGCAATAGGAGGTGAGTAACAGGTAAAACCCGTGAACTCCGCCCGAAATTAAGGAAATTTATTTTTTTTAAGTGTTTTAACATATGTACGCGGGTTTGGATATCTATTGACCTGCGTGTACATGCTTTTATCACAAGGAAAAGTAGCATATAGGGAATAAAACATTGTTTTTTATATTTTGGACCAAGTCTAGAAGGAAGGGTTTCCCTAGGCCATAATCGGAGCATCAGATCTACCAAGAGTGGTAAATGGTGCTATAATAGATTCCCCCTAATATATGAGGTGAGAAGGGGTACATGATGGCTTAAATGTATTAAGTGTATGGAAGGAATCATGCTGAGACCAAGGAGGAGTTCACCAGAATTCGACCTGCCAAGCCATCGAAAGAGATCAGAAAGAAACTGTTGTGTGAGTCGAGCATACCCATGCTCAGAAATAGTAAAGAATGTCTGCATGTCAAGTACAAAAGTGGATCCAATATGCATACAAGTATAAAGGAACTGAAAATACATATTGGATCATCTGATCATAATCAATAAAGTACATGTTTGAATATCACATATAAAGAGCTGATCAATGATGCCGAAGTATGAAGTTGATCACTGAAGTCAAGAATCTGATCCAAATAGTAACAAGTGAACATGATGGAATAAATGGTACTACACTACAACTCGAGTGCCAGCATATAAGATGTCATTGTAAGGAACTGCAACATATAATGTGGATGGTGTCAACTAGCAGAAATAGGAGCAATTGACAAGTGAACTAGGACATGCTGATGCAAACCCAAGGTCTTCACCAACTGTCGTGGTACATTTCTACACAATGGGAATGAATGATCTAAAGTCGACCATGTGAGAAATAATTTGATTACCGGCCATTGATGTAGACTGTTAACAAATGCGAGACTACTCACTGATAATAATGATGAGAGTCAAGGTACCCAGTACAATCTAACAAGTGCGAATAAATGAGCTGTAGTCGAACACCTAAGAGAATCTATCAATCAAGAGACAATGATGTTTTCCCACTGTCAATAGTGAAGGAATCTGCCACTAATGACTGCAAACCCTAAGGTACTGCCAAATGAACTCTAGATCTGTTTCCCAAAGTAATGAGCTAAAGTCGATGGGAAAAGATCCACTAGAAGGAAGGCATTAAAGCATCCTTCATCAATCTAGCATGAGTGTAACCTATAGGCCAATAATGTGGAAGGAATCAGATGAACAAAAATGTAGTAACTCAACCAAAGCACGTTTCTAGCGTACACAAGATGTGGCTAGTGCACGATAGAAACCCTCTGAACCAACCAATAATGAAACTTGACATAGAGGTGAGGAATCCACCAATAGGGTCAAATGGAAACCAAGGCACTGCACAAATCCCAATATGTGATAATAAAAGTTGATGTCGAACACAAGGGAAACCACCTAATTAAAGACCCATGATACTGATTGATGATAAGCACAAGGTGACCTATTAATAATGAAAATAGGACCAAGGTTCAACTCTAGATCTTCCCTTAGAGCAATTTTTCGTAGTCGATAAGGATAAGACCCGCTGGCAAGAAGTCAATGGAGACCTTCTCAAACCGGCACAAGTAAAGGACCAATAAAATTAATGTGATAACGAACATGACACTGACAACTAGGGATGATCAAATGAAAAATAGGTCAAGAGACACTACAGATAGGCCAACTCAGGTTTACTTCCCTTGAACGAAAGCACGACTCAACTGTGACTACATGGCAGCATATGATAACTTTGTATAAGTTTGTCATGCAGGAGGCATAAGAAAACTCTCCATATGATTGGAAGAGGTAACTAATCGGAGCAGGACTGACTCGATAACAAGGTTAAGGCTCTCCTAAGTCAAACTAAATCCCTCCTCAATGGAGGAAAGAATTTCTTTTGAGTGTTTTTTTCAAGGGTGACACAAATAAATCTAGTTGCAATCAAAATATGGAAATAATGTCCCGTTCCTGCTCTTTTTTTAAATATATATATATATATATATATATATATATATATATATATATATATATATATATATATATATATATATATAGAGAGAGAGAGAGAGAGAGAGAGAGAGAGAGAGAGAGAGAGAGAGAGAGAGAGATTGTCTTTTTCTTTTATATGAAGCTTGAAAAAGAATAAAAGAATTCTATAGTGCCATGCAAAGAACGAGTGTCGAAAAAGCAGATGCTCTAGTTCCTGGGAGGGGAACATTCCTATGCTCAATGCAAGGTGGCGAAACTAGTCAAGGACACTCAAAGGGATGTTCGGTCGACGGGTATAAGGGTGTGTCAAGTTACAAAGGTTAAGTGATGGCAAGGTTGATTTTGCATAAGACATGGTCGATAAGTGGCTTAAACACGAGTCCAAGTGAAGCAGGCTCAAGGCCAAAAGGTGCAAAATAGTCAATGTGCAATGCAACAATACAACTCAACACAAAAGAGTCTTTAGGGTATAAATCCAGAAAATAGTGAAGAAGAAAAAGAATGAGGCTTCATCGCAAAATTCATGGCAGGGCTAAAGAGGACTCCTGAGCCTAAGAAAAAAAGCTCACCATGGGTGCCAAGTGACAACAAGGTACTATCTAGGGTGCCCATGATAAGGTAGGCTCTACCACACAAGTCATGACACTTCTAAGCAATGAGGAGGTTCCACATCATATCTTGGTGGGGTCGATCCTAAGGCCAAAATGGGAAAGGAAATTGATAAATGCACAATGCAGGTGAAAAACCTAACCTATATGCCAGTTTCGAGAACCAATACCTATCAGAATGGATCAACCATAAAAATGTCCAAAGGAGAAATCTTCCAAGTTCTGTAGACATAAATAGGAACACTAGACAAGAAGTTAATACATCCAACATATAAACTTCAGATAAAATCTTGTGTTATAGAATACAGAACTTGAAAAAGTGTACCATATATATATAGTATGCTACAAGGAACCACGCAGCCTTATGGCTTACGCATAATAGTTCTTCAATATAAACTCCTTACAGGGCTCAGGCCAAGGACTCCTTTGGTAGTCAGAACTCATGGCTTCAAAAAGTTCCTCCTATGAAGGCAAATGAAACTCCAGGAAATCATGAGAACTACAAGGATTAAAAGAGGGAATTAGGGGTTCCCATGTCCCCATAGGAGAAATCTCTTGTTCAACTGTTGGGATCAAGTCCCAAGAAGGAAAATAATAGCTCAACAGATCCTTCTCAGAAGCAATTGGACATTGAGTATTCAACACCACATAAGTCACCCGTGGCGGGGTAGAGTCTACTTGAACACTTGGAACAAACCAAGGGGTATTCTGCAGTAAATTCAAATTAGGGTGGTGATTATCAGATGCATGCTGATCAATAGTGACAATATTCCCTTTATGAGGAAAACACATCACTCGAAAGAGTGAAGAAACCACAACATTCATTGAATAGACATAATCACACCCAAGTAACATATTAAAGTCTAAAGGGAGATCAGCCACCATCATATCAATTAACACAGGTTTCCCGCCTAAAGTAATAGGCAATTGAGGAAGAACACCCATAGATTCACTAGGTGTTCTATCATAGGCTAACAACTGAGTCTCAGTTGTCAACAACTTTGGAGAACCCAAAGTCAAACTCAAGGAGGATATAATACTTGCAAAGAATCCTTCATCCACCATACATCGATAGACGTTTGTGGAATAAACTCTGACCTTTATTTGGAAACGTGCAGTGGAAGGAAGACGAGGCTCAAAAAGACTATCCCAATCAAAGGAGACACTCTTAGAACTTTGAGGGGGAACATTCCAAGAAACCGGAATTCCCCCTATACCAGAAGACTTTGTACTAGAAATCAAACAGACTTTGTTGTTAGGCACTTCACCCCCCAAAAAGGAGTGTAATCAACCAGAGACTGCACTGGCTCAACCACATTATCAAATCCAGGAGTAGAAGAACCTTCAGACTCGGACCATATCCTTTGTACCTCAGGAATACCATGGAAAAAATGAGTAAGATGGTCTCCCTTGCATATCTTACAAGGGAACTTAGGTTTAAAACTTCCACGCCTAGGTTTCTTATCAACATCCATTCCTCCAACATGACTAGCAGTGGCTTGCGGAGAGTCCCCAACACGACTTGCAGAGGTGGGTGACTCTTTCCCAAGAGAGATAGGACTAGTGCCTCCAGCCCTACTCAAATAAGCCGGTCAATCAACAGGAATATGACTCATAGAGGTAGGTGACCCATTGCTAGTATGACTTGCAATGACTAGACTTATGCCCCCAATGTGACGTGTAGCAGCTGAAATCTCATCTCCAACATGACTTGCAGAGGTTGATCATGAATTGCTAGTATGACTTGAAGTGACTAGTCGTATGCCCCCAGCATGACTTGCAGCAGATGAAAGCTCATCTCCAACATGACTAGCAGAGGTTGGAGATGATTGGATAGAACTATTCTTCTTCTTCGTCTTCCTCTTTTTCCTCTTTTTAGATCTCTTATTACAAGAGGGAGGAGAAAGAGGAATACTAGATTTCTCTTTTAAAGAATATGAAAAATTAACACTCATTTGATGCCCTTGAAATAAATCATTCATCTGAGAAGTTTCAAGAACATCTGGAATATTTGGAGTGGACCACAGCCAAAATGGTAGTCCAAAATTCAATCCAGGAATATTCAAAGTGGCTATCAAGGGGGTACCAATGTTTCCAAAGAAAGGAAAAGCACAAGGATCCCCTTTTGGGGGGGTACCTTGGTTGGTTTGCATAGGAATTTTGACCATATCTAACTTATTCATGAATCCTTCCCTTAAGGGAATGTACAAATGACTTTCCAAGGAAGATAGATGCACAATCAAAACCTTTTCCCTTGAGGAGGAAAGTCCACAACTTTCAAAAGAAATATCAAAACCCTTTCAAGATCGGTAGAGTGGTAGGTCAGTCACTCAAAATCTAAAGTCCAAAAGTGACAAGACAAAAATACATAAAGAGAACTATCTACAAAGATAAACGAGCACTCAACTATAAAGTCCCTAAATATACAACCAATCAAGAAACTTCCAAGTATTTCCGCTCCAGGTGATGAGGACCATACACCAAAATACAAGAAAACAAAGTAAGGGACCTTTCAAAGATAGTCTAGGATAATGACGGCCCAGGCCTACCAATGAAGGTAGCAGAAGCAGTTATGCTAACCTCAAGATAATAGCCTTTTCCCATGCAAGCACCCAAGCTTTGCAAGGGTACCCTCTAGAAGTACTGCTAAACGTGATGCAACGTCAGCCTCAGGTACCACGGGATTCCCTTTTGCAGCCACCTATGTGATCCCTAGGAAAGGCCACTATGGGTACCAACTCATATCAAAAGTCGAGCGGAACAGTCGTGAGGCGAGATCCAACAAGTAGGAGAGGGGTTATTTCTCTTCCTTGTCCTCACTCTCCCTCGTGCTTAACTCCTAGTCACGGAGCTTTCCTTGTCTTTCTAACGATATTGGGTTTCGCTCTTTATTCAACTTCTAAGTTTTGTAATTTGAGTGGCCTTGGAGAGTTAACTCTCCACTCACCTATTCCAAGGCCCTAATGAACCTAAAATTGTTGGTGTTTATTAATGACAACAATAAAAGTTCTATTTCATTTTATTAGATCGCTTGATTTTATATAGTTGTTCTTTAAGCCAGGGGGAATTACGAAAATGAAACTAATGACGTTTTGACACAATAGAAACCAATAGAAACTTAGTTGCATGCCAATGTAGTTATTTTATTCAATGAAAAGGGATTTCTATAGAGTTCTACGAATAAACTTGTATAAACAACTTTTTATTTTTCCAGAAAACACACTCCACACACCCAAAAGCTAACAAAAATACTAAAATGTATGTAATGCAAACTATCTTAATGCAAAACTATAATGATAATGCATGGATGCTCATACAAGAAGCAAAAATGTGTTTCTTTATAGAGACAATAAGCCAACTTGAAAAATGAAGAGGGCCAAAAAATTAAAAACAAATCTCTCCAAAGCAATCAAAACAAATTGTAAAATATCACAATTCACTTCTCAACAACAAAACAAAAGAAATCGTAAACCAAAAGCTTGGAAAAAGAAAAACAAAAAGCAATGTTTTGGTGATTTTTTTCTTTTAAGGAAACAAAAGCAACTTTTTGAGGTCACAAAAGTACTACTAAAACTCAAAAGTTCAATAAATAAGCACAAGGAGTCTTTCAATGTTGCAAGCTATAAACTAGAAAATGAATGAAACCTGAACAAGAAAGACTACAAACTTGCACAAACTGATCCAAATAGTAGTAAAATATTTCGACAATCTAACAAAAATGCCAAGAGAGAAATACTTTCAAACTTGTCAAAAAGACTCTCAAAAATGCAAGAAAAGCAACGAGGCCACCAAACAAGTGAAAGAAAAGCAAGGAGATTTGAAATCTGTGTTGAAAATGAAATTGAAAGCAATTTCCTGTTCTAGAAGACCAGAACAACAAAGGACTTTAGAACTAAGCCTTGAACCCAAGAGACAAACTACAAACTTGCTTAAGAAGCAATCCTAGGCCAAATATTTTCAGTGAGAAGGAGATTTTGAAAAAGAAAGCTTGCAGGAAAAATGAATTCTCTGGACATCAAATGACCATACAATAGCATAAACCACCAAGTAGAAGACCTAACTAGGCAGAAAGATTTGAAAAAACAATCCAAAATATTGCATACGTGACTGTGTAAAGACACAAAAGAGTGCACACGCATTTCAAATACAGGAAAATCATGTATACGCTAGTCTTATTTCAAGAAACCTATGTGTATACGCCATTGTAGTCAAAGAAAACAATGTATACAAAGCTTTATTGGGAAAAACAGGAATCAAGGTCTAATCAAGAAGATCAGACTTGATGCCTGGGATACTAATGGACCAAACAATATTGTAAAAGCAAGCAATCAAGAAACTGAACCCTGATTGAGAACAAACAACCCAAACCAGGAATAAAAATATTGTTATCACTAGTGGAGTTGCCAATTCTATTGCAGGTGAAACCACCCTAGGGATTTGGGTTGAGAACCCCAACAGAGCAAAGGGTAAACTATAATAAGAAATGCTCAGGTAATCAACAAAAATGCTTATTCTACTAAATCATGTAGGAGTGTCCTTACCTAGATGTCCTTCGTTTGGGTAGATCCCACAAGGTGCAAACCCTTAGCTTCTCCCTATGTTCTTGAAACCTGAAAATTATTCAAATGGAACATACATGACAGTAGAAACATAAAGCACGTTCATGATATTAACTTTAAATCATATAAATGAATGAAAAATTATACATCAATATAGGATTCATAAATGAATTACAACATAATTTGATGCATAAACACATTTAATATCGGAAATAGAACAACATTCCTTTTATTGAAGTAAGCTACAAGTAAAGTGGAGAAATACGACCTGAGTCCTTCTCTGGCTCCAAGCAGAACCGTCCTCCAGATCCGTCCTTTCCCAGCCTTCAGCAATATTCCTCCATCACCAATACAAGGATATCTCAAGCAAGATGGGGGATATCTATAATAAAGGAAACAAGGGTTTCCTAAAGCTTTGGGGAGTGCAGGAGGCACAAGGATTCTTCATACTTGATCAGGGATAATCTCACTATAATATCAATATCTCATCTCTTCTCCCTTAAGGCCTTCCCATGGAGGTTTATTTATACTTCTCCAAATTAGTTTTTTCAATTGGGAAACAGTTGGGCCATATGCAATAGGAGGTGAGTAACAGGTAAAACCCATGAACTCTGCCTGAAATTAAGGAAATTTAAATTTTTTAAGTGTTTTAACATATGTACCCGGGTTAGATATATGTTGACCCGCGTGTACACACTTTTATCATAGGGAAAAGTAGTGTATAGTGAATAACACATTATTTTTTAGATTTTGGACCAAGTCTAGAAGGAAGGGTTGCCCTAGGCCATAATCAGAGCATCAAATCTACCAAGAGTGGTAAATGGTGCTATAACAAAGAGGGACACACATTATGAAGGTCTCCATGTTGTTGGAAATTTCTACATCTGAAGACAATGTTTTTGTAATCCAATGGCTGATATATTCCTTGTCTTACCACTGAAGGATGATTTTATATGGTAACCTTTTGTTGAGATCCACTTCCACACAAATGCGGATGAAACTTACAAAACCCTATGATAATATGTCACTATCAACCTTCATTAAGCTTCCTATAAAGTCTCTAATATCCTCTAGGATCTCTAGTCAGATCCAATGAAGAGGCAAGTTAGGAAGCCTAACCCAAAAAAGGAAACAACAAGGATTTCGTGGTAAGAGGATTAAAATCTAGAAACCATGGCTAAATCGAAATGCCAACCTAGCCCCAAAACCAGGGCCCTAGGTCAAAAACCTTCTTTCTATTTTTGACATCTTTGAAGAAAACCACAAAGAATCCCTTCGAACAAAATAACAGATCAATATTTTTGGACCATTTCTAGTGGACCCAATCCCTGGGAGAAAATGTTGAAGGACAAAAGCCATTAAAATGGCCTATAATCACCCGGATTTCAACATCAATTTGCTCTCTTCTTATTAATGGCCTTATCCATCTTCTGTTTTGGGAATTCCAAGGATTTTTCCACCACAAAAGCTTGACCAACAAGATCCTTGGGAATATGGGGATTGGGATTCGCCTTGAGGGCTTCTTTGAAAGCCATGGGCATAGCATAAGAAGATTCCCCACCTCTCATGACACCTCCTTGTAGATGAACAACTAAGTAGATAGTGGTATCCTTAGCAATTCCATAGTCTTTAAGATTGCTTGCCAACTACAATATCATCCCTCATAGAGGATCCTTATCGCTCCCACCAAAATACCTGTAATTTGAGGTATATTGTTAGCTACTAAAGCTACAATGTTCTCATGTCTTACCTTAAGGCATAGGGAATATCCAGAGAGGAGTCTAACAAAAATGGAGAGGTTTTAATGATCCAAGTGGATATTGGTGGGCACCCACCTATTCCACTTTGACCCTCACCATTGTTTCTTTTAGTTTTTCAATTTTCTTAATTGTAGCACAGTTTACTATTTTTGGCAGTTTTTCGGGTCCTGAACTTCCGAAGCCATTTTGAGGCCCTAAACAACGTTTTTTGGCAACATTCCTTTGGGTGATTTCATTGAAATCATGTTTTCAGTTGTATTCCTCAGAGAGATATTTCCAATGAGGTATCATGCATGTCAAACAGAGATAATATGACCAAGTTATGACCCCAAGAAGTTGGCTGCCCAACTAACCCCAACGAGGCCCGTAAACACTTGGTGTTACATCTCCTCGGGTTAGGGTTTTGGTTGTTTATGGTTTTCTCTTATTGTTCAATAATAAAAAGGCCCTTGAGCCTCATTGTAACACAGTTCAAAGGCATGTAGCCATCACACCTCTTCTCAGAGATAAGCTACCATTGCCCGAGCTAGTCTCATTTCCATTCTGTTTGTAGGAATATTTCATTATTTGATATTAATGAAAAGAAGTGTTATTTCTGCTGCATCTCTATATTTATGGTTATATCTGTAATTTTTTGTGTTCTTGTTTAAATTTGGATCAGTGGTATCAGAGTGGTCTTCTCTTTCTCTGTTTTTCTTTGCATGTCCCCAACGAGGTAGGGATATAAGGAGTTAGGGCTCGAACTAGTCGAACTTTTGCAAGACCATCCTCGTAAATCCTGAATTCCTCCCATGGGGGAATAAAAAAAAGACAAGGGAGCAGGAGATCCTATCAAAATATTTCTTGAGGAGGCCCTCAAGAAACAAAGGAACTCGATGATGGATAACGTTGCCCAGATCTTTCGACAGTTGCCCACCAGCGGTGCATGCACATCCAATAGCCACTCTAGAGGCTCCACGCCTTTTAAGGTACAAGTAAACTTTGACATTCCAATATTTGAGGGCCAAATAGATGCAAACTCTATAGATAAATGGTTGAATCTGCTAGAAGGATATTTTTCTATTCATGCTTTTTCCAGCCGAGAAAAGATTACTTTTTCTCTTCTCAAAGCCACCCCCACGTCAAGGACTAGTGGGAAACCTATTGTGAGCAAAAGGATGAAAGTACGACCTCACTGTTTTCAATTGATCCCACTTGGAATTCATTCTAGGATGCCATCAAGGAGTAGTTCTACTTTGTCGAGAGCTACGAGGACAAAAACATAAAGTGGACCATGCTGCGGTAGGGAAGGGACCAATATGTGCTGAAGTTTACCATTGTTTTTCACACCCTTCACACGAAGTTGAGTATCAAAGATTCTAAGAAACATTTTGTTACTCAAGTACCACGACTACCTACATAGATACATCTAGGACGAGATGGAGTTCCTGGACATATCCTCACTCGACACGGCATATCGATACACCGTCAAGATCGAGCAGAAGTTTAAACAGAAGAAGCAAGGCTTTGGATCTGCGAATCTGAAGCAAGGGAAAGATGCCCCAAAACCACAAAACAAAGGACAAAGCCAAGGCAGGATGGCCCAGGACAACTCACCAAGGCCATAAGCAAAGCACAACACTGTGAAGTCGAAGAAGGACACGGGAAAGTGATGTGAGTTCCATAAGAGCTCCACCCACAACACAAGTGATTGTCGGGCCAAGAAGTCACTGGTGGCTGAGATGAAGGCTTCAGAATTAGATGCATGTTCTGACTCTGAGTCAAAACCCGACAAGGGGAATGATAAAGGGAAGCAGATTATTGATGCGAATCCTAACGCCACCATCAGCACCACAAATATCTAGAAGGAGGAACCTAAAGATCCAGAGGAGAAAAAGCATCTCTTCCACTCCCAGATGTGGGTAAAGGGATCCCCACTACAGATCATTGTCAACAGTGGGAGCCAAAAGAACCTCATTGCAGTAGAGGTTGTGAAGCGGTTGGGCTTACCGACCACAACACACCCACAACCATACACCAATGGGTGGCTTCACCAAGGACAAGATCTGCGTGTGAGACGACATTGCCACCTTCTATACAACATCAAACCCTTCATGGATGAGGTATTATGTGACGTTTCTCCCCTTTATTTTTGTGATGTATTATTGGGCCAACCATACTTGTGGAAGCGACATGTTGTGTATGAGGAAAGGCCTCACACTGTTATTGTTACATTGGGAAATAGGTTGTACAGGATACCAGAGGTGGCACCGCCTACTGCCATCTCGTAAGATCATTTCAAAAATCAATTTATTTTTTTTCTTGATGATACACCCTCAAGGAAAGAAGAAGATAGTGGCCATGACCTCCAGACAGGGCCCCTCCACATGACAACAACAAATGGAAAAGGTCGTGGAGGATTACGAGGACATCTTCACCTCCCCTGCAAGGGTGCTTATGCACTGTCAGGTCAAGCACTCCATCGATCTGACCCCAGGTGCACCGTTACCCAATGGACCAATCTATCGTTGATCCATTCTAGAGGATGAAGAAATAAAGAGGAAAAATCAGGAGCTGCTGCATAAAGGTCACATTCGGCAGAGTTCATTGTCCTGTGGGAGCCTGATTGTGTTGGTACAGAAGAAGGATGGGACTTGGAGACTCTATAATGACTATCGGGCACTAAAAAAGTTCAATGTCTAGAATAGGTACCTGATCCCACGGATTGATGACCTTCTGGACCAACTCAAGGGGGAAAAATATTTCAACAAGATCGAATTGAAGTTCGGATATCACCAGGTGCTAATCGAACCCTCTGATGTGTGGAAGACTGCCTTCAAAGCCAAGGAGGGCCTTTTTGAATGGTTGGTTATGCCTTTCGGGTGGACGAATGCTTCTGCAACCTTCATGAAGCTGATTGATGAAATCTTGCAGCTATTCACCAACTCATTTGTAGTGGTATACTTGGATGACATCCTAATATTCAACCAGAGTTGGGAAGAGCACCTCCACCACATCCGACAGGTTCTCTAAACATTGCGGCAACACAAGCTATGTCCCAATTTGGAGAAATGCACTTTTGACATGACCCGGGTTCAGTATCTGGGATACATTATTAATGAACGGGGGGTGCATGTGGATCCAGAAAAGATCCAAGTCATTAGGGATTGTCTAGCCCCAACCACTCTGACAGAGCTCCGCAACTTTCTAGGTCCTGCCAATTTCTACCACGAGTTCGTGTTGGGATTCTCTCATATCACTTGGCCCTTGAGTCAAGTCACCAAAGGAGGAGCGAAAGAAAAATTATTTTGGTCTGAATCTCAATAGAAGGCATTCGCAGAGTTGAAACATCGCCTCTGCTCTACACCAGTGCTCACATTACCAGAATTGCAACAACCATTTGAGATCGAAACAGATGCCTCTGACTATGCTATTGGGGCAGTCCTTACTCAAAAGGGGCATCCAGTGGCATATCACAATGAGACACTTTCAGACAGTCTAGAAGTATCCCACTTGTGATAAAGAGATGTATTCCATTGTGCAGGCTTACGAACAATGGAAGCATTACATTTTGGGGAAGGAAATGGTCATTCACACAGACCACAGACCCCTACAGTTCATACAGATGCAAGGGAAGTTGCGGAATGATCAGCATCAGAAGTGTTCCACATACCTGCAATAATTCCATTTGGATATCAAGTACAAGAAGGGAAACACAAATAATGTTACAAATTGTCTCAGCCAACCACCGATCATGGCATTAACCACCGTGCTCAACTCTTGTGGGCACAAGACTTCTAATTGGCCACTTCTCTACAAAAGTGACCCAGAATTCGACCACACATACACTCTTGGAGGGTTAGCAAGTTCCAGATTTTCACCTCCGGGGTGCTATTTTATGCCACCTAGGACACCTTTATGTTCCTTCAAGCAAGCGTGCAAAGATGATTTGGGAATCGCACTATAGTCAGGCCATTGGGCATTTCGAGGTCGAGAAAATAGTGGCAGTACTTCAAAAGTATTTCTATTGGCCGAATCTTCGATAGGATGTCGAGAGGTACATTAGATCTTGCACTGCCTGCGCCATTTCCAAACCAACCATCAAGAAGCAAGGTCTCTATACTCCACTACCTACCCCTAGTTGACCTTGGGAATCCATCTCCATGGATTACATGTCAGGCCTTCCTTCTACTAACCATGGCAATGACTCTGTTTTTGTGGTCGTCAACAAATTCTTGAAGACGACGATTATGGTGGTCTGCAAGAAGAGTATCATAGTAGAAGCCACTGGTAAAATCTTCTTTGAATGAGTGTGGGTACACTTTGGGATCCCACAGTCTATCATCTCAGATCAAGACAACGGGTTCCTCAGTACATTTTGGTCTAGTCTCCGGTCGATGTTGTACACTAAGCTCACTAATTCCATAGATTTCCATCCCCAAACCGATGGCCAGATAGAGGTTGTCAACAGGATGACTGTACACATTCTACGCATGTACAAATCAAAGCATCCACGCACATGGGATGATAGACTCCCCTATGTCCATCACAGCTACAACCGGGCTCTCCATAGATTGACTGGCCACAACCCTTTTTAGGTGGGCTTGGGATTCCAGCCACTATGTCCCATTGATGTGACCATACCATTTGCAGTGACTCAGGCAAATTCGACTCATGTCCAATCCGAAGCCGACAAGGTAAATAGCTTCATTGAGAAAATTCAACACATCCTCCAATAGGTCCATGACATATTGGACAAAGTCAATGCTAAGTACAAGCAGTGGCATGATCAACATCGGGTGCCACACAAGTTCCAGGTGGGCGACAAAGTTTGGCTACATTTGTAGAAGGAGCGCATCGCTGAGCCCCACCGCAAGATTCACCCGCTTTGATATGGGCCATACACCATCACAAAGGTTGTGGGAGATAATTCTTTTGATCTCAGCATTCCCCCATTCCTTGGCCTACATCCAGTGTTCAATGTGGATCATCTTTGGCCATACTTTCCACCATTATTGGACACATCCGACATTACAGAATAGCTCACACCAACATAGTTAAATCCAGATTGCATGGAACAAGCTGCAACTGATCGGATCATGGACACGCAGATCAATAACACTCACCAGCAGAAGATCCAACTATATCAAGTTGTCAAAGCCGACCAACTCTTGCACCAACGAAAATGGCTCACTAGGGACCAAGTTCAACAAAAGTTTCCTCATCTCATGGAGGAACTCAACGCAATGGAGACCATTACTTCCTAAGCGGGGAGGAATGATCCGGGAAGATATTGGTGGCCAGCCTCCTATTCCACTTGGACCCTCACTATTGTTTCTTTCAGTTTCCTTAATTGTAGCACAATTTACTATTTTTGGTAGTTTTTCGGGTCCTAACTTCCGGAGCCATTTTGAGACCTTAAACGACTTTTTTTGGCAATTTCTCCAAGCGATTTCTTTGAAATCTCATTTTAAATTGTAGGCCTCAGAGAGATATTTCTAATGAGGTATCATGCACATCAAACGGAGATGATATGACCAAGCTACGACCCTGGCCATAAACTCTTGGTGTTACATCTCCTCGAGTTAGGGTTTTAGTTGTTTATGGTTTTCTCGTATTGTTCAATAATAAAAATACCCTTTAACCTCATTGTAACATAGTTCAGAGGCATGTAGCCGTCACATCTCTTCTTGGAGATAAGCTACCATCGCTTGAGCTAGTCTCATTTACATTTTGTTTGTAAGCATATTTCATTATTTGATATTAATGAAAGGAAGTGTTATTTCTGCTGCATCTCTGTATTTATGGTTATATCTGTAATTTGTTGTGTTCCTATTCAAATTCAGATCATTTGAAGAGCTACGTCTTCAAGACCTCGCTTAACCTGATCCAAACAATCTGCCAAATGTCACACAAAAGACTCAACACCTCTGGGAAGGCATGTTGGTCGGAGGATTTTGACAAACATATTGTAGAGATGACCAAAACCCCTCTTGACCTCTCTGTCATAAAATTCAAAACAAACTTTAGTACAATCCTCCCAACGACCTGAGATAGCCATGGCAAGCCCATTATTTACATATTTACAATTTATTCATCCAATCTCAAGAATTAGGTGTAAAATAAATATAGTAAAATGTTAACTCAAAAAAATATAAATAGCAATTATTTATTATATTAATTATTTACTTTATATTTTTCAAAGTAAAAATTAATATAAATATTTTAAGACTACATTATGAATGGGTTTGAAAATTTTATATTTATACAAATTAAATATTTATATTATAGGAAACCAATACATAGGCAAATTATTATATGAAACCAATACATATACTAGGAAACTTAATTTTTTTTTGAGTTAATTATTATTTTTCTATTGTAATTTTTTTGGTTAATTATTACTTTTCATTATAACAATGAAATCTCATATTAAAAAAAAAAACATATTATAATACCCTCCACACTTCAACTATACCACCAATTTGCTCATAAATAGATTCAACTGTATCACCAATTCGCTAATAAATAAAATTATGAGCAACTTAAATGATTGCTAATTTGATTTGAACTGGATGACCTTCTCCTAAAAATCACTGAAGACATGTTTTACGTACCAATCTACTTTAGTAGCTTTTTGGGGTTCATAATTAAACAAGGGGGCCTGCAGGGCAACAAGTCCGTGCCTTGAATGGGCTACTCAAGTGGGTTATTCAACTGAGCAAGATTATTCAATTGAGCAGGGGCACGGGATGCACAGAAGGGGTCTAATCAAAAGGACACGTTCAAATAATTTGAACTCAACTTAGTTTCTCCTCAAGTTGTACCACCGAGATTCAACTAGAGAGCTACACAAGTTAAGTTGGGGACCTCTAAATTGTAAGCTATCCATAATATTCATATGGAAGAAGCTTTGGTAACATGAACAGATTCTACAGTGGGTTTACAATGTTGTCAGCCTCAATAATGTGTTTTTACAGTGCTGTCAGCCTCAACAAAATTGACACATTATCCTCAAAGCCAGCAGTAAAATAGCTCAATAGTATAAACAATCCCTCTTCGTTTCCTACCCAATGAGATTTTCTGACAAACATTAAGATACTGATAGTGGTTCTTATGAACTTTATGCTGCTCCAAAGGATAATCATGGAAGGAGTGATACAATACAAGAGGCAAAGAAGTGATTAGGAGGATCTGTTGACTTTGTGGCTCACAATAGATTTGTTGTTATGTATAAGAATTAGAATAAAGTCACTATCAAGAATTTAAAAAATTAGGTGACCAAAAAGTTCAATTTTCTAGTCACAGCAGATGCACTTTTCTATGCAGGGACAAACAACTTACTTTGTAGATCAAAATTAGGAAATCTCAGCTTTGTCATCAGGAAATCATAGCTTACCTGCATTAGAAGGGATTTCCAGAAGTGGCTTTTCACTTTGTCAGAGATGAGAAAACTCGATTCAATTTGGAAATAGAGAGTGGAAATATTAAAATATTTGTTGTTTCTGCAAAAGAAATTGATGAGAAGGATCGTTGGTACATGCTAGGAATGGAGGCCCTTACACAAGGTAATGTTGGCATTGTAGAGTATGCCTATCGAAGGACAGAATTTTGAGAGGCTTTCTTTTCTACATCTCATAACTGGTAACTTAAACAAATTGTCAAAGATGTTGAGGATTGTTGAAATGAAAAATAACGTCATGGGCCAATTTCACAATGCACTATATTTAGGTGATATTCGAGAGAAGATCGATATTTTGGAGGAGTCTGGGCACCTGCACCTTGCTTATGCCACTACATCATTACATGGTCTTGCAGACATTACTGACAGGCTTGTAGCTGATTTGGGTGGCAATATTCTACTTTTACCTCCAAGGAAAAAATCATCAGTTCTAAATTCTAATGCCTCCTGCCCCCGTGCCTTCTAGGGTTACCAAAGGTATTTTTGAGGGTGGTTTTGAGAATTCCACTTCTGCAGCTTACGAAGAAGAGGATGAAGAAGTTGCTGCTGACTCGGGTCAAGACATACTAGATATAGAAAACATTGAAGGGTCAAAGATGTTGAGGATTACTGAAATGAAAAATGATACTGACTCATCAACTGGGCATTAAAAATTCTACTCAACTGAAATTCTAAATATAACTGCATACTCCAATGTAATTAATCCAGAGTGAAAGCCTTTGTGCTTCATCTTTGTATGCTATCTTTTCTAAGATTTAGCCTTGTCTATAATCGTTTTTTGGCATTGGGGTATATCCACGTTTACTATAAACTTCATAGGGTACGTGGAAAATCAACTTCATTCTAAAATGGAACCGTTTGATAGAATGAAAAGGATCCCCTTTAATGTCATTAATTAAATGGTTGTGTTGTTGAAGTTCTGATCTGTTTGAGTTGGAGAACTTAGCACCAATTGACATGAACATGTACCAAAAAGAGCTTCCTGTGTAGGAGACCACTCATATAGATACCGATAGAGCCATTGTAAAGGGGTTAATTGTTTGACAATCTACCATCTATAATCCCTCATACAATGATGTTCACATATTTTGTTTCAAGTTATGTGATAATTTGTAAACTATATACATAGTACAATATGCATATAATGTTTATGCGTGGTGAATACAGGTTCTCAGAGACAGTCATGGACCATCTCATCTGCCCTACTGATTCAATATGGGAATAAACAATATATTTTTCTTGTTCAAAGGTTGTCACAAAAAGAATCACTAGTCACAAAAGAAACCTAAGAACTACTCAAACTCAACTAAAAGAGATCTTGAAAGGTTTTCACCATGAATTCTAACAGTTGACAAATATTAACTGGTGAATTACCTAACCACAACTAAATTTGATTATCTAGGTGAGCTCGATAGTGTGCTATATGGTTGTTTTGAGCTCTCCTCATCCTTTTCTCCATAATGGTGCTGGGACGGAAGACTCTCCACACTAGAGATCTCAGAAAGTAGATAATGGCCTGTCGGAGAAAATCCCAGCCTTGGCACCTTACCCAGAGACACTGTAATCACAGTATTTTCGCTGATCCTAGCAGCAAGCCTCTGGGTGAATTTGCTAACAGTGGGGCCTGGGGATTTTACCCTAAACACAAGAGCCCCATCAACATTCCCATAGAAGGGCCCACTTCTCACAAGGGATAGGATACCATGAAGGTTCAGAGGTGGGCAGAGGACATCAATCAAGTATTGTGCAGCCACTACCAGTCTTTGATTAGATCTCGGCAACTCAACATGGTACCAACAAAATTCCTCACCCTCCCCTTCTCTCAGATCCCAATCCTTGTTAAAGAAATTGCCTTGCCCATCAAATATGTAGGCACTCCTCTTCACTGCGCCAGGGAAACGTAGGGAAATGTATGGTGTACTTCTATTTACGGTGAAGAGTGAAACTTTGAGCTAACCGCTCACATTTAAGATGTCTCTATATAATATGTAAGTGTTGCCTTCACAACACGCATCTCAACACAACCCTGCATAATTTATATATGTATTGTGAAAATTACTTCTCACAGCTGCATAATTTATATATGCATTGTGAAAATTACTTCTCACAGCCTTGCATAATTTATATATGCACTGTGAAAATTGCTTCTCATCTATCCATCTGAAATCAATGCAACATCAAGAAAGAAACCTAAATCCACCTATTCTACAATCGATAATAAAAATACAAAATGACTGAAAAAATAAAAATAAATTGAGAATCAACCAAATTAAACGCAAGATCGAAGAAACTCGAAACAGAGGAAAATTAGAAAAGGTTACACATCTAAAATTAAAAGCAGAACCAAGACTGGAGGGAAATTATACCTTAATTACAGTAATTAAAGATGATGTAAATCATGGAACAGTAATTAAATAACATGAAAATTATACCCAAATTATAGTAATTAAAAAAATGCTTTTGTGCGCAATGTCGAGATGGATGGGGTTTCACACCATCGAAAAATCTGGACTTCAAAGCATTATAATACATTATGCATACCATGGGGTTTTTATATACATTGGTATACATTTCTATTACAATACTAATCTACCGAGACCTTGGATCTTGGGATACTGACTTCGATACTCATACTATGCTTGGATACTCTACTTCGATACTCGACTACTCGACTGGGCTATTGGGTGTGGATACTCAGGCTTTGATACTCAACTTGCATATTGGTTACTTTACAGCTTAGCTCCCGCTTATACAAAATAACTTCATTCCACATTCTTGACTAATGAAATTGCTTCTTGTGGGCCACAATTGGCTGTAAGTTGGACACAGTTTGGGGTCGGATTTGAGTAAGAACTGCCTTAGGAAAGGAAATACTCCTAGAAGAGTTGAGCGGATCCATTTCCCCTACATCAATGTTATTCTCTTCAAGTCTGGTCAGCATCATGACTCCTCAAAGCCAAGATCCTTACTATGTGTGTTTGAATTTCAATAAAAAACTAACAAATGCTAATTGGGTGTCACAGATTTCAACCCATGGAAAACAAATCCGAATTGGGCATCCCAAAATTCAATAAAAAAACCTCGCAAGTTGGGTATTAATGGTTGAATTCAAACAAAATATAAGAGCAGAAAGTGCGTGTACAGGAAAACCATAAGAGTTTCGAAATTTGGGTATTAGTTGAATTCCAACCATATATATAACTAAAAAATTGGTTGCCTGAATTCGTCAACCCAAACAATGTGTAACTGAATTAAAATTCAGACAAACCCATCCAACACTAGCAGCATGCACATCCAATGGGTATGATATTCTGTTAAAACTCTTCAACCAAGAGGTAGGTAAGGCCTCATATTCAAGAGCGAGAGATCCCTTGATACCAAAGTTAATTCATGCACTTCCTTGGAGGAGATTTTAGATGTCGAAAACAAGACAATAATAACTTTCTATAGCGGTATTTTGATCATCACTTTATCAACTGTTCGGCTTTTAGCCCGAAGCCATGTATACTTCATGTAGGCTAACACTTCCTCTATAATTACTTAACCACATGGGGTAACCAAGAATTAAGGCTTGTGCTTCAACTATAGCCTAAAGCCATGTATCTGTTTGGTAATGTGACGCGTGATTCGTTCTTAGGTGTTGAAAAATAGGTAGCAAAGACATAATGTATGATTTTAAACTAAGATTTTATTTCTACCTCTGTATGCATGCAGTGCCTAAGTTCATGCAACATAATATTCTTTGTCACACAAATTTCTTGAACGAGGGTACAAACACGCTTTGAATAATGCTAGAGGTTTGTATTAAAGATAGAAACTAGCAGTAAAAATAAAAAGAAAAGGTGAAAGGAAAGGCTATCATAATAGAATAATTATAGGCAAAATCGAAGAAGAAGATGATCTCTAGAATACAATGACTAATGCAAAATTAGACCAAAAATGTCTTCAACAACTTTAATGAGGCCAACAGAGATTCAATGTTCACAAAGAATGTACCCTCTGGTGGATAACATATCTCTGTTGAATACAGTGTTGAATGCGACTGGTGGATAACATATTGTTGAATAAACTGTTGAATGCTACTGGTGGATAACATATTGTTGAATAAACTGTTGAATGCTACTGGTGGATAACTATGTTTATTTTAACAAGGTCAAAACTGAGGCCAAATCCACCTAGGTCCCCCTGAGTTAGGCATCTAGTACTCATAGAAAAGAGAAGTGAAAATCCTTAGATGCTCTGTAAGAGCAGATGGAGAATTGTGATGAGGTGCGCCATCTCACTTGCAATTGTCCATTGTCTCAATGACCCTGGTGTACACAATGCCAAGTTCGTAATCATGTTATTGAAGATTTCCCTATTCTCATTAATATATGGGAGGCTTAGCACGGTAGGACAAATTCAAATTTTATCAATTTAGAGGCAAGGTTGAATATGGAAAATGAAGGGCCCACCATTAAAGTAGAGAATCCACTGACTCTAGAATTTCAATCAACCTCTTTTGCAGGAGTTCCTGGTCCTGGAATGGAGGGGGAAGAAATACTAAGAAAAAGGAAGTAGAGGACGTAAGAAGTGGGATCAATCAGATGGATTTGTTGTTATCCCTAGAATCAAATTTATCCGTTGAGCGGAGCCCTTTCTAGTTGGTAAAGCAGTCAATTGAGTGGTTTACTCATACAAAAAGGTTAGCACCAGTACTGGTAGTTCCTGACCTAGCACCAGTAGTAGACCTAGCATCAACTTATCTAGCAGTAACAACACGAGTAGCTTATCCACTACCAGTACTAACAACAACAGAACTCATTTAAGCATATGATCTAGCATCAATAGTAGCTACATCACTAGCACGAGTAGCAAGGTAAGCAACAATATAAGAAATGGTTTCAATAGCACTAATTTTAGTAAAAGCATATCGACTAAGAAGCAAATGTAGCATCAATAGAGTCGCTTGCTTAACTATAAGCAAAAACATCATTAGCATAAGTAGTTGCATTCATAGTACCACGTGAATTATGGCTAATTCATTCTAGGGTGGGAGACAACCCCTTGACAATACATAGTCCTCAACATCCCAACCTAATGCCTCAAGTTCTAGTTTGTCGTCTCGCGCAACCCAAACGTAAGTATATGAGAGGAAAAGTGGTTAACAAGCAGATCTATAGATTGCCGTCCTTAGTCAATAAAATAATGTTATTGGCCACTTGTAATAATAATGAAAAATATAAAATTAACATTAAATATAGTCCAATAAAAATATAAAAGTTGTAGAGTAACGATGAGACGCTTGCTTTCTTTGGAAATGTGCACCCAACATAGCGAATTTGTCATTGCGCTCATAATGCCAGGGTTCCAGTGAATCTATTATGACCCAATGTACTAGTCAATAGCCAAATGAACAATTCTTTCATTGTAGAGAGATAATCGATGGGGTTGAAAACAACTTTTAGCCAGATGAGAGAGCCCAGGAGGAAGGCAGGGCTGGGAGGCTGCATATCTCTTCTGATATACTGGAGAGGCTCTGCCGCATGCTAACAAGTTGAACCTCCCCATGTCGTCTTTGGTTTGACCAGAAAGAGAAGGGAGAAGCCAAGTTGTTGTGCTTGCTTCAGGGACTATAGCAGGAGATCCTTTGGGTTTAAACAACTGTAATGTATCAGATATTTTTCTTTTCGAGTAACTTAATGCAATTTGTTTTTATTGCTTGAATTGCAGATGTGGTTTATAGAAAATGGGGGCGATAACGTTCTGGAAAACATCTATAAAGTTGTGGAAGAGGTAAAAATGCATGTCATTTCATATATAGCTTTGAAATGAAATAGAAACCAATATTTCTTATGTTGGCATGTTTTTACATATTTCAAGTTTTAATATTAGGTTGGCGGATTTATTTTCAAAGCGGATGGACTCCATTCCCCTATTGGAGCTCGAATGTCCATATCTTCATGGTGCAATTGCATATTACATTTTATTTGTCAAATTCACTGTAATCACTTGTTGGATTGCAGTGGTTAAGAACATAAACGCTTGAACTAGATTCTTGGAGAGGAGAAGAGTATTCAAGAAGTGTAATATAAGGAAGAACGCCAAAACAACAACAATAATTTGTGAGACAAGTGTTGCTTTCTATGCTACCTACAGGTGCACCTAAAAGACTAAGCCATCATTTAACTCTTGATTACTGTTCTCAATGCCTTAATCAAGGAAATTTTTATATACTCCCCGGTTTTGAAATAAATTGTCTCCCCAACCTTCAATAAATTTAGCATCTACTGCAGTTCTATTTTTGGACAATAGCATAGATGTATGCCCATATATATGTGGAATTGGCATAAAACTTATATGAATTCAATGAAGCCATTCAATCTATTCACTCTAATGAATTCACCCTATTTCAATTGAATTTATGCTTCTATAAAATTTATTGACCTTAACCAGCGTTCAGTAAAATATAAGCTTCTTAACCTGGATATTTCTGTATTGCAAATGGTCTTTCAATTTCATTTTCTACAACAAGAAGCTTAAATGAATTCTTAGCTTCGTTGTCACTGTTTGAGGTAATTATGTGCTTACCAAGAAACATGATATAACAAATTAAGATATACAGAGCACTAACAATGATATTTTGCATTTGCAACAAGTTGGCGATTAAGGTCACTTGTTGAGCTCCATTTCTTGGATGAGGCTTGCAACTATCGTATGAGCATTTTAAGATCCAGGCATTAATAGCTCCTTCGTGGCTCTTTAAAGGAAGGGTATAGTTATCGTATGAACATTTTAAGATCCAGGCATAAATAGCTCCTTCGTGGCTCTTTAAAGGAAGAGTAGAGTTGGGCTCTTGACTTAACTGAAGGTTCACTGCCTACTCAGTCCTTTGTGCTCCGATAACTAGAAGGGCCTGCTCAATGCTCCGTGCTCCGATAAATAGAAGGGAAGCATCCTTAGTGACATTGCTTTCATGAGGTGTTATTCAATGACATGCATGCAACCAATGTGTTCTTAGAGAGAAGTGAGTGTGGTTGATGCACTCACCAAAGATTGGACAGTCTATCATAACACATAAGGATGGCTCACTAAATAGCATAACATTTAATACCTCTAAACTAATGCTTGCATTAGTTTATACTTTGAAAATAACATTAGTTTACAATTTGAAAATATGAACCAAGCAAATTCAACATAATATATGGTTTTTGCCTCTCCGTCTCGGGAAGAGGCCAAATAAGATGATGAAATAAGATCCACTGAAAAATATAGCTTAATTGTGACACAAAGTAATGGTAAACAACCGATTCCGATTGCTATGGTCTCATGCCAGACAACAGGAACTAATAAGGAAAAAACATGAAATATAGATTGGATTAGACTACTATAATCTCATGCCAGACAGGGATGCCAAAAGACAGGGACTAATAAGAGGAAAGCATGCCAATAATCTCATGACAGACTACAGGGACTAATAAGGGGAAAGCATGGAATATAGATTGGATTGGGGAGATATTAGTAAAATTAGGTTGGAAATATTTTCCGGAGGAGGTGCCAATTGTTTGTTTTACTTTGTACTATTATTTTGGACAGAATGAAGATTCACTGGTCACATTGACTTGTTAAAATCCGGAGTCAGTGATCATTTTCGCAATGAAGTATACATATGACTGAAAATTTGTTTTGTATTATAAGAAGAAATATTTCGGCGTAAATCACATTCAGAAAATTATTGTCGACACGTTTCAAGCCAATCAGTGTGGTTCATTACTAGGACAAGTTGAAAAATCAGATCTATCTTTACCAGTTAAATACTTAGAGCAGAGCAAAGCTTCCAACAGTTAACTAGAACAACGTGACTAGAAACAAATCAATTTGTTTCGTAGTGACTGACAAGTCTGGCACATGTGTACCGCTCAACTTGAATTGTCACACTCCGTAAACCATTTGGACAAAAGGGTGCAACCCCTTACTATCTTTCAATTTCTCGCGAAGTGTGACCACCATTTTGGACGAAGTGAAAATTGCTTTATTTTCTTCTGTTCATCTTTCTACACGACCGAAGAAGATTCACTTTTTCGGTTCGAATTATATTTTTTTTAAGTTATTTTCTGACTAATTGATTAGGAATTATATTATAAATTAGTATAAATTCATCTTAATCATTGATATATTAAAAGTTAGGAGGAATCAAATCTCATTATATGTATATCATGTGAAATCTGAAAAAAAAAAATCACACTTGAGATTTAATTATTTTTAGTACTTGATAAATCTTTTTAAGATAGATTTATATTGGTTTTTTGTCTCTACATATATCATATATGTAATTTTTTAAGATAAGTTTATAGTGATTTTTTTCTCTATATATACCATATTACGTGTAATTTTTCATTGTTTAAATTGTATTTTTGAATAATTTATTATTATTAATATCTTATATTAAAAATTGAATGAGTTAGACATTTTCATCTTATTAAGAAATAACTCAGTTATTTTACTTTTAATTATTTTTTTTGTTTTGAGCATTGAAATATTTTAGCAAGATAAACATTAACATAGACATATTATATATACACCGACTTTTTGTGTGTGTGGAGAGAGAGAGTTCATGTTGAAATATATTAGTTAATATGGACTTCCAACAATTTATTTAAATTCTATACTGAAATATTTATAAGATAAATATATATATTAATTACTTTATTTTTGTAAAGTTATATAAAATTATATTGTTTAATGTAGACATTGAAATTGAAATACCTATCAAGTGAGCACAGCGAAAATGTGATTATTAATGTTTTATAATGTTTTTAATTAAAACTAACCAAATATATATAATTATTTATTTTTTTATTATAATCATAATCATTTATGTTATAATTTGACAATATTTTTCATTTAAAATATATTTATAAAATACAATAATGTTTTCCCATTCAAAATATTTAAAAAAAAAATACATATCAACTCTAAATTAAATTAAATATGGTGAGAATTACACATCCCCTTACTAAATTTCAAATAAGTATCTGAATTTATAAAATTTTGATAGATAAATAATTATTCAATTTTTGGTATTCATATATATAGTTATGAACGATCTCCTCCATATTGTGCTCGTAAAGTAACTAATTACTCTGAACTCAATTACTTATAAATTCTGATAAATAATTAATTATTCATTTTTAACTAATAACAAATTATTTAATTTTGTTGTTGTTGTCATATATAGTTTTGAATGTTGCACTTCTTCTCTTCCGTATCGTGTCTCTAAACTAACTAATTACTCTTAGTTCAATCACTTATGAATAGTGTTTTTTTTATTAGATGTAAATTAATTATAATTTTTTTTAATTTCCTGAGAAGTAGAAATAACTTTTCATTTTTTTTGTTTTGTTTTGTTTTTTTTAATTAATTAGTAATTTATTTTTTTAAGGTTAAAAGTAAATTTTTGTTATTATTAATTTAGATCGATATTAATTTTAACTTTACATATATATATATAAATTTTTTTGAGGTATTAATTTACTCAAGCTTAAGGAAAGATTTGCACCTTAATAAAATTGATCTCTCTGGATGTTCTATAGATTTAGAGTTAAGATGGATATAACCTATTTTTAGTCGTGGACTACCACAAAATTTGTGTAGAGCAATTGTTGGCATTATGGCTAATGTGATGTCATTGATGGCAGTCTTCATGTCAAATATGTTGTTGATATCAACTTGATATAATATGATGATTATGGAACTATTGCATATAATATGAATATTGGTACAGGCATTGCAAAAATCAAGAAGTGTATTGACAATCTTGTCACATGTTCATTTTGAGAGAAGATGAAAATGTGAAGTTTGAAAAGTATACGTGACCCCTGTGAAGAAGTGAAGAAGGGTCACGTACATACGAATATTGATACAGGTATTGTAGAAATCAAGAAGTGTATTGACAATCTTGTCACATGTTTACTTTGAGAAAAGATGAAAATGTGAAGTTTGAAAAGTATAAGTGACCCCTGTGAAGAAGGGTTACGTACATATGCAGGTTCTGCAAACAAAATTCGTGTACGAAAATATACCATGGAAAATAAAAAAGCAGGAGCCCTTAACATGGTAATCTGTAGAAATTCCTTGTAGATTCAATTACTTATGTAATTTTCTAAAACAAAACACTTGAATATACTATACTGCTACCCCGGATGCGGGTGTTAGTACGAGTGGCAGTGGGGAGCCACATGCTAGACATGTGCTGCCTCGAGATCAACCGGGGAATTCAATGCCTCTCGCCGCCGAGGAGTTAAGAGCTGAGACACGATAGCAGGGCATTCAATGCAGCGTAAGGTAAAATGGGAAGGCTGCAGAGAGAAATTATGGAGAGCAGGTCTCGAGAGAATGTTGAGAGATTTAAGAAGGAAGAGGGAATGTTGTAAGTCGATGCTCAGAGAGAGGCTCACGCAGTTCAGGGTTCGGTTGGTAATCTCATCATTCAGGCTACAGCTCTTGCTGTTACAGCCAGCATTCAAGAAGCCAAGGGAAGTCTCGAGTTCTGATATTCTGTTGGTTGTTGTCTCTGTTCTGTTGTGCTTCGTTCCAGAACTGTTGGGAGAGGTCTTAATTCTGTTGGGGGGCGACTCAAGCCGGGAAAGCCTTCAATTGCCGCTCTGCTTCAAGCCACCGGCATCCCTGCAAAGATGGTTCGACCCAGGCAAAGGTTGCTTAGTCGACGGGGTTCTGCTCGAGGAGGTTCTTCTCGCCACCCTGCTGCGGAATCCCACCACCATTGCTGTTGCTGTTATTGCCACAGAAGGGCAGGGGCCACTCCTATCCAGGCAAGTCAATTCATGGACACGGGCAATCCCAATACTGAATCGCCCCCTCTTCCAGCATTCGGATCTGCCATCTTCACTCTCGGCAGCTCGAGGGACAATTCTCACATCAACGCACACATCTCGGTTTTGTTCATTGAGGATACTCAGGAAGGTGAAGGCGGTTCGGGCAGTAAGGGGGAGTTCCCAAGTGAACAACCGGAAAAAGGTCGAGGAAGAGCCAGCGAGGGTACCTGAGCAGACTCCTAATCGACCTCAGGAGCAGGAGGCGTCGACCTCCAAGAAGAACGTTGTGGAAGAGTGGGACGGCTTCCTAGAACATTACGGGTGGTGCAGAATTCTCGAGGAGAAGCCGGAGGATTAGCTTCCAGTGGCACACTCTGTCGTCCTCCACACTTGTTCAGGTCGAGTTTAGGTCATTTGTCTCTATCTGTGTCTGGTATAGGTCATATGTCTCTGTTTGTGTCTCTCTAGTTTATATATACGTCTATGCTTGCTCTGGTTTTGTTAGTAGGACTCGTATGGGAGCTGTCATTAGTCTTCTGAAGCCCCTGCGAGGGATGAATTTTTGTGCCGATGCCCCTGCGCGGGATGTTTTTGAATGGTCTGAAAACAATGTTGTGTTATGTCGCGATGTGGAAGAGGTTCTGTATGGAAAGGCTGCCCCTGCGAGGGCTAATAATGAGCTGTGAAATGCTAACCCAAAGAGCCACAGTCAGCCTTGGGCAACCTGACTCAATGATTGTAATGTTTTCTTGTATATAATATAATAGAATAGACTAGATTAACCGAGAAAAAAAAATAATATACTATACTCATCAATGGAAACAATTAATCGATCGAGAAATCCCGAAGCATACAAGAGAAAGAATTCAATCAACAAATTATGCAATGATTTCCTAGGTAAAGCCACAGCTAAAAACCCTTGCTATCTATATATTGCATTAGTTAGAAAATGTGAGAAGATTACAATGCTTTTCTCAAGCCCGAGCAATCTCTACACTATCTTTATCTGCCTCACTACTTCTTAGACAAGGCTTGGCCAATACTTAACCAATTTTCTTCTTTCTCATGTCCCAAATTCTTTGCATTGTTTCCTTGGGAATTAGCCCCCTATTAATAAAAGAAATTCCTCAATTGGAATTGCGCAATCCTCATAGGACTTCCTCTGACTGCATCCACGACCTGTACAATTTTGATGATTATACAACTGATAGTACACTTCCCTTGAACTCCAATCTCAACTAGGTAGCTCTCAGATCTGACATGCATGAGTTATTTATGAGTGAATCATCAATTAATTAGTTGAACACATGAAACAACACCCCACTTTCTAGCCTTCTACTAGTTCCTCCATCAGTTGGAACTATTTTAACTCTCTTTAACTCAGTTAAATTAGATTAATTAATTACAACTCAAAAGAAACTCAACCAAGGCTCTTATAAAGTAGGGGACACTCTACATGACTCAAGTTAGACCCTAAACTCGAATTAACTTAGCCAACTAAGTCAAATTAACTTAATTAACTCGTACAAGTTGTCATGTGACATGGAATTACAATTTTATTCCTGATTTAATTTAAGGCAAAATTAAATCGGGAGTTTTTCTTGTTGCATTTTCAACACTCCCTCTCAACAAGAAAGAGATTATCAAATACCCCAATACTGCCTCTATGGAACTTGAATTTTCCTCTTGAAAGTGCCTTAGTCAAGATGTTTGCATCCTATTCCTTTGTACGAATGTACTCCAACAACATGATTCTCCTCTGCACACAATTTTATAGACGGTGATACCAGATGTCGATATGCTTGGAATGATCATGAAAAACTGGATTCCGAGAGAGTTTGATATAACTATGATTGTCACAGTAAATCTCTGTAGGATCCATCTTTTGACCAAATAACCCCAACAAGGATCCTTCTCATTGAGATAACCTCACAAGATGCTTGACTAACATCCATGTACTTTGTTTCTATTGAACTGAGTGCAACTGATCTATGCTTCCTACTGTACCAAGAAATTGCTATTGACCTAATACTAAATATTTCCACTAATTTTCTCTTCCTGTCTAATGGACTCCCTGCCTAATCTGCATCTTTGAATCATTGAAGATTCACTCGCTCTATTCGTGTGTACTAAAGACCAAACTGAGTGGTGCCTTTGAAGTATCCCAACACATGTTTAGCTGCCTTCCAATACATTTTGGTTGGATTAACCATTTCCTAACTAAGTTGGTTAACTGAAAAACATATGTTTGGTCGTGTGTTCACCAAGTACAGAAGTGAACCCACAAGCTTCCTATAAATAGTAGCTTCCACTACTTCTCCTGAAGTAACATCTTCCTTCCTCCAATTCCATGCTAGAGGAGTCTCCATAGGTTTGCTACTCTCCATGTGGAACTCCTTGAGTATCTCGTTGGCATACTTTCCCTGAGAGAAAAACAATTCCTCATCTCCTTGCCATAGTTCCATACCAAGGAAATAATGCATGAGCCCCAGGTCCTTCATCTCGAATTCTCTTGCAAGATCCTCTTTGTAATATTTGAACAACTTCTCATTTTCTGTTAGAAATAAATCATTGACATATAATATTATAATCAATCATTTACCTTCAACCACAATATGGTAAAGGTTTGCATATGCTTCACTTTTGGTGTAGCCCAACCTGGTGAAATAGTTGTCAATATTGGTGTACCAAGCACAGGGTGCTTGTTTCAATGCATACACTGCTCGTTTGAGTATGAAAACATGTAACTCTCCGTTGAAGGTCTCAAATCCTTTCGGCTGCTCAATGTACACATCTTCCTCAATCACTTCGTTGAGGAATGTATCTTCCATCCCATCTACGCTGAAAGTGCTAGAATAGATCTGATTAAAGAGTACCTTTCTATTGGAGAAAGGTTCTCCTCATAATCAATTCCATCCACCTGAGAGAAACCTCTGGCGACAAATATGGCCTTGTGTTTCTCGACACTCCCATCTACTGCCTTATTTACCTTTTAAATCCATATGGAACTTGTTATCTCAAAATCAGACCCTGGAAGGCTGCAGACCAGGAAGACTTCAAGTAACTGTTTCAAACCAATCTTTTAGCTAAGGCTTAGCTTCCTTAGCCTGAGAGGGCTCTCTCAAAGGATTGAAGGTTTTTGATTATGATTAAGATGGCTAACTCTTTGTGAAACAAATAGGAATGAAGCTGGTGGAATAAAAATTAACAAGCATCCATTGGGCTTATGGAGTCTTATGTCATTTAGCATTAACAATAGAATTGGCTTTGCAATAAAATCAAGGAATTTCAATATAGGTAGAGTACACTAAACAACAAAGGACAGTTTATGAGTATATGAAGGAAATTAGAACACTGCAAGTGATTTATAAGTAAACAAATACTCATAATACTGTAGACAACATGAAAAGACAACAAAAGGAACTCATACATTGCACTCTCTATGATTCTTGAGCAGCAGAAGCCAGTACTGTATTACCAAAAGAAATAGAGTCTTTACATCAGCTTAATAACAGAGCTTTTTACATAAATTTCCAACCCTTATTACATTTCTCTTTCTCCTATATATAGAGTTCTTCTACCTGACTGAGATTCCTCCTAAAACATTAGGGGAACTCGAAATCTACTTCTAATGACACCTGTTTAACTTTTAACTGCCTATTAAATGTAACAAACTGCGACTAGACTTTCTAGAGATCTAAATCAAGTAGGAGTCTAACTCCATATTATGCTAATAATAGCCTTGATTACAATCATTCTCGTTCCTTGACATCTGGTCCCTTTTTAGTTTGGTTGTGGTGGATGTTCAAAGCTCCATGCTGGTCTTGAATGTCACATCTTCTCCACTGCCCTGAAACATAGGAAACTACCCCTGCTTATCGGTCTTTGGTTTGCCTCAAAATATTCGAATCCAAAGAAGCATGCCCTTTATCTTTGATTATCGAAAATATAACAGATTGCCACATCTTTGATGTGTTGTCAACTTCTTTTATGTGTGAAGGCAAAATCTCTTCCATGCCGTCTGACATATCTTGGACTGTAGTAAATTTGCTCACTTTATGACAAAAAGTTTAGAGTTTGGATTCGAATACATGTTTCCTCCACCTGTCTTGACCTTGTTGAAGGTTGATAGCTTTAGATGATCCCTTGTAGATATTCCCTTTTCAAAATTCCCACTTGTATTTCAAAATCGATTGACTGAGATTAGATTGTGTAGCTTCAGCAGCTTCGTAGCGCGCACGAAACTGCTGACCATTAGTCATCATCTTCAGCAGTTTCGTAGTGCGCTACGAAATTGCTGTGTTGTTGCAAAAATCACAGTTTCAACCCAAAATTTTGTTATTTTGAGCCCTTTGATGTTTAAACATTCTTTCAAATGCTCCAAGGCCTTTCAAAACTGAATGGAAATGTATGATTCTTCAAGAAAGATTATACCAAGAAAAACCATCAAAATTTGAAACATAGCCTTACTTGAAGTGAGATTTCTTTAAGGAGATTCTTTCAGCTGGCTTAACTATATCTTTAAGTCTTCAATTTGTTTCTTCATGACCTTGATCCCAGATCTGAGGTTTGTATTGACTTTTCTGATAAATTGAGCTTCCTTTATTGCAGGAATAGTCCAGCTATGGAATTGAACACTAAAATCAACCACCTCGGGAATTTGAAATGTTTAGTCCTCCCACCGAGCTTGCATTTGGTTAAAATAAGCCTCCTTAACTGCAAATTTCCTGGCAGCTTTCTTCAATCTAGCAATTTCAAAGTTGGCAAATTCAATCTCCTTTTCAAGTCTTCCACACTATCTTCTTCTTGAATGGCAACTGCTTTGCCTTTATCCTTTCTTTCATGATGCCATGTCACCTCTCTTGTTTCATCTGCTCTTGGCAGTACCTCCTGTACTTGTTGAAACTTCCTCGTTATGGGTCTCTTGGGCTTAAAAACGAATTTCTCAACCTGATCATCAAACTTGAGTTTTTTCGAGGCCTTGACTCTCTTAGCCTTCTCTTTTCCTGACTCTATCAAATCTACTTGAACTAGTGGGGACTCTTCAATTTCAATGGCTTGTAATAAGTCATTTAATTCTCCCTTTGAAATAGGGCTTTCTTCAATACTCACTGACTTACCTTTTTCTTTAGCCACCTGGCTCCTAGTCCTTCTTCTTTGAACTCCTTCACCTGTGCTTGATTCATGTGCCGTTTCTTTGACCTGAGTTTTCTCTTTAAGGGACTGCTGGGGTGTATCCTGAATAGTCAGTGGCCTGGTAGAGTCTTTTACTTGTTTCCTTGCCTTTAACTTTGAAAACCTTTTGGATCTTGTTTCTGCCTAATGACCGGTTGTTGTTGAAAGATCTTTTGCAGCTTGAGGGCTGAGACCGGTCTTGTTCTTGAAACCAGACATGAATATGAATGTGTCCTGGTCCCTACCTACCCTCTGGAGTTCATGCAGAACAATCAACTTAACCAAACCATGGTGGAACAATGAAGTCTCACAGACTTCTTTTCTTAATTGCACCTTGTCAAACATTTTACTTAAGATACGAAATAAGTAAAAAGGTAGATCAATAGATGTATTTCCTATGAAATGCAACAGAAGTTTAAAATGATATGAATACACCTTGTTACATCTCCCTTCACAAGTAAGGTACTTCTGTATACAAGTAAGCAAATTGGCATATGACTCTTTGACATAACTTCTAGGAACAGACTTGCTTAAATATGAGTTAATGAACTCCTGCTTTGGAAATTATTTGCACGGGGTCATATCAAATTTGAAATTCTTGAACCAACTTTCTTGCCCCCTTGGAATCTCTGTAACTTTGGATATCATGTCTGGTGAGACCTGCAATTCCAGCATACCAACCTTTGAGTTTAGTCCTGTGAAATTCAGGGCAAATTCCTTAGTAACTTGTGCATGACCTCCCTGGAGCTTCTTGCAAAAATTCCAACATCTAGCTTGTTTAAATGCATGCTCGACTTCTCAGTTCTTCAAGGTTATGTCTAAACCTTCAGGATCGTTTCTCAGACATTTTCCTGATCTGTGGTCTTTCCTTTCTGCTGATCCCTCCATGAAGGTTTGAAACACTGTCGCTGTTCAAATTTCAGTCTCTGCCTTGTTTGAATGGCTGCCTCGCTTGATAACAATTTATTCAAATTGAAAACTTGCAGACTTGTTCCTCATGCAATGAATACAATCATCATTAAGACTGTGAATACCTGGTGTTGGAGAGGTAAATCCCCTCTACAGATAGAGGCGATCCCTACTAGCCCAGAATGGGTCTAGCAACAATCAGTCAATGCTACTATGCAAGTTCCTAATTGCAAATAAAAGATAGGCAATGAACACCTACTTGGATTCCAACGCTATTGTTTGATGAAGAGATGTCGTTCTCGCTCCTTCGCTTTGGCCGGTCACGATCTTCCACGATCCCCGTAGATAGATACCTGCACACTCGAAGAGAAACAAAAACACAAGCATGAAATCTAATAAATGCAATTATACATCAGTCAGAAAGGACGTAATTCACATTAACCATTACAAAGACAAATGAGAATGGAACCATAATAGTAGTCATCTATTATTAATCAATAATAGAGAAGGTACAACCAAATTTCTGATGTTGAATCCTTCTCAAGAGGGTCCAGCCAGCAAGCCTCTTAAGCATTCACCCTTGGAGGTAGATCTCCCAAGACAAGAACACTCTCTCACACAAGTTCACCCAAGAAAGCAACACTTCACAACCTTCCTTAAGCTCTCTAGCAAACCACACTTGTCACACCAACTACCTACTAGCAGCAGCAGTCTAAGCACTATCAATTCCACACTATCAAAAACTAGCTGCTCATGGCCATGGTAGAGGCTTAAATAGGAGAAGGAGTCTCCATGAATGGTGGGAGGATGAGCTTATCTCCAAGGAAGGTGGCTCAAATGACGAACAGACATGCCATAGAAGGGAGGGTGACATTTACAAGGCCAACAACCAGGTCTGGAGTCATCTGGAAGGCTGGCTGTTAGAACAAACTCGCCCAAACTGGATCAGCGTGGGTGTATAACTGCACTGGAGTGCTGACATCGCATCTGAATAACGAAGAAGGTTGTGTCAGCGCGACTCAATATAAACATAGGATGTGCTGGCTCATGAAATTCGACCAGCGCGGAAAACACGTGTGCTTCCGCGCTGGCAACGCATTCGTTGCACGATGAGACGCCAGTTAGCGCAGTTATTTTAATAACAGTCGCGATGATGGAAAAAACTTTGGCAAAGTGGGTCATTTGGCCAAATTAGATAGCATGAGCATGATTGATTTGAATTCATGACATAGTAGGGAGACTGACAGAGAGACAGTGACAAATTACTGTGTAACAGATGCCCCCTAAAGCATGAAGCCCGAGAGAGTGGGAGGGGTGAAATGCTTTACAAAACTCGCTGAACTGGAACAGCACCAAGAAGAACCTGCATGTACGTACAACTGATATCTCTATTATACGTAGTCTAGGCATGGGCGCAGCCATCCAAAAGACATACGAAAAGGTCTGTGGTATGGACGCAGCCACCCAGCTGAAGAGACCATGATGATAAAAGGTATGGTCGCAGCCATCCCAAAAGAATCAGGTATGGGCGCAGCCATCCATCAACGAGTCATGTAATAATAATCCACAAAACCGCAACCTGGTTTGCAACAAACAAAAACCAGGGTCTTGCGCTCCATCCCAACCCGAACAAAGTACAAGTCCAAGCATGTGAATACATGAGCTGAAGTCGAACATGCATGAACATCGTCTGATTACCAGCCAATAATGAAAACTGTTAACAGACGCGAGAGGTACCACCAATAATGACAATGGTCCTCAAGGTACTTATAGGTACAATCCGCGGCATGTGAATCAATGAGCTGGTGTCGAACACCCGCAGAATCATTCGATCGGAGGCCAATGATGAAAACCTCGCGTCGAACACGAAGAACCTGCCATTGAGGCATGCAGGCTCTAAGGCACCTGAAGGGGAGTCTCTAGGACACTTTCCTGGATAATGAGCTGAAGTCGACAGGAAGGAACCTTGATCGAAGGTGGGCCATAATGTTTCCCACATCATCGACACGAGACCAAGAAGGATAAAATATTTTGTGTGAGACATCAGAGGGCGGTGGTAAGTTTGCAGAGGTCAACTTCTCTTGAACATATCGGCGGCACGACAATGGATTTGGCAGTAGCTGACATCAAACGAGCAGAGGTCATGGTGACAAGGCAATGAGCAGATGAGAGGTAAAATAGGATAACCCAAAACCACGAAGGCTAGTGTAAAACAAGATGAGAAATCCCCACCCAGACACGAATGCAGACTAGTGCCATGTTCAAGAGCGACATACTGCCGACATGACAATTATTACAGTTCCATTTTCCCCACCATTTCTGGCAGGTACCCCAGTTATTTTTGGATGACAAGCTTGACGGGGATAGCATATGCTTGGAAAGCGTCATTTCGACGGTGTCCGATGTCATTAAGTTTTAACGAGTCTGACAAAGGAAGAACTCGACGTCTTTTCTTGTTTAGAGAGTCTGAAAAGACAGCAGAAAAGAAAACTCCAGGGGGGTCCTTTTTCGTAAAGTTGTGTCTCTCGAGCCCGAAAAAGTATAAAACAATGCTCGAAAGAACCGCCCGACCGATACGATCGAGGAGTAATTTTCGTAAGTAGTAACTTCGACCCGAAAAAGTAAAAAAGCGGTCAGAAGTACGTCGTTTTGGAGCCAATAACAAGTGCGAAACAACAAACACCCGACAATCTTTTTAAGTTAAACGGTTGAAAAAAGAGCTTTAAAAGTGACCGCCTCTCGTTCCTTTTAACGAGCCGAAAGGGAGCTCGGCCATGTTTTCTTGCTTTACGTCGAAAAAGAGCTTAAAGACGACGTTTTGGGATCAAGTGTGTATAAGACCGTCATGACCCCACCGGTTACTAGAATCTGCACAAGAACACCGCATGCGTAAACCTGTTCGATATGTTAAAAACATAGTAAAACATGCATAAAAGCATAGTACAACGACATTAGCACTAAATACATGGTAAAAAGATGACAAAAACCCACATTTATGAAAAACCATAGTCAATTATAAATTTTTGACCATAAATAGGGGGTAAAAGAAATTTTTTACCATTGTTACCATTTTGAACTGTGGAGAACGTTGTGGAGCTGCGAGGTTGACGGAGCGAATTCCATCCCGTGCGGACGCCATCCATCCGGCAACTTGTTCCAGGTAGGTTCCCTTTCTCATGTGCTTCATTTTGAGTCATTTTTGCAGCATTTCCACGGTGGAAAGTGGTAGTTTGGGCAAATTTTATGAGCTTCAATGCACTCTCGGTCAGCGTGGATTTCCTCATCAGGTCCGCGCTGATCGGATAATTTTTACACACACCACCTCTGGATCAGCGCGGAAAACAGGTGTGCTTTTGCGCTGATCCAAGGAAAAAGGGCGCCATGATCAGTGCGACTGTTTTAAAAACAGTCACGCTGACGTCGTGAAATTATATTTTTATCAATTTGAACGTATAAACTTCAACGGTCAGGGTCCTAATAGTTTTTTGTGGTCATGCAGGACAAAATGGCATTTGTTTGGCATGAGAGAGCTCACGATAACGAGGATATAGCAGCTTATGCCGATGCTGGGTGCCGCAATGCAATGCGGGCATGTGGGTTGCTTAAATTTTTCCTCACTCCGGGCCTGCGAGCACAACCTGATCTGCTCGAGTTCCTAATCAGAGCCTGGAATCCTGTTGATGGAAAGTTTACGATTCGAGGCCGTGATATCGAGTTTGATTACACGGATATTTATTTTTTGACCGGGTTATCACGCCGAGGCGAGATGCCCATTCTGGAGGGGCAACGACCCAGCGGTGAAACCCTCGATATGTTGATGGCTCGAGTGTGCCCGCGGGCACGCAAAACACGGAGTGGGAAGGTAGGTATTCCGACGGTGGAGGACATCGTCCTTCGGACCATACTCTTCATGGTGACCCAGGCAGCGGGCTGCTTGGCCAATCACGAGGCCTCAAAGACCCATCTACTATTAGCTCTCGAGTGTTTACAGCCCACCATATTCAACTGGGCAGCAGCAGTAACAACCAGCATGAAGAGACAACTGAGCAACTGTCGACGTGGTGAGTCGAAACAGTTTGGTTATGGGTCGCTCTTACTCCCACTCATGCTGGAGCGGGTACTGGCTTTACAGCTACAGGACATGGTCGTGGATCCACCCAGAGGTCCCCGGGAGATGAGGGCTAGTCGATGGGGCCATGTCATGCCGCGCGGAGGTGGCGGACGCCTAGTGGAATGGGGTGTATATTTTCGAGAGTGGCTAGATCGGCAGGTTATTTTTCTAGAGGACTCGCCATATGCTGGCATAGACTTCCGCGGTGATCCAGACATGCCACTGCCTGCGGGAGAGCATTGGGACGATGGTGGTAAGCCACTTGATCTCTTTTTAATTTTTTTATCTTTTGTAATGTTTTATTAATTTTTCATGTACATGTCTTTATGATGAATGCTATGGTATGCAGATGTGGGACCCACGAGACCCCTTGGTCTAGCCCTAGAGGCATGGAGAGAGGGACAGGGCGCCGGAGCCCTGGCCTTGGCTCCTCCAGGAGTCGATACGATGGAGATTGTGACACATAACCTCGAGGGCTTACTGGTGGGGGTTCCAGACTACCAGGGGATAGAGGAGGTCCCCATAGCATCTCAGATCCACACAGTGGGGGTGGAACCCAGGATGCACCGCCTGTTGAGGCGGGTGGCTCGGGCAGTTGTATGCTACAGAGAGCATAACCCACCACAGTAGACATCCAGGTTTTATTTCCACTGATGTTTTTTGAGAGACATGTGTCTCAGATGTACTGAGGACACTGGCCTTATCTAGACATATACACTTATTTTTTAGCGTCTTGGTGCGCCACACAATATATATATATATATATATATATATATATATATATATATACTGATTTTGGATGGATCTTTACATGTGATGATGTTTTTTTATGCTATGCAAATGTCTAATACAAATGTAATCTAATGTATCAATTACATAACACACGACCCACATATTTTAATTTTTACGCAAGCTTAAAAGCACACATGACAACACACATGCACACTATGCTTGGAAAAGAATTTATTTACATATGCTTATTCTATGGTCTTATTATGCTTTCTATATGTTTATCTGTTACGCAAATGTCTGTCTAATACATGGTTTGCCAATGCATCAGTTAACGTGTTTAATTGTCTCGGAATGTGTTGATATGTGATGTAATCAAAATTCCTTTCTAACAATCTTACACGTAAATACAACCTTAGAATGCGTTGGTCTCTGACGGAATATCGCCTGTTGAGTTGATGGAAGACAAGTTGAGAGTCCAGGTTCACCACCATCGCATGAATGCCGAGATCAACTGCTTCGGCTAGTAACTCGATTACAGCACTGTATTCGGCAACATTGTTAGTGGTACGACCCAAGCACACACCTTGAAGGTCTATCAACTCTCCGTGAGGATCATAGATCGCCCACGCCGCAGAAGACAAATTGCAAGTGCTACGGCAGGCGCCATCAGCGAAACCAACATAAGGTGCACTGGACATCTGCACAAGGAGCAGAAAACACAATAAGAGGCAAACACGCCTTCACACCAAAGCAAAACATGAAATCATAACATGCTTGCTAAAAACATACATATGTACAAACTAGGTGCACGAAATCATGCATAGTATTTTTTCAAATAAAGCCCGTTACGGGGTTTATCGAGAGGATTTCCTTCGTAGTCAATCAGCTCATATGTTCCCTTTTGCAAAACTCTCTTCGCGATATAGGGGCCTAGCCACATGGATTCGAGTTTGCCTGCCCCTAGCTTATCCTTAGCTTGATCGTAGAGCAGTACTAGATCTCCCTCAATAAAGGAACGAGGTTGAATGGTATTGTCGAAGTGAGCCTTAACTCTCTTCTTCTGTGCTTCGATAGCTAGAGAAGATAAGCGACGAGTCTCGTCTAGCCGTTCTAAATAAAGAAGCTGTTCCTCCACCGGAGTGGTGTTGGGAAGCAACTCGACAGCTAACTTTAACGAAGGAATCTCACATTCAACAGGAAGGGTGGCCTCCAGTCCATAAACTAGCTGAAAAGGGGTGAAACCGGTGGCGTCCTTCACAGAGGTTCGATAGGCCCACAAGGCGGGGAACAACATCAGATGCCAATTAGATTTGTGTGTACGAATGGTACGTTGGAGCATTGTGATCAAAAATTTGTTCACGACTTCAACTTGGCCATTGGATTGATGGTAGTATGGCGTCGAACTATCTTGACACAAGCCTAGTTGGGTTGTTAGTTCCGTCATCATGTGATTACAGAAATGTTTTCCGTGATCCGTGACGATAGCCTGGGGGACTCCAAACCGAGTAATGACATGATTAAACAAAAACTGCGTCGTTGTGTGACCGTCTTCGTTCAATGTAGGCATCGCTTCGGCCCATTTGGTGAAACAATCCACGACAACGATGATATACCCATGCCCCCTGGCCGAACGAGGGTTACATGATGTATAATCGATGCCCCATTTAGCAAACGGACCTACGGTAACAACAAGGTGCAGTGGTGCAGGAGGTGCATGCATTTTTCGGTGGTAGATCTGGCACTCATGGCATGCACGGACGGCAAGGATGCAATCCTTGAAGATAGAAGGCCAGAAATAACCAGCATGGAGGATTTTTTGGGCGGTGGCATATCCGGACATGTGGCCGCCACAAGCACTGGAGTGGCAGTCATTCAACACCCGCTCAGCCTCCTCGAGAGTCAAACATCAGCGGAGAACAGAATCAACGCCGAAGCGGTACAGGGTATCGCCAATGATGCGATAGGGTTGAGATTGATGACGAATCCTCCGTCGAGCGTCTTTCGATACATTGGGACGGAAGGAAGACGTCTGCAAATATACAATGATGTCCCCATACCAAGGGTCGAGGGTACTGATTAGAAACAACGTTTCATCCGGGATATGCTCTTCCGAACGAGATGGTGCAGAAGGAGATGGCAAAGAACAGAGAAATTCTGCAAAGACCAGAGACTTCTTAGACTTGGCAGCAGTAAATTCCAAGTCAAACTCTTGGAGGATTACGATCCATTTCGAGTACTTGCCCCCCAGTAGCTGACGCGACAAGATGTACGTCATTGGGTTGCAGTCAGAAATCACGGTCGTGGTGCGCAACAGGATATAGTGCCGGAAACGTTGGACGGCGCAGACAGCTGCCAATGCCAACTTCTCGACATAAGCGTAGCGAGTTTCCGTATCCAAGAGGTTGCGACTAAGGTAATAGATAACGTGCTCATTGCCATCATCATCATCCTGCACCAGAACCATGTCGATGGTGGTGTCAGCGGCAGCTAGGTAGAGAGTATAATCACGGTGGTAGTTCAGAGGTCTTAAGAGTGGAGCCGAGACAAGGAGGTCCTTGAGTCGCTCGAAAGACTCCTGAGCGATGGCATCCCAACGAAAGGGTGTGTCTCGCTTCAATAACTGTGTGAAACCCTTAGCCACCTTGGCATAATTCGGAATGAATCGTCTAAGAAAATTTGCTTTGCCCTGCAAGCTCTGCAACTGTTGCAAAGAGGAAGGGGGAGGGAGATTTAGGATGGCCTCAACTTTGAGGGGATCCAGACGGATGCCTTCTCGAGAGACGATGAACCCGAGTAGTCGGCCGGATTCTACGCAGAAGACACACTTATGAGGATTGAGCCTAATGCGGTAGTGTCGACAGCAGAGAAAAATTTCGCGAAGATGAGAGGGATGGTCCTGACGCTTGGCTGATTGAGCTAGGAGGTCATCCAGGTATGACTGTACAATGTGACAAATGTCATGAAAGGCATAAGACATTGCACATTGAAACGTAGCGCCGACATTATTTAGACCGAAAGGGAGCTTCTTATAGGCGAAAGTGCCCCAAGGACAGATAAAAGCTGTCTTATGTTGATCCGTTGGTGCAATGTTGATCTGGTTATAGCCAGAGAAGCCGTCCATAAACGAGTAAATTTCGCTTCCTGCACACTCATCAATAAGCTGATCGATGAAGGGTGTAGGGAAGTTATCCTTCAAACAGGCACGATTGATATCACGGTAATCAACACAAACTTGGATAGTACCCTGCTTTTTATTGACAGGGACTATATTAGAAATCCAATCCGTAAGTGGAATGGGGTAAATGAAACCAGCCTTGAGAAGCTTTTCGACCTCTGCTTTGATAGCTGTGGCCTTTCGGGGGTGCACAGGGCATAAGCGCTGACGAACAGGCTTAGCACCTGGATACGTAGGTATTTCGTGCACCACTATACTAGGGTCGATGCCGGGCATTTCCTCATAGGACCATGCGAAGACATCACGAAATTCGTGAAATAAGTCAGTGTAGAGTTGAACTTCCTCTGGAGTGCAAGTGACTCCGATATGAATGTGCTCGACAATCCCTGGTTTCACAGAGATGTCGATAGGTTGGGTTTGCGTGATGTTTCCCATATTGCCCTCAGAAGACACTTGATAAAGCTGAATAGGTGTTTGGAGGGGCGGGGATGGGGCACACGAAGCAAACCGCTCGAGACATGCGATCATTTCCGGATGGGGAGGGAGAAACGAAGAGTGGTGGTGATGATCTGACCAAGGGAGCTCTTCGAGAGACATGGTCTCTATGATGGCTTCATCGAAAGGAAATATTTCCTTCAATGGATCCGAAGTGGCCTCATCTCCCAGCCAAGGGAAATGAACATATGAATCAGGAACACTGCTCGGGAGAGCAGGTTCAGCAGGGGGAGCCGATGCAGCGACGATTTCGACGTAGTTGATCTCGGCAGGACTCAACGAAATCATATCACCCCAAGAGTCTTCCTGATTAGCGGGAGGAAGAACCCATGGATCAGAGCGTACAGAGATCATGTTAATAGGGGCGAGATTCGGAGGTGGGAGGGGAAAGACTCCCATTAAAGTGGGATCTTTGAAAAGTCCGGCACCCACACTCTCGAATGACTTAGAGGTATGCTCCACGAATGGCACATTACCTTTAGAAGAAGAGGCGAAGAAGGAGAGCTGGTCCACCATGACAATCTTCCCCTGGTGAGGGAAACGAATGACACGGAACAGGGAGGAAGCCACGGCTTGCATGGTGTATGTCTAGCTACGTCCGAGGAGGAGGTTGTAGGTAAGATTGGCGTCAACAACTTCAATCTCCACTTCTACCGTCTTCCCTTCCAAAGAGATGGGCAAGCGTTGGAGGATACCGTAAGGGCGGGACTCTCTTCCATCGAAGGCTTGTAACGTCGTAGGAGACTGAATCAAAGTAGGAGAACCAATAGCCTTCCAGCAAGCAATAGACATGATGCAAGTTGAGGCACCTTCATCAATGACCGTACGATGAATTGTTTTGCCATTGATGATGACCTGTATAAGGAAAGCGACTTGGTGAGGCAGTCTCTGTGTAAAACCCTCGAGATCAAAAGAAATCAAATCTGAATCAGCCGGGTCGATGCCACCAATAGCTGATAGCAAGGACTTCCTCTGGGAGGGGCAGATCTGGAGGACTTCTAGAGCGGACATAGCAGACAGAGCCTGAGCTAAGTCCTCAACAATGCTATAATGCTGGGCAGCACGAGCATTAGGGTTGTAAGACGACTTCCGGAGTACACCTTTTGGAGGGGGTCGGGGGATCGTCTCATCGCTGGGCCTTTCGATGTGGAGATGACCAGAACTGGACAGAGGAGCGCTGGAGGGGATCTCTGGCTCTTTCCCGGCATGAGATGGATATTATTTTGCTCGAGTAGAAACAGGGATGGGAATCGTTCCAGCCATGAACACTTGAGAGTCGAACGAGGAAGAGGGTTGAGATGGGTCTGCCACCATTTGAGTCTGCTGGGAAGGGAAAGGTTCTTTAAGCACGGCAGGAGTCCCGGGAGCACCTTTCAATAATCGAATAACTTCGGATCGCCTTGGGCAGTCCTTAGTGTAGTGATCCTCGTCACAGATAAGACAAGGATACTTAGGTTTTCGTTTAGCTCCTTCCTCGGGTGGAGGCTTAGGGGAATCCTGCTTGGGCTGTCCGGTTTTATCCTTAGCTTTCCCTTTCTTCTTCCCTTTTGAGGATTTATCTGCCACGGTGGACTGAACGGCGTTTACCTCGGAGGTACTTCCAGGATTAGATTTACCCTAAGAAGCATTTGCATTGGAAGCGTTCTGTTTTTGCTTCCCAGGGTTCGCAGCCGATTTCTTTGATGACGAGTTTACAGAGCCAATGACTCCATCAACAGATGGTTTTGGCGGAGCCTTGGATTGTCCAGGCCTCGGTGCGTCTGGCAAATAATCATACAAAGTACCCGACTGAGAGTATACTAAGTCAAGGTATTGAACACGTGCGATAGCCTGCTCTTCAGTTACACAAGCTCCCATGGCGATGTCTCGCGCAATCGCAGGGACAAAGGAAGTTGTGAACCAATCGGTCAGGAGTTGATCAGGAATCCAGAACTTGATCAAGCGACGACGCCTTCTCCATTCATGTATGTGATCAGATATATGCGTAGCCATGTCCTGTTTGAGAGACGTGAGGAGATGTGTCCCTGTCTCATACTGAATGGGTAACTGAAAATGAGTTAGGAATGCCATAGCCAGCGAGTTGAAATCTTGAAACGTGCCGCGATTCAGCTCAATATACCACTTAGCGGCTGAGCTGGTGAGAGTTCTCTGAAAGAGGCGGAGCCGGATAGAGTCATAAAGCCATGAGTTCGATGAACACCAGAGGTGATAGGTCATGACATGGGCTTGAGGATCTTCACCAGCTTTGCCATCAAATTTTGGACAATCACTGGGTATCTTAGTTGGAACTGGTTGCCAATACGGATTATGCAGAATGGGGTCATTCGTTAACTGGGACACATCTGGAAGTTCCAACGTCGCTAAGAAAAGCAACTGAGGGTTAAAGGACATTTGTGGCTGTGGAAGAGAGGCAGTACCGGGGTTCCAACCAGGTGGTGGTTGCCCCCATGGACTCTGTCCAGATGGGCCCGGCCCAAAGGGGCCTGGCCCATAGGGGCTTTGCCCATAGGGGTTCTGTCCATATGTATTCTGTCCATACGGATTTTGTCCATATGCAGACAGTTGACCCTGGGTCTGCCCCCCAGCACCCCATGGATTAGCAACTTGATCCGCAGGTGCAACGTACTGATAATTCTGGTAAGGAGTGACCTGCATCTATTGATAATTTTGATATGGGGTAAACTGAGTTTTCCCTTGGGGTTGCTGGTAGCCATACATTTGCTGAGCTCCATACTGAGCCTGATAAGAAGGCTGCACCTGGTAAGAAGGTTGAGGCCGTGGCCCACCTTGCATTTGATAACCCATTTGAGTTTGGGGCCCAGAAAGATGTCCTTGAACAGGTTGGGCTGGGACCATCTGGCTGGAAGGTTGGCCTGGTTGGGTTTGGGATGGACCTGTTTTCCCAGAAGGATGTGCTTGCTGGGTGCCAGGTTGTCCTTGAGCAACCAAGGGTTGTCCTTGCGGAACAGATGGTCGAGCAGGCTGGACGACCGGTTGACCTTGAGGTTGGCCAGCCTGTCCAGAAGGATGATTAAGACGGGCAGTGGGTTGGCCTTGCTGCGTAGAAAGCTGGCCCATTTGCCCGGAAGGATGCATAGACTGAGCAGTGGGTTGGCCCTGCTGTACGTAGGGTTGCCCCCCTTGCCCAGAAGGATGACTAGACTGAGCAATGGGTTGGCCCTGCTGTACGTAAGGCTGCCCCCCTTGCCCAGAAGGATACCCCTGTTGGACTGCCGGTTGAGCTTGCGGAATAGATGTTTGTCCAGCTTGTCCAGAGGGATAACCCTGCTGGAGACCAGGTTGGCCCTGTTGGATGTAAGGCTGTCCTGGTTGTCCAGACGGGTAACCTTGCTGGGTACCGGGTTGCCCCGGATAACCAGAAGGTTGACTCTGATAGGTAAACGACGGACCACCAGCGGCCGAAGGTTGTCCCTGATAGGGTTGTCCTTGTGGGCCCCCAGATTGTCCTGGGTAAGACTGGCCATAAAGTGGCTGCCCTTGGGGGGCTTGCACATAAGGTGGTTGGCCTTGATTCGATGGTCCTTGAAGCTGCGCAGGGATTGCTTGGCCCCCATGAAAAGAGTGAGTACTAGAGTCCCAAGCAATGGATAACGGTACCGAAACCTCAACGAAAGGTTGAAGCGGCAAGGTTTGAGAGTATTGGAGGTATTGACCAGTAGAATCGTAATAAAAGAGTGGACCTTGCGCGTTCGGATCCTGAACAGGTTGCCCATAGGCATCATATGGCCCCCCTCCTGGAAAAGGACCAGAAGAGGATGGAGCACTTTGTGCAGGGTGGATGACTCTAGGCGAGAGTTCCGGCTGGCCACTACTCACTTGACCGTGAGGGGAACCAGCACCAGTGTTCGAAGATGATGACGTTGTTACGGCACTAACGACCGGAGTCGAGTATGCTACACAAACAGTTGGATTCGTGGGAACTGAGGTAACAGGTGTAGTATGGGGTTGTGAAACAAAAGGTCCTGTGGTGGGAGTGATCTGAGGATCCCACATAGTCGTAGCAGGAATCCTGGCAGCTACTCTATCCCTCAACGATGAATAACGCGGGGGGAGTGGAGAAGTAGCTGGGATGGGAGTGTCAACATTCGACACCACAGGTGTCTCACCTGTGCTAGAAGATGTCTCATCCATGTGGGAGGTAGACATCGGAGACGAGACACTAGGGGGAGTAACAGGAATATCGTCCTCGTCAGGCTCCCAGATAGGGTTCCAATCTTCTTCGTAATCTTCGTCGCCCGGGGCACGAGAGTTGATAGGTTGGATACTCGGGATAACCGGAAGAGTATCACTTACAACTGGTACCTCAGGAGTAGCAGAAGATGGAGAACCTTGATCCCTTGGAATGGGAGTTGACGGGTCAGCCAGGATGAAAAAACCCCAAACAAGACCTAAAGGAATCTAACGATAAAGACCTTACACAAACTAACGCATACACGATCTAACCAGGTGATGTTAACGTGGCCGAATAAATTTTTAAGACACAGGAACTAAACTTGACCTTTTCATGTTTCAAGAGTCGAGAAAAGGACGAAAAGATGACTCTAGTCTCCTTCGAATGTTTAATGAGAACGAAGTGACAAGACGCTCACTGGCACCTTTTCTTTTAAGGAGTCCAAAAAGGATCAAAAGTGACTACTCTGGAGACTCTAGGCAAAGGGTTTACCAAGGAATCCGTAAAACTGCTTATACACCTTGGCAATCGTATGAGAATCAAGGACTTTCCGTACTGCAGTCAATCTTCCCGAATGCTGTGTTCGGTGCGTTACGGTTCACAAGGCGGCAGACTCGGCTTCCTATGGATCAAGGATAAAAGCCTAGTGGGGTCTCCTTATATACGCGACGGTACGTGGGAGCACAATCCGTGTTAGACCACTATCGAGTCACAGAAGGAGGAATCACCCAACCGTAACGTGAAACAATAGTGACTATGTTTAAAGACGCCGGAACACGTCTCTAGCCTAGACCTCTAGATGTTTGCGTTAAGTTCCAATGTGTTTTTAGGTTTATTCAGTTTATTTTATGGTTGATCTTGAATTAAGTTTCGGTTTCAGGCCCTATCATGTGATCTCTCACAATTACCTAGATGCAAACTACATGCCAAAGAATACCATTTCGTTCGATGAATTCTAACTATGAGAGGGTTAAGAGCTTTCAACCAAACAAAATGAACTCAATCAATCAAACAACCTAATGCAGCTAATGGCAAAGAAATGAAACTTTTTCTTTTGAGAACACAAATCAATGAAATGCTCTTTTTCCCATTAACTATTGAATGCAAAAGATATTAGTTTGATTTCTTTTTCCAATGGCACAATTCACTTAAAATGAATTTTGAGAGACAACAACACCGAGTAAAGAGAAATAAAATCACTCAATGAAAAACACAACAAGCGTGAAAAGAGCTGGTTGAACCCAAGCAACTGTGATCCGTGTCTGGGTAGTGAGAAGTAACCGAACAATCCGAGGACTGGTTCAATGACAATCACCTAAACAACCAAGAAAAGAAAGCAAAAGAGGAAGGTTTTCGCAAAAGCAAAGGCAATTAGTAACGAATCTTTGTGAACGAGTGATAAAACAAAGTCAATCCAGCGAAAACGGGATGATAACACCAGGTCACAGGAAACAAAACAAGACCCGCCCGATAAGACTTCGCAAGCAAGTGCTTCACAGTTCAAACAATAGAAATCAAGTCATAAACCAGGTGGAAAGAGTAGGAGATAGTCAAACCAATAGGCTCAGGAGGAAAAATTGAAACAAATTCAATTCTACAGGATCAGCGCGGGTGACCCATAGCAACAAAGCGCTAACCAGAAACCATGCGTAGCAACAAAGCGCTGTCAGCGCGGAAGTACACGACTTAACCGCGCTGGTTCGTTTTTCAGAACCGTCGCGACTGTTAAATGTACAAGCGCGATGACCACGAAGTCAAAGAAACAGCTATGCGATGTCAGCACGACTGTTTTGATATAAACCGCGCTGAGGCTAAAAAACAGGCACAGTCAAGCCAAAGGCTCCAAAACCAAGGCAATAACTCTTTAAATAATCAAGACACCTCCCAGATTGAACCAGGAAGTCTAAAAGCAGAGAACTAATCCCCAATCTTTGAAAAGAGAGTAACAATCAAAGTCAAAACAAGAATGAACAAAAAGAGACAAAGGACTTCCCCAGTGGAGTCGCCAAATTGTTGGAGAGGTAAATCCCCTCTACGGATAGAGGCGATCCCTACTAGCCCAGAATGGGTCTAGCAACAATCAGTCAATGCAACTATGCAAGTTCCTAATTGAAAATAAAAGATAGGCAATGAACACCTACTTGGATTCCAACGCTATTGCTTGATGAAGAGATGTCATTCTCGCTCCTTCGCTTTGGCCAGTCACGATCTTCCACGATCCCCGTAGATAGATACCTACACACTTGAAGAGAAACACAAACACGAGCGTGAAATCTAATAAATGCAATTATACATCAGTCAGAAATGATGTAATTCACATTAACCATTACAAAGACAAATGAGAATGGAACCATAATAGTAGTAATCTATTATTAATCAATAACAGAGAAAGGTACAACCAAAGTTCTGACGTTGAGTCCTTCTCAAGAGGGTCCAGCCAGCAAGCCTCTTAAGCATTCACCCTTAGAGGTAGATCTCCCAAGACAAGAACTCTCTCTCACAAAATTTCACCCAAGAAAGCAACACTTCACAACCTTCCTTAAGCTCTCTAGCAAACCACACTTGTCACACCAACTACCTACTAGCAGCAGCAGTCTAAGCACTATCAATTCCACACTATCAAAAACTAGCTTCTCATGGCCATGGTAGAGGCTGAAATAGGAGAAGGAGTCTCCATGAATGGTGGGAGGATGAGCTTATCCCCAAGGAAGGTGGCTCAAATGACGAACAGACATGCCATAGAAGGGAGGGCGACATTTACAAGGCCAACAACCAGGTCTGGAGTCATATGGAAGGTGTGTAACACCTGGCTTTTCTTGGAACTTGAAATCCGTGTGTATCAACGTACCTAGTGGTTGTAGTAATGGAGATAAGCGGTTGGACATGATATGTGGAGTGCATAAACTGACAATGAATGACACAACCATAGATTAACTTGACAAATTTGATAGTTGGGAAAGATTCGGTGTGGAATGCACGAATCTCTGATTTCACAGCGCAGTCAGTGTGGATTTTGAATTATGCACTACGAAATCACCTAAGACGTGTTGCGCTGAGAAAACACCTAAAACACATCGCGCTGTGAAATCACCTAAATGGATTTTGCGCTGCGAAACTGCTAACAAGGAATTTTGCGCTGCGAAAACACTTCAAAATGGTTACATGCACTACGAAATCACATAAAAGGCTTTGTGGTACATAGTAATTTTAAAACCAAACTGACACATGGCTATGAGACCAGTGATGAGTGAGAATGACCAGTGATGAATGAGAATGCATACTTGACTCAAGACCCCCTAAGACTCAGACTCTAAGGAACAACAAAATCAAACTTAGACTAGCACCGACCTTTATCATCAAACTAGTATGATAAATTTTGGCATTAGAATTCTTAAGTGATAAAAGTGGCTCCAGTTTGGGATAGTGTGCTCCTATAGTACACTAAGAACTCGCAGGTCCAGTGCTTTTTCCATTTTATGAAAAACATAGATTTGCTTGACGAGCATTTCTTTCCAGCTTCTTGGGCCTTCACCTCAGGCTTGAGCTTTCTGTTCAGCTTGTCATTATTTGCAACAAAAGAAAAACTGATAAAACAGGTATATACAATGTTGTGAGAAACTGGCAGAATTTTGATCAATAATAATGCTTTAGGAACCTGCCATTGACAGGTCCTCCAGCATATGGTTTTCCATCAATCTCTTGCAGAATGTAAGTATTATTTCCATGAAAAGCAGAACTTTGATATGGCCCTTTCCACAAATTTTCAAATTTACCATGTATACCTTTTTCTTCAATTTTAGCTTCCCATTTCAACACTCTATCATGGATCTAAAAGGTGACTTCTTTGATCTTTTTATCAAATTTTCTCTTGATTCTGTTCTGACTTTGTTGATGACTGTCAAACACCTCATTCCTTTTCTCCTGCAAGGCTATCAGCTGATTGATTCTTCTTTGTACAGCATTTAGTTCCTCCTCTAATCCTTGAATCAACTTCATCACAGGCATTCCAAGGGATGTTGGAAATATGGCTTCAGCACCGTATACTAACTCATATGGCGATGTTCCAGTGGATCTCTTTGTACAAATCCTGTCAGCCCACAAAGCATACTTCAATTTCAAATGCCAAGCTTTCTTATTTTCCTGCAGAAGCTTCTTGATGACTCTTACAAGGCTCTTGTTTGATGATTCAGCAAGGCCATTTCTTTGCGGATAATAAGCAATAGAGTGTCCAAGAGAAATGTGATACTGATGGAAAAAATTAATCATCTTCTTGGACTTAAAAGCTTGAGCATTGTCAGTTATAATCTTAATTGGGTAACCAAAACTTGATAATATATTATTTTCTAAGAAAGAGATAATCACTGAATCATTTGCTTGCCTTGTTGGGATTTCTTCTATCCATTTGGTAAAGTAATCAGTGGCTGTGAGAATCCAACGATGCTGACTTGATGAAGGAGGATGGATTTCCCCTATAAAATCTAATCCCCATTGCTGGAAAGGCGCTTCAACATATATAGGAACCAAAGGCAATGGCACAAGCTTCCTCTTTCCTTCAAACACCTAACATTCATGACATGTAGCTATCCTTTTATAGATATCTCTGAACATAGTTGGCCAAAAATATCCAACCCTCAAGATCTTGTTTGCAGTATCTTTCCAATAGTGATGTACTCCACAATCTCCCTTATGGAATTCATCAATTACTTTATCAGCTTCTTCTTCAATAAGACAATTTAACAATATTCCTCCTACATCCTTCCAAAACAAATTTTGGTCATACACAAAATATCTTAGAGATTTCAGCTTGACAAACCGGGATTTGGATTTTGAAAGATTAGCAGGGGCTTTATTATGCTGCAAAACAAATGCTACATCCTTGTACCATTCTGAAACCAAGAATTTTTCATTTATTTGGATCAATTCCTCTTCATTTTCAGCAATTTCTGAGATCTTTGTACTCAAGTTAATATCAAGACAGTCCAAATTTGATTGTGTCAGCAGCTTGGATAAGCCTTGACCCTTTACCAACTTTGTGGGTTTAATCTCAATGTCATATTCTAACAATTTTGCTATCCACTTGCCCCTTTTTCCATCTGGATCAGCTTGTGTTAAAATATCCTTTATAACAGCATTTGGAACATAGGCAACAATGTGAGAATGAAAAACATAGATCCTGAAATCCTTTATTGCTTTCACCAATGCATAGACTTGTTTCTCTAGGATACTATACTTCAATTTAGCATTTGCTAATGTCTTGCTAAAGAAAGAAATAGGTTGTTCAATACCTTGACTTCCCTTTTGCAGCAGAACTCTAGCAATTGTATCCCTAGAAGCAAATGTAAAAATAAGGAATTCTTTGGTAAAATCAGGGCTGATAAGGACAGGTGCTTGTGTGAGTGCCTTCTTGATCTCTTCAAATGATTTCTTTGCTTCAGCTGTCCATTTGAAATCCACTCCCTTTTTCAACATGTTTGTTATGCTCTTGACAACTTCAGAAAAGTTAGGAATGAATCGTCTAACAAAGTTAACTTTTCCAAGGAAGGATTGAATCTCTTTCCTACTTCTTGGCAGATCTAATTTTTGAATTGCACTAACTCTATTAGGATCAATCCTAATTCCTTCTTTAGAAATAATATGACCAAGAAGTTTGCCAGAGGTTAAAGCAAAAATACTTTTGGTTGGATTAAGAGAAATACCAAACCTTCTACATTTTAGCAGAACTCTTTCAAGGTGCTTCAAATGATCTTCTTCTCTCTTTGAAAAACTGTGATGTCATCAAGCTAAACCACCACTGATTTCTCCTTTTCTTCAGCAAAAGAAATATCCATTGCTCTCTGGAAAGTGGCTCCTGCATTCATGAGACCAAAAGGCATCTTGGCGTACATGAATGTTCCCCATGGCGTTGTGAAGGCTGTTTTCTCTTGATCATCTGGATGAACAAGAATCTGATTGTACCCTGAGAAACCATCAAGCATAGACATCCTTTGTGAACCAACAATATTTTGCAGAATCAAATCCATCTTGGGAAGAGGATAATTATCTTTCAATGAAGCTTTATTCAGATTTCTGAAGTCTATACAAATCCTGATCTCTCCATTCTTTTTCCTGACTGGGACCAAATTAGCAAGCCAATTTGAGAATCTAATTGGAACAATAATCTTAGCATCAATTTTTTTTTTCACTTCCTTTTCAATCAATGGCATAAGAAGAGGATTAATTCTTCTTAACTTCTGCTTGAAAGGCTTTTCATTCTCCTTAATAGGAATGGTATGTTGTATAATTGAGGAATCATATTGTTTCAAGTCAGCATAGCTCCATGCAAAAACATCAATGAACCTTTTCATCATCTCAACATATCTAGTCTTCATATCAACTGAAAGAAATTTTGAAATCTTCACCATCTTAGGCACAACTGAGTATCCTAAATTGCAGCTTTCCACCTCTTCTTCATCAGCTTGTAATTTTGGTGCTTTGAATACATCGTTTTGATCAAACAATTTCTCAAGGGGAATGAGACCCTTTGGAATCAAGTTGTTTTTTAATTGTAAGACTTCAGGCTTTTCCTTTGATTCCACAAACATATTTTGCTGATCCATTTGAGTGCTCTGAAATTCTTCCTTTAACTCAATGAAATTCCTCACCTGCTGATCATCCTCAAATACCTACCAATTAATGATGTTATCTGGTATAACTGGTTTGTGACGAACCTCCACCTCATATTTTACAGAAGAGTGTGTAGGAATAATAAAAAAGGCTGGTAGAAACAACAAGAGAGTTTGCAATAGAGTTTTGGTCTCTGGTTTTGATACTAAAACTATGAGCCTGAAACTTTTCCAACATATCCAACACTAAGTTTCTATATGCCCTCATCCTTACATCCTTAGTTTGGTAAGCACCTTCCACTTGTTTTATTACCAATTCAGAATCTCCACAAACAACAATGTTTCTAGCTTTCAATTTTAACAAATCTTCTGAACCCAAAATCAGAGATTCATACTCGGCCATATTGTTAGTGCAATCAAAATTCAACTTGTAGGAGAGAAACTTACTTTCTTTATCAAGACTTGTGATCCAAATCCCAGCTCCTGCCCCATCTCTTCCTGCTGATCCATCAAAATATAATGACCACCAACCTGTTGTCTCATTTTCATCTCTTTGCTGATCTCCTTGGCACTGGTTTCCTGAAAGTTTATCCTCTGATTCTTCTCCAACTGACTCATTGAAAAGGATGGATGATCCAAGACCAGTGTCAAATGAATAAATGGGAAAGTTCTGAGGTTTATCTTTGCTGCTTACCATATAAGCCATTCTGGTCTCTCGATATAGCCTCCTTTTCTCACCAAAAACAGGGATAGTAGCATAGGTAAGGTCCATCTGCATTGTGCCCTTGATTTTTGCTGCCCACAATCTTGAAAGAAGCATCCTAAACTTAGGTGGAATGTCAGCCACAACAATGTCCATGACAATTGTTTTTGCTGGAATTTGTGTAAGACCCACAACAACATCTTTAAAAAAACCAATGCATTGAACTCTTTTTGAATCAAAGGAAAATAAATCCTTCTATGGTCTAGTTACCTCTAATCCCAGTATTTCCATGATCACCTTGGGCATAAGATTATGAGATGCCCCTAAATCTAACATAGCATTATGTAAAGTCATGTCATGAATGCTAATGCTTATGTAGAAAGGAGGAAACTCTTCATTCTGTTCATCTTCAAGTCTTGGACCCAAGTAAATAATAGGATTATATTCTTGTACATTTAGTATATCAACTATTCCTAGTTGTGAATTGAGCATTTCAACAATCTTACTTCCGTATTTGTCTACCTTGAGGAGTTCACTAAAGGGGACTGCTATCTTGATTTTTGCAATCTCATTCTCAAGGTTAAAAACAGAAACAGTCTTCTAAATTTCTTTAGTAGGTGATGGAGTTTGAATAACCTTTTTTTCAGGTGGAGAATCATTCTTACCTTCAACAACCTTTTAGTTGTCCTTCTTATCTTCAACTGCCTTTGAGGCATCCTTCTTGGGCTGTGCTTTGCTCGCTGTAATGGGCACGTTTCTATTCCTGAGGTTGTACTGCTTTTTCATCTCAAAGATAACATGTTGATAACCCTTTAAATAGTCTGAAGGCTCTTCTCCTGATTTGGTCATACTGGACTCATCATGTTCTTCCTTAGTTAAGAAAATCCTTGACACTTCTTCATCAAGACAATGGATGGACTCCTCAGGAATTTCAGGTTCATTTTCTTCATCCACCAAATTTTGTTGGAAAGGAGGTCTTACTGGAGGATCTGACTGTTGATTTTTGTTCTCTCTTGGCCTCTGCTAATTTTGAGGTCTTATGAACTGAGGATTCCAAAATTGAGGTTCCTGCTATGCTGGGAGAGCAGACGTATTCCCAAGAGCCAACCGATCCATTAATTTTTCCATGGTCTTCATCATTGTTTCAAACTTATCTTCGGGAGCTAAAGTAGAAGGTTTCTCTTCTTCTTTCAGTTTAGCCTTTGCCATATTTGACTTCTTAGCAGCAATCATGTTCACCTCCACTTTAATTGCATTGTTTTGCATGTCAGCAAGAGTAGCAGAATCCCTTTCTCTAAGTAAAAGAGAGAAGTCATAATCAAATGCTTCAGCATATCTCAGCTATGCCAAGGCCCCAGGAGGTTTCAAATGAGCTGGAATAGAATTTTATATTTTATTAAACCTCTTGGAGAAGTTTTGGACAGTTTCATCAGGAGATCTTCTAATATTGTTGTATTAAGTAAGATCTTGGACAAGGTTAGTTCTATTTCCCCATTTCCTTAGAAAACTATCTTCAAACTCTACCAAACTGTGAATGCTTCCAGCTGTAAGAGCCTTAAACCATTTTATAACCTCTCCAATGAAGTTTTGTGCAAACATTCTAAGCTTCAAATCCTGATCTTCAACTTCCTCTCTGTCTGCAAAATCATTGAATCTATCCACATGTTCTTCTATTGTGATATTTTCATCCCCACCCCATGCTGGAATTCGAGCAGCATATTTGTTGTGAAGGTCATGTAAAACAACAGGGAGGGATAATGGAGCATACCTAGCAGGTACGACCATAATGAATGGAGGAGCAGTGATGACAGGTACTATAGGGACAGTGGAACCAGAACTGATATGAGGTGGATTTCCTAGTGTCTGAGAACTACTAGGACTAGCAGAGGCAGAAGATAAAGTGCTGACACGAAAAGGACTATTTGGATTTTCCAAACCACTGACAAATGTACTCGAATTTGGAAGGGGTAGACTAGTTTTAGATTTGAGTAAGACTTCAAAAGGATCAAGCTCTTTGAGTTTATTTAAATCTTCCTCTTCTAACAACAATTCAAAAGTAACAACCTCCCAAAATTCCTCCTTATCTTTTTGTGACACTAAGGATGAAGTATCAATACCTCCTTTTTGTATATCTAAAATAATTCCAATAAGTTCTTCTTCGTTTTCAGACCTCAACAACACCTCATGAATCTTATCATCAACAATTTTGTCCTCAAGACTTCTTGAAAATTTAGAGAGCAAAGATTTTGAAAAAGATGGAGTACCTGGTGTTTCAGTAAATCTTTGTCTGCTCCTTGAAATGGTGTTTGGATTGTCCATAGGAGTAGGTGGATCTGGGTCAGGATTGCTTGGTGTATATCTCCCTCTCGAAGCCACCTTTTAAACTTTGAAATTGTATGGAGTCACCAAGGTAGAATGCAGCCTCGAAAAATCTTCTGAGCTCCTGCTACCTTCAGAAGTTCAGTCTCTTGTTTTCGGGAATAAATAATCTTTAGGCTCCTAGCAGACGCACCAAAATGTTATCTCAAAATCAGACCCTGGAAGGCTACAGACCAGGAAGACTTCAAGTAACTGTTTCAAACCAATCTTTTAGCTAAGGCTTAGCCTCCTTAGCCTGAGAGGGCTCTCTCAAAGGATTGAAGGTTTTTGATTAAGAATAAGATGGCTAACTCTTTGTGAAACAAATAGGAATGAAGCTGGTGGAATCAAAATTAACAAGCATCCATTGGGCTTATGGAGTCTTATGTCATTTAGCATTAACAGTAGAATTGGACTTGCAATAAAATCAAGGCATTCAGATTTCAATATAGGTAGAGTACACTAAAAAACAAAGGACAGCTTACGAGTATATGAAGGAAATTAGAACACTGCAAGTGATTTCTATGTAATCAAATACTCATAATACTGTAGACAAAATGAAAAGACAACAAAATGAACTCATACATTGCACTCTCTATGATTCTTGAGTAGCAAAAGCCAGTACTGTATTACCAAAAGAAACAAAGTCTTTACATCAACTTAATAACAGAGCTTTTTTACATAAATTTCCAACCCTTATTACATTTCTCTTTCTCCTATATATAGAGTTCTTCTACCTGACTGAGATTCCTCCTAAAACATTAGGGGAACTTGAAATCTAATTCTAATGACACCTGTTTAACTTTTAACTGCCTATTAAATGTAACAAACTGCAACTAGACTTTCTAGAGATCTAAATCAAGTAGGAGTCTAACTCCATATTATGATAATAATAGCCTTGATTACAATCATTCTCGTTCTTTGACATCTGGTCCCTTTTTAGTTTGGCTGTGGTGGATGTTCAATGTTCCATGCTGGTCTTCAATGTCACATCTTCTCCATTTCCCTGAAACATAGGAAACTGCCCTTGTTTATCGATCTTTGGTTTGCCTCAAAATATTCAAATCCAAAGAACCATGCCCTTTATCTTTGATTATCCAAAATATAATAGATTTCCACGTATTTGATGTGTTGTAAACTTCTTTTATGTGTGAAGGCAAAAGCTCTTCCATGCTGTCTGACATATCTTGGACTGTAGTAAATATGCTCATTTTATGACAAAAAGTTTAGAGTTTGGATTCGAATACATGTTTCCTCCACCTGCCTTGACCTTGTTGAAGGTTGATAGCTTCAAATGATCCCTTGTAGATATTCCCTTTTCAAAATTCCTGCTTGTATTTCAAAACTGGTTGAATGAGATTAGATTGTGTAGCTTCAGCAGTTTAGTAGCGCGCTACGAAACTGCTGAGCGTTAGTCATCATATTCAGCAGTTTCATAGCACGCTACAAAACTGCTGTGTTGTTCCAAAAATCACAGTTTCAACCCAAAATTTTGTTATTTTGAGCCCTTTGTTGTTTAAACATTATTTCAACTGCTCCAAGGCCTTTCAAAACTGAATGGAAATGTATGATTCTTCAAGAAATATTATACCAAGCAAAACCATCAAAATTTGAAACATAGCCTTACTTGAAGTGAGATTTCTTTAAGGAGATTCTTTCAGCTGGCTTAACTGTATCTTTAGGTCTTCAATTTGTTTCTTCATGACCTTGATCCTAGATCTGAGGTTTGTATTGACTTTTCTGATAAATTGAGCTTCCTTTATTGCAGGAACAGTCCAGCTATGGAATTGAACACTAAAATCAACCACCTCGAGAATTTGAAATTTTTGGTCCTCCCACCGAGCTTGCATTTTGTTAAAATAAGCCTCCTTAACTGCAAATTTCCTGGCAGCTTTCTTCAATCTAGCAATTTCAAAGTTGGCAGCTTCCGATCTCCTTCTCAAGTCTTCCACACTATCTTCTTCTTGAATGGCAACTGCTTTGCCTTTATCCTTTCTTTCATGATGCCGTGTCACCTCTCTTGTTTCATCTGCTCTTGGCAGTACCTCCTGTACTTGTTGAAACTTCCTCGTTATGGGTCTCCTGGGCTTAAAAACGAATTGCTCAACCTGATCATCAAACTTGAGTTTTTTTGAGGTCTTGACTCTCTTAGCCTTCTCTTTTCCCGACTCTATCAAATCTGCTTGAACTAGTGGGGACTCTTCAATGTCAATGGCTTGAAATAAATCATTTAAGTCTCCCCTTGAAATAAGGCTTTATTCAATACTCACCGACTTACCTTTTTCTTTAGCCACCTGGCTCCTAGTCCTTCTTCTTTGAACTCCTTCACCTGTGCTTGATTCATGTGTCGTTTCTTTGACCTGAGTTTTCTCTTTAAGGGACTGCTGGGGTGTATCCTGAATAGTCAGTGGCTTGGTAGAGTCTTTTACTTGTTTCCTTGCATTTAACTTTGAAAACCCTTTGGATCTTGTTTCTTCTTGATGACCGGTTGTTGTTGAAAGATCTTTTGCAGCTTGATGGCTGAGACCGGTCTTGTTCTTGAAACCAAACATGAATATGAATGTGTCCCAGTCCCTACCTACCCTCTGGAGTTCATGCAGAATAATCAACTTAACCAAACCATGGTGGAACAATGAAGTCTCACAGGCTTCTTTTCTTAACTGAACCTTGTCACACATTTTTCTTAAGCTGCGGAATAAGTGAAAAGGTAGATCAATAGATGTCTTTTCTATGAAATGTAACAGAAGTTTAAAATGATATGAATACACCTTGTTATATCTCCCTTCACAAGTAAGGTACTTCTGTATACAAGTAAGCAAATTGGCATATGACTCTTTAACATAACTTCTAGGAACAGACTTGGTTAAATCTGAGTTAATGAACTCTTGCTTTAGAAATTCTTTGCACAGGGTGATATCAAATTTGAAATTCTTGAACCAACTTCTTGCCCCCTTGGAATCTCTGTAATTGTGGATATCATGTCTGGTGAGACCTGCAGTTCCAACATACCAACCTTTGAGTTTAGTCTTGTGAAATTCAAGGAAAATTCCTTAGTAAATTGTGCATGACCTCCCTGGAGCTTCTTGCAAAAATTCCAAAATCTAGCTTGTTTAAATGCATGCTCGACTTCTCTGTTCTTCAAGGTTATGTCTAAACCTTCAAGCTCGTTTCTCAGACATTTACCTGATCTGTGGTCTTTCCTTTCTGCTGATCCCTCCATGAAGGTTTGAAACACTGTCGCTGTTCAAATTTCAGTCTCTGCCTTGTTTGAATGGCTACCTCACTTGATAACTACCTCGCTTGATAACAATGTATTCAAATTGAAACCTTGCAGACTTGTTACTCATGCAACGAATACAATCATCATTAAGACTGTGAATACCTGGCTTTTCTTGGAACTTGTAATCTGTGTGTATCAACGTACCTAGTGGTTGTAATAATGGAGATAAGCGGTTGGACATGATATGTGGAGTGCATAAATTGACAATGAATGATGCAAACATAGATTAACTTGACATATTTGACAGTTGGGAAAGATTCGCCGCGGAATGCACGAATCTCCGATTTCGCAGCGCGGTCAGTGTAAATTTTGAATGATGCGCTGCGAAATCACCTAAGACGTGTCGCGCTGCGAAAACACCTAAAACACATCGCATTGTGAAATCACCTAAAGGGATTTTGCGCTGTGAAACTGCTAACAAGGATTTTTGTGTTCCGAAAACACTTCAAAATGGTTACATGCGCTACGAAATCACCTAAAAGGCTTTCTGGCACATAGTAATTTAAAAACCAAACTGACACATGGCTATGAGACTAGTGATGAGTGAGAATGACCACTGATGAATGAGAATGCATACTTGACTCAAGACCCCCTAAGACTCAGACTCTAAGGAAAAACAAAATCAAACTTAGACTAGCACCGACCTTTATCATCAAACTAGTATGAGAAATTTTGGCATTAGAATTCTTAAGTGATAACAGAACTCAACACTGACTTGTCTGCTAGTCTTGGGACCACCTCCCCAACACTATTTTTGATAATGGATTCATACTCCTCTACCATGGCATCAATCTATATTGGTTGTTTCACTTCTTCCTCAAATGAGTATGGCTCATTCTCTACATTCTCACTCATTAGATCCATGTAGGCAACGTACCAATCTGGTGACCTCCTCTTCATGCGCTATGATGTGGGTGCTCCCATGTTCTCTTTAGCATCATGATCCAACCTGTTAGCTTCTCTCATGCACTTCCTTCCATCTTTGGAAGTCTTTGCATGAGTGGGTTCTTCCACTCTCTGCTCCTTTGAATGTGGCTGCTCCACATCATCATGAGGTTCTTCCTTTGGATCTAAAATATCCTCATCTACATGTAAATGAAGCTCCCTCTCAAGGGAACATCTCAAAACATTCTCTTTATTGTACTTCACATCTCTATGAACCATTCTCATATTGTGAGATGGTAGGTACACCTGATAGTTGTGAGGAGTATCAGTGTACCCCACAAATATTCCCAACTCAATTGTTGTTTCTAGTTTTTTCCTTGCATCCTTAGTAACATAATATTAAATTGATGAACCAAAGATCCTGAAGGGTTCCACATTTGGTTTCTTACCTGAAAAAGCTTCTGATGAGGACTCCTTTTCTGCACATATATATTTTTGTTCCATGCTTAATCCCACAAGTGCAACGGTAGGCCCTAATCATGTAACATTGCCTGTGCACTTCCCACAATATGTATTTTCTTCCTTTCAGTCACCTCATTCTATTGTGGGTTATGGGGTGCTATTAACTCCCGTTGAATGCCTTTTGATGCACAAAAGTTCTTGAATTCATTCGACACATATTCTCCACCATTATCACTCATGAGAGCCTTCACTTTCCTTCTAGTTTCTTTCTCAACAAGTGATTTAAATTCACAAATTTAGAGAACGTATGATCTTTCTTCTGCATGAAGAAAATCCAGTACTTACATGATAAATCATCTACAAATATTACATAATACATGTTCTTGGCCATGGAGGCTGTCGAGAAAGGTCCAAAAATATCTGAGTGAACTCTTTCAAGGATTGCTTGCACTCGAATGTCCTTATCATGAAAGGTGTCTTTGGTTTACTTCCCCAATGTACACCCTTTGCATGTATCTCTTTGCTCTAGTGCACCCTTGGGAATTCCTGTACAAATCCGCTACATGATCTTCAAAGCTCCATGGTGAATATGTCCCAATATTCTATGCCATAATTTACCGATGTATCAACTTTGCACCTTTTCTGCTTTTGTGCTCAAAGCAAGACAATCTTCTACATCCAATTTGTAGAGGTTATTCACTTGAACCCCGGTCTACTTCGCTTTTCCTATGGATATGTGACAAAGGAAATCCTTTCCTTTGCTAAATATCACATTGTAGCCATGGTCCTCCAACATAGCAACTAAAACTAAATTCTTATTCAAACCTGGAACATACATGACATCTTTTAATGTCAGAGGAGAACTAGACTCCCTCTAAAAAGTAAGAGTACCAATTCTAGTTACACTATACCTTCCATCATATCCCATATCGATGTGCATCTAGAGGTCCTTTTCCTCAAAGTCACTAGAAAATTATTTGTTGTCGATCCTATGGAATGAATCTCCACTATCTAGATACCACACACTAGTCATCACCGTGTCATGATGCATGAAATAAGGGTGAAATCCAACTTGAATTGTGAATCAAGAGCTTCACCTGCCGCTCCTCCTAAGGGATTCTTATTGGCCTTCTTATGCAGAAATTTCATGGCAGAGTGTTCCAACTCATGACAATGAAAACATTTAATCATTGACAAGTCCTTCTTCTTGCCGCCTTGACTGGAATCTCCTTTGATTGGAATTTCTTTCCTTTCCATTTCTTTTCCTTTCTAGCTAAGGCACATCTCTCCTCATTATCATGCTTGGATGAGGTTCCATCTCTAGTGCTCCACCTTATCTCTTCTTGCACCAAGTCGGACCATAAAAACTCCCACTTTGGTATATGCTCCCACCTATTTATTAAATCCTGGTAGTTGTGCCAGCTCTTGGTAAGGCCTAGAAGTGCTATCCTAACTAGATAATCTTTAGTGAATCTAATACCAATGCTCCCAAGCTCATCCCAACATTTGGTGAACCTTCTCAAGTATTTTTCATTATGATTCCCTTCTCCATCTTAATCTTCCAAAGCTTATCCTTCAATGCTAGCTTCCTCTGGTCACTTATTTTCTAAAAAAAAGTTGATCAAGGCTTTCCACATTACATAGGGTGCATCCTTCCCATGCAGGTTCGATACAAAATGATCTCAAACTCCTTCTAGTATGATCCTTCTGGCCTTTGCAATACATTTCTTCCACTCTTCCAGATCTTGAGAATCTATTGTTAGAGGCTTAGGAATATCTTTTTCTAAGAATGCCTTCATCTCATTGTCTTCCAACACTGTCTCCATCCTGTCCTTCCAAGAAATATAGTTTCAACTACCCTGTAGGGCATATTCGAGTCTCAACCTATTGAACGACATCCTATTGGCTTTGAAGAATGATCTTGAAAATTCAATTTCACCCACAAATAAACTCATATTCTCCTCGTTTGGTGTGATTTTTACTCTGATACCATGTAGAATCAAACTCCTTATGTATTTTTCTAAAACAAAAGACTTGAATCTACTCTACTCATCAATAGAAAAAAAATGATAGATCGAGAAATCAGGAAGAATAAAAGAGAAAGAATTCAATCAAAACATTACAAAATTATTTCTTAGGGAAAGCCACAACTAAAAACTGTCGTTATCTATATATTTCATTAGTCAGAAAATATGAGAAGATTACAATTCTTTTCTCAAGCCCGAGAAACCTCTAAACTATCTCTATTTGTCTCATTGCTTCTTAGACAAGCCTTGGCCAATACTTAAACCAATTTTTTGCTTTACCAAGTCCCTATTTTCTTGCATTGTTTCCTCGGGAATTAGCCCCCTATTAATTAGGGAAATTCCTCAATTGGAATTGCACAATCCTCACAAGCCTTCCTCTCACTGCATGCACCAAAAATTTGGATGATTATACAACTAATAGTATACTTCCCTTGAACTCTAATGTCAACTAGGGAGATCTCAGATATGGCATGTATGAGTTATTTATGAGAGAATAATGAGTTAGATGGTTGAAAACATGAAGTAAAACCCCATTTTCTGACCTCCTACTAGTTCCTCCATAAATTGGAACTATTTTAACTGACTTTAACTCAGTTAAACTGAACTAATTAATTACAACTCAAATTAAACTTAGCCAGGGCTCCTATAAAGTAGGAGACACTCTACATGACTCAATTTAGACCCTCAACTCAAAATAACTAAGGAAACTAAGTCAAATTAACATAGTTAACTTGTACAAGTTGTCTTGTGATGTGGAATTACAATTTTATTCCTAATTTAATTCAAGGGAAAATTAAATTAGGAATTTTTCTTGTTGCATTTTCAACATAATCACCCATAGTATTTTGACAACAATGTATATTTGGTCCCATCAACTATTACCAACAACATTACCAAAGGATTTGGCTATGGTATTGGAAATAAAAAAAAATATATAAGGAGAATAAGATCAAGGAGTTAGTGTGTGCAATGTAATGGATTGATCATGTGAGATTGATTTATTTTCTTCTATTTAAGTAGATAACAATGTAAGATTTGTGGTTGTAGTGGGGCTATGATCTAAATGTGTTTGCAGAGATCTATGATTTTGACAGTGAAGTATGCACAATGTGTGTTGTGTTTACAAAGATGATTTGATTTAGTGATATAATATCTATATGTAGGTTTTATTTTGAAATGTTGCATACATATGCGAATATGCTTTAGATTAGTCATGTATACATTCATGTCTTATATTGATGCTTGATCTAGGTTGTTTAAGAGTTGTTTTGTTGTTGTTTGACGCTTGTGTTGAGATTTTCCTCAAACAGAAAAAATGACTTGCTAATATGTTTCGATATTCAATATATTGAAATCTACACGGAAGCTTTATACATTGGGATCATATGTGTACACACATATATTTAGTGGAAGTTGCGTATATGTTCTAGGGTTTGTAATGTTCATTGGCAATGATAACGAATTGATTATGTATTGTATGTTGTTGATTGGTTGATTGATCAAAGTTTTTGTATGGTTTTATCAATCATTAGTTGATGATTGATATCTTGGTGTTATATCATCATTTATTGCCTTTGTATACTTGATGCTCTGAGTCATGGCCTTGGGCGACTCTTTCACTTCAGACTTGGTCCAAATATTAAAAAACATTATTTTAAATTCCATATGAAACTCTACCCTGTAAAAAGTGCGTGCACATGCAAGTTCAACTATACCTAACCCACATATATGATTTAAAATATGAAAAAAATATAAAATCCCTATTTTTTGGGTGGGGTTTATGGGTTACACCAGAAGCCTACCTACAGGAGCTCATGGCCTAATTGTTTCCCAACTGAAAAAACTATTTTGAGGTCATATAAATACACCTCATGGGGAAGGCCTAAGGGGAGAGAGAGATAGGATATTGATATTATATCCAAGTTATCCCTGATCAAGTCTGATTTTATCCCTATGCCTCTTGCACTCCCAGCTATAGGAAACCCATGTTTCCTCATTGTGATGTCCATCTCCTTTATATGACATCCATGTGTATGCTTTTGAAAGAGGATTGTTGAGGCTTGGGTTGGACGGATCCGGAGGAAGGTTTCGCTTGGAGCCAAAGAAGGATTAGGTTGTATTCTTCCATATTCTTTTTTTGTCATCAATAAAGAAGCCATGTATTTTTCCTGATGATTATATCTTAATGCGTAAATTCATGTTTTAATCTAACTCATGTATTATTTCATGTTTTATACATATATGGTTATATATCCTGATACTTATATCATGAACATGCTTTCAATTATTTCTGTTGTATATGCTTTTCTTGAATGATTTGCAGGTTTTAAGGCATTGGAGTAAGCAGAGGGTTTGGATCTTTTGGGAACAACCTCAAGCGTAGGACCTCTACATAATAATTCTTCTTCCTACTTCAATAGTTTAAGTATTACGGTTGCTTGTTTGTTTGCTTCTTGTTGGTGTATGCCCTCTGCTCTATTCGGGTGCTCAACCCATACCATAGGGTGTATTATTCACGTAACAGAATTGACGACTCCACTGGGGAATACTTCTAGTATTTCCTAATTTGGGTTGTATTCTTTCTTGATCTGGGCTTTCTTGCTTGATTCCCTGTCTTTCTAGTATCTTTGACTTGTTTACAACCTGGGAAAACAATATGATCTTCTTGATCATAGTTAAATTTTTTTATTTTTCTTTACTAACTTTTCTATATGCGAGCTTTAGTTTATACAATCGTGTATACACACATTTTTTTCCAAAGAAACACACGTATACGTGTGTTTCCTTGAGAACAGTCGCGTATACATGCGGGTCTATCACTGAGCAGTAGCGTATGCCTAGTTTTATTTGAATTTTTCAAATGCTGAGGTCAGTAAAGGGTTGTTTCCTAATGTTTATTGCTTTTGTTTAGTCATTGATTCCCTTAGAAAGGCTTGCTTCTGGTAGATTATCAGTTTCTTGTCTCTCTTGGTGAAAATACCTAGTTAACTTAGGGTTTGCTTCTTGGTTAGGTGTTGGTTTCTGTGGGTCCAAGGCTTCTTGGTGAAGTTCTTGGCTGTTATGAGTCTTTGGAACAAAGAATTGATTTCAATCCATTTATAACCTGACCTTTGCATTACTTTTCTTTTCTTTCCAAAAATTTTTTGCTCTTGGTTTTTTCTTGATTTTTTGAGAAAGCTTTTCTTGCAGTCTTGCAAAGTTTTCTTGGTTTTCTTGAATTCTTTCTTGTTTGCTAGAGTTTGTATTCTACTCTCCAGATCATTTCACTTGAGTTTGTAGCCTCCTAACATTCTAAGTCTTATCATTCTTGTGATAACTATGGCTTGTGAAATTTTAGGTTCTTTATGCTTGAATTTGAATTTGAATCCTTTAGTAGTTTTTTGCTTTCTCGAAAACTCTTTTATGTCCTTAAAAAGAAAAAGATAAAAAACATTGTTTGTTGCGGCCTTTATTTTTCCTTTTTGGTTGCTTTTTTTGGTATCTTTATCGTTTTGAGCAATAATCTTTTCATTAGGTTGAATTCACTTGATTTTAGGAAGATTTTGTGAGTGAATTTGTTCTTCCTCTTGTCAAGTTTGGCCTCTTGTTTGTTTTAAGAAACACATTTGCCTGTTTTTAGAATAGTATTTTGAATCTTTCATTAGACATTTAGTTTGCATTAGCATAGTTGCATTGTAAATCATTTTAGTCCTTTTTGTAGATTTTGAATGTGTGAGCGTGTGTTTTGAGAAAATAAAAAGAAATTTTTTCTTTCATAGTTTGTTCATAGAACCTTGTAGAAATATCTTTTCATCGAAAGGAAAAAGTGGTATGTACATATAGCTATGTTTTTTATTGATTTATTTTGCATCCATAACATCATAAAGTTGCACTTCCATATTATCCCTGACCTAAAGAAAAGCCATTAAAATCAAGCACCTAATTTAAAATGAGCTAGAATTTTTTGATTTTTCATTAGTAACATAAACTAGTCTAGGTCATATTAGGGCCTTGGAATAGGAAAGTGGAGAGTTGACTCTCCAAGGCCACTCTAAATTCAAAATGTGGAAGTTGATTAAAAGAGTGAAATCTAGTGTTGTGAAGTTGATAAGGAAATCTCTTCTATTCTGGAGTTAAGCACAAGGGCGAGTGAAGGCAGAAAATAGGGGTACCCCTTCTCCAACTTGTTGTATCCCGAACAAAGACTGTTATGTCCGACTGTTGATACGAATTGGTGACCATAGTTGCCTTTCCTAGGGACCACATAGGTGACTGCAGGGGGGGAATACCTGTGGTACTTAAGGCAAATGTTGCATCACTCTCATTAGTACGTATGGAGGGTGCCCTTGTGAAGCTTGGGTACTTGCACCGATAAAGGCTTTTGATTGGAGGTCAGCGTATCTGTTTCTGTTACCTTCGCTAGTCGGCTTGGGCCGTCATTATCCCAAACAATCTTCGGAAGGTCCTTTACATCACTTTCTTATATTTTGGTGTCTGGTACTAATCACCCGGAGCAGAAATACCTAAAAGTAGCTTGATTGAGTGTATCTTTATGGATATTTTAGTGAGTGCTCTTTGCTCCTAGATTTCCATGGATTTGTAATTTTTGGAGTCTTTACAAGTTCTCATAATAATTAAAAGTGGCTGATCGACCAGTTCGTCAGTACAAGAGGCTTCGTGGGCTCTCACCTATGAGTGACGAGCATTCTTCTAGAAGGCATAGGAGAAATTCTACTGGTGATTTCCAATCAGTAGCAGTGAATGCATCAGAGATTGATCATCCGCACCAAGCTATAGTTTCATAGGGTAGACCTAGTGAAAGTCTTGATTTGGATAGAGATACCCTTTTCCTTTCTAGGGTTCTCTTCTAATCAGAAGATGAAGTTGAGGTTGAAGAGATTCCTAAGTCACATGTGACTCCTTCTTCACCTCTTCCTACTAATTATCCAAACATTCTTTTATATGTTGGGACCCTGACTCATAGGCCTGCAAGCCCTGGTTTATATCATCATTTTCCTTCGATGACCACTGCTAGGAGCACAAATTTGGCTATGAGTGTTGTTAATGAGCATACTCATATTTTAGTTCAAGGAGGAGGTACTATTGCTATATCTACTATCACTCCTAGTACTACAATATTTGGCTCTTCCATTCCATCTTCGAGTGGGGGCAACCAAGATTTTCCTTCCCACACTGGTTCCTTCCCCTTTGGAATGCCTTCTAGTGCAATTCCTTCGGTTCCTCTATCCATTCCATCTGTTGTTTCCACAACCATGACTTCTATGGATAGTGGTTCAACCTATTTTCATGGTTTTCCTTTTGGGAGTGGTCATATTCGTCATTCTAATCCTTGTTTAGGATCTCTTCCTTTTTCCGCTCAAGGTCAAAGTTATAATCATTTTCAAGTGTAGACTAACCCTTCTTTTAGTGGTGTAGGAACCAAGAATCAGTTTTCGTTTGGTCAACAGGGCAACATGCCTTACTCCTTTGTAAGTTCCTTTTAGGCTTTTTCTCGCTTCGATAATGCATGGAACCCTTACCAAGGGTTCTCCTCTCCTTTTAATACTTCGCTTGGGGGAAATATTCCTGGTTATGGTAAGTTTTCGGTAGGATTTGGTCAAACTCTGAATTTCTCTAGACCACAAGGCTTTCCTTATGGTTCAGTTCCTTCTACAAACAATCCTTGGCAACTTGGTGCCAGTTCAAATCCAGGATATTTTTTTCAGAATGTTGGGACTTCATCTCATAGTGGATGGAATTCTCAAGCTCCTCCGCTCTTACCATTCCTGACAACCATAAATTTTCCAAATCTATGAAAATTGATGAATGATTCTATCCAATATAATCCAGTGTGGCCTCTGGTTCGTACCAAACTTCCATCAGATATTCCAAGATTCGAAGGAAATCCTGGGGAGGATCTAACTGACCATATAAAAACATTTCATTGTTCCTCTAACTCCCTAATTGATGATTCAATCAAGCTACGATTGTTTCAGCGCACCTTAACTGGAAATGCTGTTAAATGGCATATAGAGCTTAATTGGGGTACCTTTGCTTCATTTTGTGATTTGGATACTATTTTTTGAACCATTTCTAGTTGCTCGTTTGGTATGATGCTAGAACTGAGCTATTGGCTAGTTTCCACCAAAATACGACAACTCACATTTCTGACCATATTCAAGAATGGAGGAGAAGGAAGAGGCTCATGAAAGCTTATATTCCTAATGAATTCCTTCTCGAATGGTTTTTAAAATCCTTACAGCCAGAAATATCTAAGGATGTATCGCTCTTTGGAGCGTTCAAAGAAGAACAAGCTATCTTTAGATCCCAACAATTAGAACTCATATATACTTAGTCTAGAATTCTTAAGAAGATTTTTCCTGATGCTCCTCTATCCCAGATTGATTTAGATAAACCTAAGTCAGGTCCCCATGCTGATGGAATTATTGGATCGATCGATAGTAGTACGACTAACTTGCTAAGTCAATTGCAATAGTTGTCTTTACAAACTGCTTCTTCAATTCAAGCATCACCATCAATGTCTATTCCTTCCCAACCTTCAGCTATTAATGTTGTCCAATCTTCCAACCCCAAAGGAAATCAACAATCTGATGGGAAGAAGAAGGGACGAGGTAAGAATAAAGATAAGGATGGGAAGGGTAATGCAAACAAACCCAATAATAATACTAAGGAGGGTAAAAAGGAGTCTAAAAGGAAATTTAAGTTCCCTTGAAAATTGTGCAATGGAGACCATTTAACTCATCTTTTCCCTAATATTCAAGACGCTCAGTGCTTGTTAGTATATCAAGGTTCTTCTAGCTCCCAGGCAGTTCCAAAAAACCCTTTTCCCCAAGGGAAACAAATGTTTTTTGGCATGAATGATAGTACTGGAAACCCCATAGGGGGCAACCAGGAAGGGGAAAATCCATCAAATGTATATATGATGAGTACTCATGTCGATGTTTCTACAATATCACATGATTATGGTGAACCAAAATCCTCTAAGTGTAAGGTTTCTCTCGATGTTTCAGAGCCGCTCCATATTGAGAGGCCCACAGTTGAGTCTATACCTCAGATAATGAAAGGATCTGCAAAGCATTCGGCAATTAATCCTAATGCTAAGGCTGCCTAGAACCACTTCATTGTTGAAGATCTTGCCGAAAGACCTTGTGCGATGTTTGCATTAGAGGTACTTTAGTCATGTATGACACAAAGGAGTGCAATAATCATTGCGATTGGGGCTATAGATCTAAAAAAATATCTTATTGTTACATTTGGCATGTCAAATATTAAGAAGATATTACCTCATCAAATGTCTTTTCAAATTAAATCTACATATCGAAATATCAATATCTTTTGAAATGTAGTGGATGAGGGAGATTCCACATGTGTCATGTCAATCGCATGCTGGAAAGCTATCAGATCTCCTCAAGTTGTTCCTTCACCTACTCTCTTGACTACATTTGATGGTCATTCTCATAGGCCACATGGAATTAGTAAATCCTTTCCTATCTGTGTTGGGGGCAAGGTTGTCAATATAGAGGTGGAAATAGTTTATGAAAATTTGGATTATAATATTCTATTGGGGTGGAATTGGATTTATGAAATGGATGCCATTGTATCATCATTATTTTGCATCCTATCCTTTCCCCATGAAGGGAGAATTGTAACTATTGACTAGATGGAGTATTTTCCGAAAGAATCCAATACATCCTTTAATTCCTCCATTCCCTTGGTGAATAATCCTAAGCAACCTGTTGAGAATTTAGGATTTGGAATGTATTCCTCATTGATGGGTACTTTTGATCTTCCTTCTCCTGTCACTCGAATAAATTCCATTTCATCATCCAAGACTCCTTCTCGAAGAGAGTTTTTTATAACTCATTATTTTTTGGATCCTTGGCCCTTACCCTCTTCTACCACCACATTAGAAGCAGGGAAAGTGGGTGGAATGGCACATCCTAAGTCTCCAACTAAAATTTCTTATCAATTTATTGTCAAAACTGCAGATTCTGACCCTACTTTGTTTTCACTAGAGGAATTGGATGGAGATGTGGATCTGGCTTGGACATATGACTCTACTTCTTCTATGGACTGCCTTGATATTTTTTTACCATCTGAGGAAGCAATCCTAGAAGCAATGACAGGTATAGACAGACCATGGGATGATTTGCATCATCGGTTATATTTTATCCCAGACTTGCGTGAAGTAGAATCAAGTTTGTCTAGTCCTTCGTCGACTGGTGATGTTCACACAGTTTTAAACCCTTTAGCTATAGCACAGGTTTTTTCCGAAGGTAACATGTCTTTTATTTCGGAAACTATTCTAATGAAAATCTCCAAGAATCCTAATATAATCGAGAATGTTTTCATTGGAGCGGAATACTCGCCTGAAGAAATTCAAATCTATACTGATATTTTTAAACAATTCCATGATGTGTTTTCTTGTTCTTATGAGGAAATGCCTGGATTTGATCCATCAATGGTCTAGCATGAGATGAATACTTACGCGAATGCAAAGCCTATACAGAAAAGGCTTTAGCCTTTAAACCCTAGGAAAGAGGCAACATTCAAAGTCGCAGTTGAGAAGTTTCTCAAGGTGGGTTTTATATACCTCGTTCCGTTGACTAAGTGGGTCTCAAATCTAGTCCCAATTGATAAGAAATAAGGAATGATCCGTGTATGCATAGACTTTAGGGATTTAAATAAGGCTTGTCCTAAAGATAATTTCCCACCACCATCTATTGATCATATTATCGATGAATCTGCGGGAAATGATATTTTGTCTTTCATGGATGGTTTCTCGGGTTATACTTAGATTGCTATTTTCTTGAAGATCAACATAAGACAACTTTTATCTGCCCCTAGGGTACTTTTGCATACAAAAATACGCCTTTTGGCCTTAAAAATGTTGGAGATACTTTTCAACGAGCCATGTCCTATGCTTTCCAGAGTATCAAACATATCATTGAAGCTTAATTGGATGACCTAGTTTCTCATTCTCAAAAGAGAATTGATCATCCTCATAATCTTTGATTGGTTTTTGAGTGATGTCATTTTTACAAAATCTAGTTGAATCCAAGTAAATGAGTTTTCATTGTCACATCCAGTTGATTATTGGGATTCATTGTATCTACTGAAGGGATTCGTGTGGATCCTTTCAAGGTTGAGGCAATAATTCAGTTTTCTCCCTCATCCACCATCCGTCAAATTCAAAGTATCCAAGGAAAAGCCAATTTCTTGAGGATATTTATCGTCAATTACGTGAGATTACAAAGGGATTTATGCGATTGCTGAAGAAAGGAGCTATGTTTCTATGGGATGATTTCAATCAGCACCCATTTGATGCTTTGAAAAGAGCATTGACCTCTACTCCATTACTGATTCCACTTGATTATAGTAGGGATTTTCTCTTATATATTGCTAGGATAGAATCTACCATTATTATGGTTCTGGTTCAGGAAGATGATGCTCTCTGCTAGCACATGATTTATTAGTTGAGTTGATTCTTAGTAGGTCTTGAACTACAATATTCTCCTATACAAAAATTAGATTTTCCAGTTGTTCATGTTGTCCAATGACTTAGACATTATATTTTGATTAGGAAAAATTTTGTCTTGGAAGTTGGAAATCCATTTTAGTTTGTTCTCAATAGGCGAGTGATTGGGGACAAATACAACAAATGGAATTTTATTTTACAAGAGTTCAATCTCGAGTTTTTGTCAGCCAAATCTAAGAAATCATTAGTATTTAAAGAATTAATCTCCGAGTTGCCTTGTGAAGAAGAAATGGTTTATGACAAATCATTCCCCGATGAACATATTTTCCTTATTTCTTCACAAGATCCTTGGTATGGATATATTATTATATATCTTCAGACTTCAAAGTTTTCCCACTCTTTTTGAAAGGATGAGAAAATAAAATTGTGTCACTTAGCTAAAAGTTACATTATTATCGGTGACACTTTATATCATCGTGGGGTTGATTCAATCCTTAGACGCTTCTTAACCTTAGAAGAATTTGAGTCAGTGTTGAATGATTGCCACAATCGAGCTTGTGGTGGTCATCTATTTGGGCTTTGCTACAACCCAAAAAATATTGTGTGAAGGGTATGTTTAGCATTTAATTTCAAAGATTGTGTTGAAGTGGTCAAAAAATGCCATCGTTGTCAGGTTTACACTTGGAAAATGCGAACTCATCTAGCTCTTAATTTTCTTGTTATCACCATCGGTCCATTCATGAAATGGGGAATTGATTTTACAACTTGTAACCTGCCTTCTGCAAAGGGTCATAAGTATATTATTGTAGCAGTGGACTAATTTACCAAGTGGGATGAAGCTATGCCTATTACAGTGAATGATGGTGAAACAAAAACCATGTTTATTTTAAACCAAGTCATTTCTCATTTTGGTATTCCAAAATAGATTGTCAGTGGCCATGGAAGTTATTTCTAGAATAAGATGATGTCTGAATTGGCTCTCAAGCTAGGTTTCGAATAGGAGCATTTGTCTCCTTACTATCCTCAAACCAATGGTTAGTGGAAGCCGTGAATAAATCCATGAAAGTTATCCTGCAAAGGACAATTAATGATGCTCGATCTAATTGGCATATCATGTTATATCATACGCTTTGGGAATTCCAGAAGTTGTTAAGGACCACAACGGGTTTCACTCCTTTTCAACTAGTTTATGGTTTGGAATCAATATTCCCTGTGGAATGTGAAATCCCTTCTCTTAAATTAGCAATAGAAAATCTTCCAAACACTTCTAGCCTTGAAGAACGCCTCATTCATTTAGAGCATCTTGACGAGCAACATTGAGATGCTGCCACAATAAATGAAGCTCATAAAAAATGAGTGAAAGTCCAATATGATAAGGTTGTACGTCTTAGGGTTTTCTCTAAAGGTGACATTGTGGTTTATGACCAAGAAAAAGATGCCTTGGGGGCAGGTAAGTTTAAACCCATGTGGTACGGTACTTTTATTGTTAAAAAAGGTCTTAAAAAGGGAGCTTATGAATAGGTTTATTTTGACGGAAAGGAGCTGTCAGAGCCCAAAAATGGGCTCTATCTTAAAAAGTATATTGCTTAGGTTTTTGCCTAAAATTTGCTTGGTTGCAGATATTACATATATTTTTACATATCTGTCTATAAGTTTCGTAGTGATATCTATATTTTTTTTATGTTCTTTGGTAGGTATTGATGGATGATTTGGTATATCTAGGGTTTGCTGATGGTGCTAGTCGACATACTCGGAATTTGGCTTCCACGGCTGATGCAGCAAAAGCCACAACATACCCACATTATGCAAATAAAATTGCATGTCAAATTATGTATCTGTCATGTCCCAAGATAAACACCAATATAAATGGTGAAAACCCTGTATAACCAAGCTCTAATAAGCGGAAATACAACATCTGACAAAAACCTACTTTATCAAAGTTTAATTCTTTAAGAAGAAATATATTTGGTTCTCTCTTAATCCTTATAACTCAACCCTTCGGTTGATTTTATTACCCGCGGAAGCAAAATATCATATAAGCTTTGACTTTGATTTTAATCACCTGCGCTTGTCAACCATACCATGGTTTTTAGACATTGGTTAAAACTCAAGCTTAAACCATAATACATTAATCCCGCTTATTTCTATTATAATTCCCATATAATAGAAATATTTCATAAACCACACTTAAAACCTAACCTTTCCGCCATTCCAAAAACCTTTGCACATATATCAATGCTCTCTTTAGCGCATTAAATATTTGCCGTCGATGTTATTCCTCAATCTGATAGTTATCGATCGTATCGTGCTATAACTAGCACGACACTTAACTTTCCAAAATCACGTGAGAAAATTAGTTTTCTCCCACCACGTGTCATCTCCATGTTTTATCGCACAACTCCAAAATTTACCACTTCCCACTTTCTAACTATGCGACATACCATTACCGCTTTTCAAGACTGCTCCATCCTTCTATTAACACGTCGTTTTAATCCCCACCATTCATCTTCCTTCGATATTATCCATTGATCTGGTCGATCCGACAGTTCCCGTTCTTCGTTGTTTTAATTATTTCTACGTCTTTGATCTTCCGCATGTGGCTTGAATGTTCAATGAATTTTCTTCGAGGCTTGACCAATCCATATGTTGCACTGAAAACTTCAACCACAGAACCAGGTTGAAGCAAGGACTAAACGAAAAAAATATCAATCATGGAAATAGCGATCAATGGAACAACGTAGAAGATACTTGACTTTCACCTATTACAATGGATCACGTGTGTGCTCATTTTCTTATTCCTTTCACTGATTTTGATCTTTGATTTCTTCTGCTTGAATCCTTCTTGAGCTTTGTTCTGTGTATTATTTAAACGCTACCACTCCTGAGCTTTGCTTTGGTTATTCAATCAGATTCCAACATTGTCCGATCACCACAATACTCCTCTATGCATGGTCCTCTCTCTTGGATTCTTTTTTATTTCCTTGCACACTTATGTTATGCAAATACTCTGATACTATGCATATTTTATAATTCAATTATACAATACAGTCCACACAAACTCAAAATTTGCGCTTTTGTATTAATAAATAAATATTTACACAGTGAATTCCTTCTCAGCCTAATCTTCTATATCAGTGGCTTCTTGACACTACTTCACTCTATCTACCCGTAGGCTACAATCAATCTTCTCTCTTACCTATCTAACAATGATTCTCTTTTTTTCATGCCTTTGGGGCTTACATTTTATACAAAAGGTTTTGTTAGCCAATTCTGGTTTAGATTCTTAATCTGCTCATCAAGTCCTAAAATCTCTCAATGATCCTTTGGGGATCCCAACAACTCAACTAAATCCTAAGGATTCTCTTTAATCGCCAAAATCATGAAACCAATTCCTAATCTAAGATTTACAATATTTCAAAATCTCTCAATCCTCACTAATGACTCATCATCACTCATGTTCTCCTACGTTTGAGAGCATTTACAAATATCCTCACAATATTTAATTAATTCCTATTCTAAATTAAAATCATTCAAAAAAATTAAGATTACTTTAATTTAATTCTTTTGGAAACCAACTCCCTTAAAACACAAGACCCCCTATGTCTACTGAAATACAATGATATTTTTGAGCCGGATTCTCTTGCATTAGCGGCTTGGGTAATTACTATCCATCCGGTCAGTTGTTGGTTTCAAGAGGCATATGTATCAGCCTTGCTTCAAATAATGTTGCCAAATATATTGTTGTGGTTAACCTACTATCCGAAGCAATGTGTCTTAGTATTGATTCATTAATAGTATACTTGGATTCACAAATGGTGGTTTCGCAGTTAAATACCATCTACCATGTGAGAGATCCTTATTTATATCACCAATTTCTGAGAGTGCATTTATTACAAAGATCATTTAATTTTACCACATGTATTCATATTCCATGATCAGAAAATTCATTTGCTAATTCCATAGCTAATCAAGCATTAGATTGGCATATTAATCATTCACCACATTAAAAATAAAAAATAATCGAGCATCATCTGTATATATGATCATCATATTATGAAACCGTCTGTATATAGATAGGTTTTTTTGTTCAAAAATGTTATATAGAATTAGGACAAAAATGTCCTACAAAATTAAGGCTTAAGCCCAATCATGCCTATCAAAATCCAGACATCTCTAATCTATATCTATGGGACGAGCCCCAGATGTGCATCTCGGAAGAATATGATGGCATTAGCCACCCTTCGAAAGATTCGCACCTATTCTTGTGGTACTCCTACCACACGTCACTTCATAGCCTCTAGGAGATCCTCTATCGCCACCATAGGTACCTAGTGAGTTAACCTCTCCAAGTTTCTCCTTATAGTATGGAGGATTCTCTTAGTCTCCACATCCCTTCCATGATGCCTAAGCCTGGGTAGAACCTCAGGGCTTATTGGTCCCACATCTATATCATGATCAAATAAATTTGTAAGAATCTTTGTCTCATAAAAAAAAATTCAATTCATAATGTTTTTTTGAAATCCAAAAAAGTCAAATAACTTAAAAAAAAATAAAAATATTTTTACCTATGGCACCCATGCAGCATCTGGTGGAAGCATTAGATATGGATCCACTCTGAATTCCATACCTGCATAGGGGTAGTCCTCTATGGAAATGACTTGTTGTTCGCACAAAAGGAAAAACTCATCATCAAAAGTTGTTCTAGGGACCTCACCACCCCTAGTCTCTTCATCAAATCAGCCCATCTACCTACATGTGGATATCTTGGGCTGCTAATGGTAGAGATCGCTTTGGGTCAAATCCCTAGTATCCTTTCAAAGAAGAAAGTGAAAAGGATGGTACCATACCCAAAATGTTTGGTATTCCTTTTTTTATAGAAATGAGTTTCTTTTTCAGATTGATCAAGAAGGTTTTACACCAATCAATGACTGTGGTGAGGAAATCCACTGCTAGGCTTATTGTAACACACGATGCTTGGTGCAATGAAGTTGAACTTGCTACCCTCACAATAGTAAAAAGAAGAATTCTGAGGGGTAGACTCTTCAGATTCTTTATTGGGATATGTTTCCCTACCTTCTCATTATTTTTGGGCAATATATGTGATTATAATCATCTACATTGAGACTGCCTTAGGCCTTCCCTTGTAAGTTAACTAGCTCCCCTCTTTGGGAAAGACCAGTGATGAAGTAGATATCTTCTACTTCAATTCACAAGGGAATTTGATCAATCATAAAAGCATCCTCTTCTAGATCCCAATAATTCACGAGCATCTCCAGCAACCTTGTGTTGGTTTTCATATTTGGCATTTTGAAGAATTTTAACAATCCACACCCTCTCAATGCATCCAGTGATAGTGGGTCATTCATTACTTCATTGTCTATTGCATTATGCTCTCTTTCTTTCCATGTGATAGTCATCCTGCAATTGAAACAATTTCATCCATTAAAAATCTTAGTTTGAAATTTTTCACTGCGCACACGTGGGTTCACTTCATATATAGTCACGTATAGGGCTTACTCATACGTAGCTTTGATATGCCCAACCCATGTACGCTCAGAGACAAAATATAAAAACAATTTTTTTATGATAAAAAATCTTAAAAAATTGTTTGAAATGCACACAAATTTTTTAAATGATCGAATTTGAGGAATACCTAGATGTTTGGTAACTGTTCGGGTTGACAAATTGTGTGGATTGTGGTTGTTGGTTTTGTTCTAGAGCTCCTTCTCTCAATTGTTCAAAAGAAAAATGAGGTTTGCTGGGCCAAAAGGTCTATTTATAACTTATGATTTGAAAAAGTTAAAAAAAACCCACTTTTACAAAGTTTATATTCTATTTTTATTAATTTTGTAAAATTTGTGACCTTTTGGCCTTGCGTGTTGGGATAGGCTGTCTTTCATGTTAAAATGAAGAATTTTATATTTTCTACCACTTCGATTCCATGATCGTTGACTCGTCATGGCATGTATCATTTTTCGTCACTGGCGTATAGGTTAGGAAATATCACATTTTCATTGCATTATGCATTCTATTCTCCATACTGCGATATATTGCCTTAGGGTTGACCCCATTATGTTATGATTCTTAAAACAATTTTCACTCGCCGACTTATAAAATCATGACATGATGGTAGAGCCTTTCTTTACATGGGCTTGCTAATTAGATCCTCGCTGACATATGTGGCCCGTGCTACAAAGATTGAGTAGGCTCGGGAGTCCTCTTTAGTCTTGCCATGAATTTTTGTGATGAAGCTTCATTCTCCTTCTTCTTCACTCTCTTTCTGTTTTTACACCCTAGAGGTTCCCACATGTTGAGTTATACTACTGCATTGCATGTTGACCATTTGTACCTTTTGGCCTTAAGTTGGCTTCACTTGGAATCATGTATAAGCCACTTTTTGACCATGCCTTTCTGCAAAATCAACCTTGTAATCACTTAGGCTCTCGAACTTGACACCTTTTGCCCATGGACAGAACATTCCTTTGAGTGTCATTGACCAATTTCTTCACCTTGCATTGAGTATAGGAATGTTTCCATCCCAGGAACTAGCGCATCTATATTTGGACACTCGTTCTTTCAACTGTACTATAGGCATTCTTTTATTCTTTTTCATGCTTTCCAAATATGAAAAAGACAAATATATAATATATTCCAAAAAGAGTAGGAACGAGACTTTACTTCCATCATTATTGGTAGCAAGAGTTAGTTGTGTTGCCCTTGAACAAAGCACTTAAAACGAGTCTTTCCTCCATTGGGATGGGCTTTAGTTTGAATTAAGAGAGCCATAACCTTTTTATTGAGTCAGTATTCCTTCGGCTGGTTATCTCTTCCAATCATATGGAGAGTTTGTTTATGCCTCCTATATGACAAACTTATACAAAGTTATCATACACTGCCATATAGTCGCAGTTGAGCCATGCTTTTGTTCAAGGGAAGTAAACCTGAGTCGGACTTTCTACAGTGTCTCTTGATTCATATTCAATCGGCCATGCCCGATCTATCAGAGTTATGTTCAGTGTCATAAAAGGTCTCCATTGAATTCTTGCTGGTGGGTCTTCTCTTATTGAATTTAGCATATTTCTCTGAGAGTAGGCCTAGAGTCACACCCTGGCCCTATTTCCATCATTGATAGGTGACCTTGTGCTCAACATCGATCAATATTATGGGTCTTTGACTGAGTGGTTTCCCTTGTATTCGACGTTAGCTTCCATTATCACACATTGGGATTCGTGTAGTACCTTGGTTTCCATTTGACCCTATTGGTGGATTCCTCACCTCTGTGTTAGCTTTCATTATTGGTTGGTTCATAGGGTTTCTGTTGTGTGCTAGCCACATCTTGTGTACACTGGAAATGTGCTTCAGTTTGGTTACTTCATCTTTCTTCATCTAATTCCTTCCACATTATTGGCCTACGGGTTACACTTGTGTTGGATTGATGTAGGATGCCTTAATTCCTACCTTTCAACATATCTTTTCCCTTCGACTCTGACTCATTTCTTTGGCAATAATACCTAGAGTCCTTTTATAAGTACCTTATGGTTTGCAGTCATTAGTGGAAAACACCTTCATTATCACTAGTGAGAATACATCAATGTCTCCTGATTGATAGATTCTCTCAAGTGTTCAACTTCAATTCATTTATTCAAACTTGTTAGATTGTAATGGGGTACCTTTACTCTCATCATAATTATCAATGAGTTGTCTCACGTTTGTTAACAGTATACATCAATGACCGGTAATAAAATGATTTCTCACATGGTCGAATTTAGCTCATTTATTCCCATAGTCTAGAAATGTACCATGGCAGTCGGTGAAGACATCAGGTTGCATCAACATTTCATGGTTCACATGTCAATCCCTCCAGTTTACTGCTAGTGACACCATCCACCTTATATGTTGCATTTCATCATATCAGCATCCTATATGTTGGCACCCAAGTTGCATGAAGTACCCTTATTCAAATTTTTCACTTGGTACTTTTGAGGATCAGTTATATGACTTCAGTGATTAGATATCTACTTCAACATCATTGATCAGTTCTTCTATATGTGATATTGTGACATGACCTTTATATTTACTTTTGCGGCTATGATCAAATGATCCACTATGTATTTCTCAGTGTTATTTGTACTTGTATACATATTGGATCCGCTCTACACTTGATATGCTGACATGCTTTACTATCTCTGAGCATGGGTATGCTCACCTTAGACACGAGCTTTCTTTTTGATCTCTTCCGTTGGTTTGGCAGGCTAGAATCTGGTGATCTCCTCCCAAGTCCTCGCATGATTCTTTCTATACACTTAATACATTTTGTCAATCGTGTATCCCTTTTGACCTCATATATTAGGGGGAATTTGTTATAACATCATTTACCACCTTTGTATACTTGATTCTCTAGGTTATAGCCTTAGGAAGCCCTTTCCCTTTAGAATTGGTACAAATATTAAAAAACATTATTTTAAATTCCATATGCAACTCCGCCCTATAAAAAGCATGTGCACACACGGGTTCAGCTATACCTAACCCATGTATATGATTTAAAATATGAAAAAAATATAAAATACCTATTTTTGGGGCGGGGTTTATGGGTTACACGGAAGCCTGCCTATAGGAGCCTGTGGGCTAACTATTTCCCAACTGAAAAAACTGTTTTGAGGTCATATAAATACACATCATGGGGAAGGCCTAAGGGGAGAGAGAGATAGGATATTGATATTATATCCAAGTTATCCCTGATCAAGTCTGATTTTATCCCTATGCCTCTTGCACTCCCAGCTATAGGAAACCCTTGTTTCCTCATTGTGATGTCCATCTCCTTTATATGGCATCCATGTGTATTGTTTTGAAAGAGGATTGTTGAGGCTTCGGCTAGACAGACCCAGAGGAAGGTTTCTCTTGGAGCCAGAGAAGGATCAGGTTGTATTCTTCCATATTATTTTGCTGTCATCAATAAAGAAGCCATGTCTTGTTCTTTATGATTAGATCTTAATGCTTTAATTCATGTTTTAATCTAACTGATGTATGATTTCATGTTTTAAACTTATATGCTTATATGATTTGACACTTATATCATGAACATGATTTCAATTATTATCATTGTATATGATTTACGTGAATGATTTGCAGGTTTTAAGGCATTGGAGGAAGCAAAGGGTTTGGAACCTAGGAGAACAACATCAAACGTAGGACCTTTGGGTAATACTTCTTCTTCCTGCTTCAGTAGTTTAAGTATTAAGGTTTCTTGTTTGTCTACTTCTTGTTGGTGTATTTCCTCTACTCTGTTGGGGTGCTCAACCCATACCCTAGGGTGTAATATTCCCGTAACGCTTGGTTTGAGCATATTGGTTTGGTTAGTATTATGGTTTCAAAGATATAATTGGAATACATATATTCAGTGATTGGTGGTTTAGTGGTCCAGTCATCAAGTAATTCAATTATTTGGTGATTAAATTATTCGGTGGTACGTGAATTGCTATTAGGATTTGTTGAAAATATGTTTTGAATATGTACGTAGGTTTTTTGCACAGGAAGCACATATATGTGGATCCTATTAATAACAGTCACATATATATTTTGAGTTGAATTTAATCAGGGTTTGCAGTGTTACTTGGATTTGATAGTTGATTAATTATGTTTTATTTTCTATTGATTGTCAAGGATGTCTTATTTAGGATGGTTGATATTTGATATGGTTGACCAATGATTGATTATTGAGTGGATTGTTTTGGTTATGGATTGGTATATTAGTGATTGGTTGTGCATTGGTATGATAAGGTTTCAGTAATTCAATATTGGTATTCTATATTTAATATTGAGTGTTTAGCTTTAAGGTATTGAACATAATGATGATTGTGGGTCCAATGTGAAAATATGATTAAAATTGGCTTGCAAGTTTTGATGTGTATTTGAGATAGGTAGATCCAGTATGAAACATGGTCCATTAGGTGCTAAGGGTTGTAGCCTTCAGTGAGGAAGTTGGAGCTTCCTTCTGGTAGGTGCTTGTAAACTTTATCAGGGGGATGTAGCTCCCTTACATTGGGTGCTAGAGAATGAGTGGAGGTTGTAGCATCGTACAAGTAGGAGTCTGCGTGCTGGTAATAGTCTGGGCCAATAAAAAAATGGAAGAATAATTTTCTTTATAATAAGAGAAGAAGAAAGAGACAACAACAAAAATGGTTTTCTTCCACATTGGGTTTCCAACTAAAATATTGGCATCCATGTGTGTTGATGTGTTTATTTTCTTTTTACTACCCATGGTTATTTATTAATAAATGGACATTGAAATATTGATGCAATGATTAAAGTTAGACAATTGATAGAAATTATGAAAAATTGGTAATCTGGGTATACACAAATATCATTAATTAAAATTGCGTACACATGTGGGTTGTCTGAATAAAAGTAGCATACACAATTTTGAATTTTATTTTAAAGATAAAGTAAAATAAAAATACTGATTTTTCCTAACAATTAGTATCAGAGTAAGTCCCTCAAAAGAAGATTGATCGCTTAAAGGGAGATCTAACAAGTTGAGCAAGATTGAAGGAGTCTTTTCTACAAAGCCAAATCTGTTTTAGTAGAACTAACTTTATTTTTTGGAAGGTTAGGATGAGATCATACTTTTAGTCACTAGGAGATGATGTATTGTCTTCTGTTGAAGGTGGATATCAATATCCAAGATCCACTCCCACACATAATGCAGGAAAGAAGTTGTGTGAGAACAATGTGAAGGAAATAAATGTTATCTTGGGAGGATTAGCTGAATCTGTGTTTGTGAAAGTTATGCAACTAAACATTGCAAGGGAAATATAGGATAAGATTTTCCAAAGTTATGAAGGTGACAATAAGGTAAAAAGCACTAAACTTCAATCATATATAATTCAGTATGAGTCTCTTAGAATGCATGATGATGAAAGCATTGCAAACGTTTTTCTTAGAGTAGATGAAATTGCTGACACAATGAGAGGTCTCATCAATAAGATTGAAGATGTTTTTGTTGTTAAAAATATTTTGAGATCAATAGCCCAAAATTTCAATGCCAAAGTATCTACCATTGAAGAAATGAAGGATTTAAAAAGTCTTACTCTATAAAAACTTCATGGGAGCTTGATATCTTATGAGATGAGAAAAGGGAATGGATTAGAAGTTAGAGAAGTTTCCTTTAAAGCTTCATACAAAGGAAAATAAAAGGAAGAGCCTAACTATGCAAGCTACATTTCATATGAGTAATAAGAAACATTTGTGAGGAAGTTGCAAGGAGGATCTCATAAGTTCAAAGGTAAACTTCCCTTTAAGTTTTTTCTTGTGGAAGAGAAGGACACTATACATCAAAATGTCCATATAAAGAAAATCATGGTAAGAAAGAAAGGAAAGGAAGTATCCAAGAAAGATGTCAAAACGAAATTGTCTACACAAAAATGTCTCTATTTTAAAGATAGTGGAGATGCATCTAATGATCATGTAGATTCAGATTTAGATTCTAACACTAGTTACAATTTACTTATTGCTCTTGAAGATCAATTGACTAGTGAATCAGATAGTTGTGAACAAGATGATTTAATGAAAGCATTAAAATAAATTGATAGACTCGAGAATGATAATAAATAACTTGAAACAAAATAAAATAGTATATTCAAAGAAATAAACTTGCTAAAGTCTCAATTAGAAGAAACCACTAAAAGAACAAAAGTCTTAGCAAAACAACTTCAAGAAAAGGAAAGACATTGTGAAAAGATAGAAGAAGAAATTGTGACACTAAGGGAATATCATGAGAAAACAAAAAAATGGGTAAATACATATAAATCACTAGAGAATATTATCAATGAATAACACTCTCCTCTAATCAAGAAAGACATTGAATACAATCACAAGATTTCAGATCCACAAGATAATAACAAGGACCCACAAAACACTGATTCAAGTAACTCATCAGATATGGAATATTCAAGATCAAATAAAACTATATCAAGTCCATCAAGATTAGTTCCTAGGTATAAAAGGTGGTTTTATGGATATTGTTTCACTTGTAACTCATTTTGGCATAAGGCCACTAATTGCAGGTCAAATATATGGAATGGAAGCACACAAGCTTATGGCTACATGAGATGGTGTAATTTTGAATACATGATCAGAAATTGCAAACAAATTTGGAGGAAGAAGGAATATAAACCAAATACATAGGGAATATTTTCCCTACTGTAGTCTATTGTACTTAATGCATGCTTGTAATAGGGAGTGAAAAATTAAATGTGAAGTACATAACCTCATGGAAAACATATGATGACTATTAGGTCCATAGGATCAATGGTGTATGATCACAGGGGGAGCTATGCATGTGTACCTTGATGACGATTCCATATGTTTCTATATCATTCTTTTCATGATGTTTATGTTACCGATGTTTCACCTGATGAAGTGATTATGATTAGGAACATATATGACATGTTCAGGGGAAGATATGGCATGAAAAAATCATCAGCTTATATTTTATATGCATTTCTTATGAAGGATAGCCGCGTATGCACACGGTTCTTGACTTAGACAGTCACATATGTTTTTTTGTGGTGATAAAGAAGTGACACAAATTAAGGGGTATCTTATCATATGCTTCCATCATTTCATTATTGTATTTCTGACATTAGTTTATTGTAGTATGTTGATGATTTACTTATGCTACTTAGGAATGTATGAAAGAGTATCGGTTCATAATGAGTGATGAGTTGTTGCAAGGCCTTATAACCATTGTTGATATGTCTCTCTACTATTATTTAGAAGGATACAATGTGATCATAATTGATGATGAAGAGTTGGCACAAGTTCACGGGGAGAAACTTCTATGCTTCTAATGGTTCATTGTTGGCATTCTAGTCTCTTGAGAACTCCTTATTGCATGATATTTTCTATGATGAGTTTATGGTTATTACTATTGTCATCATAAAATATGTGTTGTTGTCACTATATTACTATATAATTGATGCTTGGATTGCATGTGATGAAGTTATGGATGGTGCCTTATTATTTTTTTGTTGTTGTATAAATATTGATGCACTTGATGAGGAGGATATGTATGTTATGTTCATTGTTGATGTTGTTTGATAATGAAAATGTTGTGATCAATTCTATTCTACTTAATGGCTTGTGATGCTAGAGGTCCTCTTTATTTTCACATATGTTGTTGATGCATGGAGACAATATGTATTTGTATATGCTTCCTATGGTGTTGTGGTCCAAGAGATTAATATGTTGTTGTTGTTTGAGGATTGCGGCTATTTTTATATGTGGAGAGAGTACTTTGAGCTTGATGGCTTGAGGTAAAGGGGATGGATTTATTTTTTGTTGCTTGGATGCATTGGGTGATGCAGGAAAGTGTTCCCTCTGCGGACAGAGGTAACCCCTCTAGCCCTAGAGTGGGTCTAGTCACAAACAGGGACAGATCAACAATAACTTTCCTTAAATAGTCATAGTTGGAGGCCTACCTCCAACGGTGGTCGATGGAGTTTCGTTGCACTGCTCTAGCTTCTGATTCCTTCTCCTAATGAGTGATCAACCTGAAACAAAGCAAAGGAAATAAAACAAAGCACGTAACCAGAAAACAACAACAACAATGAAATATTTACTCACAAAGTCAAGAAGTCATGAGCTATCAAGTAAATTACATACAAGACATAGGAAAACATCATTGATTGTATTAATAATGAAATAAGAGTAAGATTACAACCAAAGTCTTGACGTCACAAGTGATGAACCCCAATTCTTGGTAACAATTTGGGCTCATTTGGCCTACTGACCTTGCTCAACCCTTCATCTTTTATCACTTATGCATTCATTTCTTGGTATATTCGTGTTATTTGTAGGAAGAAGGGCAGGCATTATATTTATGTGGCTAATACATGATGATTTCAGGTTTTTTGGCATTAAAGGGAGCAAAGACCACGCAGAAGGAGACAAAAAAGGTGGCATTGCAGGTTTATAGGGAGGTTTTCCACAGTCTTGATGATCTTCCTCGTGATTTCCACCCTAACTCCGAGCTCCAACAACTTTCCCCACCGAGCTTAAAGGCAGCCAACAGATTCTACAGGAACAGCAGTTTACAGCAGTTTACTTTTAGTTGGACAGCCGAGCTCCACTAATTGAGGAAGCCAGCTTGATCCTCATCATGTATAAATATTAAGGCCGTGACCTTTGATAGGGGCTTTTTGAACTTTTGAACTACTGTTGCAATTTCTAAGCACGAGCTATAGCTCGGTTTTTGCTTTTTGTAAGCCAGTTTTGGCATGATGTTAGACTCATGATTATTCAATAAAGGCAGGCAGCTTTGGATTCAATTCTGAGTTTTTAAGGGAGCTATAGCTCTCAGGTTAGGGCCCAACCTGAGAGCAATCGACCTCCTTTTCCTTGTATTGTTACTTGTCTTTCCTTTCAGCACTTTATTCCTTTGTTTTGACATGCATTTAGAAATTACAGTCTGCTGATTTGATTTCTTTCATGTGATTGAGTAGGATTAGTTTACAGTTCAAGTGCTTTTAGTTTCTTAGATTAGACTAGGAGGATCAGCATTCATTAGAGCTCCAAGAAAAGGTTGACAGTGCACTCACTGCCATATCTGTTTAGAGATTGGGGGTGTGGACCGTACCAACCACCAAAAAACGCAGTCTTCTGCTTTCATTCAAGCTGCAACACAGTCATTTCAATTGTAGATCCATCCATGCATTCTGATCTTGAGCAGTAATTCTTCATTCCAACTCCATGCACGATTTTTCTCTGAAGTTTACATTGTTGTTCGTTGATTTAATCACACAGTTAGGATAGGTTGATGAATTCTCGGTTTTGTGCAGATTTGTTTCCTTTACACTGCATTGCATCACTCTGTTATCTTCTTCTTCTTCTCAACCGCACCTAAAGCCACCTACCCAACCTCTGTTCAGCTCGTTTTCCTTCCAACACTTCTACTGTTCACGTAGCTCCATCTTTTTGGACTTTTCATTGCTTCCACCCTTCTATCCACCAACCAACTGTACCCACTCTTTCCTCATCTCATATCTTTGTCCCTGAGCCATCATAAGCTCCCTTTCCATCCTACTATCCACCCATACAACTCCTCCACTCCTCCATCACCCAAAACTCCAACCACATAACATCCTGTAGAAGTTAGCAGACTTCCTGTAGAAATCCCGAGCTTCCTGTAGGATCCCCTGCAGACATCCGGTAGAAACCTGTAACCTCGGTTGCCAAGCACCTGAACATTGTGAACTTCTGTGGAATGATGTTTTGGATCCGCTGGAACCTCTCCTAGCCCTCCTGACCTTTCCCAAGCTTTCTTTCCCTTCGAACTACCCCTGCACAGTCAAACCCTAATAAGAAACAAAATCATAATAACTCCAACCAATTAAGCAAAAATATAAAAACAATGTTCTTTTCAGTAGAAGTAGCTTAAATTCATGCATCTCATATCCCTAGAAGTAATGGCATCATTTCTAGAAGTTTTCACTCCCACCATTGCATCATAGAGGTTAGACTAGTCAGATTAGGGTTTACTAGGGTTTCCCTGTTTTGTTGGCTTTCAGTTCATTATTGCAAAGTAGGTTAATTCCCTTTGAGATAGACTTCGTCCATCATTTAGAAATCTTCTTCTGAGAGCATATAGAAGTTGGCTTGAGCCCTAGCAGACTTGTGCCAGCTGACCAAGTGACAGCTGCGACAAGAGCTAGTACTTGTGCATACAACACCGTCGCTTCCAAGTTTGTTACGAACTACTGGGTTGATAAAATTAGAGATAGGAAGCTCCAAGAGTTGTAGCATTATTGCTACAATACTGGAGCCCACCATCTTTTTGGCACTGTTGCCGGGGAAGCGTCAGAGTATTAGTAATTGTTGCTTTTCTTCTATTTTATTACTCTTGCCTTCTGCTAAGTAGTTTATTTCATTTCCATTCTGCAAAGGTAGCATAGACATTTCCTGCTTTCATAGATTAGCATTTCCTGCTTTCATAGATTAGCATTTCCTACTTTCATAGATTAGCATTTCAATTCTGCCATTTCATTTCTGCATGCGTAGACTAGCATTTCCATTCCTACAATTTCATTTGAGCAAAGTAGATTAGTCCTTTCCTGCTTTCAATTTAATTCTGCATCTTTATTTGAGTAAGATAGTTAGTTGTAGATCAATCTGTTTCAGTTTTGCAGGTACCAAAGAAAAAAAACAAAAGCAAGCAAAAAAAAAGCCTTTCCATTTCATGCCTCGTAGGAATCGAGATAAAACAGGCAAATTCTTACCCAACACCCCCACCACATCACTGAGTCACCCTTCTCTCTTCTTCGGTGACAGTGATCTAGAAGAACCTATAGGTGAACCTCCTGAGATATACGAAGATCCTATAGCAGAAGAAGAATTAGAGACCATCCCATCTGAAGCTATGGCTGACAATAGAGGAGAAGATGAGAGAATAGAAGCTGCCTTCCCCATCCGAGAGACCAATGGAGAGATGAAAATGAAGAACATTAGCCCCTCCGCTTTACCTCACTTCCATGGACTGACTACTGAAGATCCTGATACCTTCCTGTTTGAGTTTGTTGTTCTTTGTAGAACCTAGGACTATACTGAAGATGAGCAGAAGCTGAAACTCTTCCCTTCCACTCTTAAGGATGCAGCATTACGCTGGTTCATGGGCTTACCTGGGAATAGTATCACCACTTGGGCTCAAATGCAGCAAGCTTTCAATACCAAGTACCGGGATTACTGTAGGTCCAAGGAAACCAAGGGAGAAATCTTTCGGATGACCATGGGAAGCGATGAGTCCTTAGAGGATTATGAGGAGAGGTTCCAACTTAGCTATAAGCGGGCCAGGTGCACACTTGACCCTGAATCCCTCAAGTTGGTCCTGCTCCGAGGAGCCCCTGAAGACCTATTAGATACCCTTCACATGCTAGCTGGGGGGGACATTTACCAACTGCCTTATGAGGACATCAAGACTGTGTTTAGAAACCACTCCAGGGCAGCTCAGAAACGAGGTAGAGGAAACCTCCTCTCAACTGGTGTCCCTTTCTCCAAACATGAGTTTGCAAATCAATTGGAAGATCTTAAGAGTGAGGTGAGACAGACCATTGCCATGCAGTTAGACACATTCAGGATCCAGCAGAAGAAGGAAGAAGCTGAGAGAGCCTTGGCTATCTTCTGCCCTAGATGTACCAGGAGACACCCTAAGAACGAATGCCCATTGTATTCGGTTGAAGTGTGTTTCGTTTGCGAAGAGGACCATCCCACAAACCAATGTCCAACCTTACCTGGATTTAAAGCCATGTACCAAGGGACAGAAGCTCCCACTGAACCTCTCTATTACCTCAACCAAAGGAGGCCACAAGGACCTAGACCTTACCAGCAGGGGATGCAAGGGGCATCTCAAGCTTATTACAGCCCCAACCAATCGACTCCTATGCCTTCCTGGGGTCCCCCTGCTCATCCTTCTTGGTCCATGCCTCCTCCATGGTCTTACCCACCTTAGTACCCTACTCAACCCACTACTCATTCATATCACTCACATGCCCAGCCACAACCTCAGTGGAATGCACCTCAGTCGGGGTGGAGGCCCCAATACAACACTCCTCCTGCCATTTTGCCTCCACCACCAGTTCAACCTCAACCATTACCTCCTGCTCCTCCAAGACAACCTCAAACACCTGCTCAACCCCAACAATAGACAGGCCCAGCAGGTATACAATGGGGAAACATCCTGCCCTACTTATGTTGTGGAGATCCAGGAGATCAATCTTCGATCTGGAAATACTCTTCCAGATCGCCAACCGCCTCCCCCAGAGGATGAGGAAGATAAATAGGAAAGTGAACCAAAGGATATTCCACCCTTTCCTGAGAGACTAACAGCCACCACACAACCCAACCCAAAGGAGGATGAGCTCCTGGGTGAGCTCAAGCAGTTGTGTGTGAAAATACCACTTCTCCAAGCCATCAAGGATGTGCCAATATACAACAAACTGGTTAAGGAAAAGTGTTTTAAAAACCCAGGCAGGCGAAAGAGAGATGCTTCAACCATCAATGTCTTAGGACAACTGTCTGACCTTATGTTAGGACAAGTCATCTGCCCAAAGTATCTAGATCCTGGGAGTCTTGTAGTAGATGTCCACATCAATGGCATCATCATAACTCACACTTTGATTGATTTGGGGGCCACCATTAATGTGATGACCAGGGATACCATGCTCAAACTCAATCTTCAGGGTTCCTTGAGGAAGACCTCGACAGTTCTACAACTAGCAGATCGCTCCACTGTGACTCCCGAAGGGATTGTGGAGGATGTCTTGGTCTCTGTCGAATCTTGGGAATACCCTGCAGATTTCTTGGTTCTGCAACCCAAGGCAAATCTTTCTAGATATCCTCTTATTTTGGGAAGGCCTTGGTTAGCCACTGCAGATGCTTACATAAGTTGTCGTGCAGGAAATATGACCATAAAAAATGGTCCTATGTCCAAGCAGCTAGTCCTATACCCTCTTGCCCAACCTTCCTTAGAGCATGACTTACCACTTTGGTTGGAGGAAGGAGAAGAGGATGAAGTGTACTCAGCACCTTTGTGCACCCTAGATACCACTAGAAGAGACCCCCCAACCGAGGATGACTTGATTGAGACCTTGATCCAGAATCCACCTTCCAGTGCACTATCCTTAGAAAAATTGGTGGAGGATGCCCAAGCCAGTACCTTAGTGGATCTTTGTACGACCAACCCTGTCACTCCCAGAGTCAAGAATGTGGAGTTCGACCCTGAGAGAACGTTAAAGATCAGCTCCTCCCTATCTCCTTCCCAGGAAAAGGAGCTGTGTAGCCTGTTGGCCAGTCACCTAGATGCTTTTGCTTGGAGCTATAAGGAGATGATAGGAGTCCATCCCTCGGTCTGTACCCATCACATATACATCAAAGAGGGTTGTAAACCAGTTAGGCAACCTTAGAGGAGAATGAATCCAGCCCTTAAGGACATTGTCAAGGAAGAATTGCAAAAACTGTTGGATGCCGGATTCATTTACCCCATCTCAGATAGTGAATGGGTGTCCCCTCTAGTGTTGGTTCCCAAGAAGAATGGGAAGTGGAGAATCTGTGTGGACTATCGAGAACTGAACAAAGCTACCAAGAAAGACCATTTCCCTCTACCCTTCATAGATCAAATGTTGGATGGACTGGCAGGAAAGAAGTTTTTCTCTTTCCTGGATGGGTTTAGCGGGTACAACCAGATTCAAATCAGCCCGGAAGACCAAGATAAGACCACCTTCACTTGTCCTTGGGGTACCTTTGCCTACCGAGTTCTTCCCTTTGGGCTATGCAATGCTCCTGCTACCTTCCAGAGAGCTGTCTTGAGCATCTTCTCGGAGCTGGTCCATGATGCAGTGGAAATCTATATGGATGACTTCATTCCTTATGGGGCCAACTTCCAGGAAGCATTGTCCAATCTGGGAAAAGTCCTAACCAAATGCATTGAGATGAACCTGTCCCTTAGTCCTGAAAAATGTGAATTCCTGATGACTAAAGGGACCGTGCTAGGCCATACCATTTCTTGCCAAGGGTTACAGGTGGATCCTAACAAAATTGCTCTCATCAAGAAGTTTCCACCTCCTCAAAAGGTAAGGGATGTTCGAAGTTTCTTAGGATTAGCAGGGTATTACAGGAGATTCATTAAGGACTTCAGCAAGCTAGCCTCACCATTGTTTGGCCTGTTGGAAAAAGATGTGGAGTTTAAGTGGACTGATGATTGTCAGAGGGCTTTGAATGAATTAAAGGACAAGTTGGTGTCAGCCCCAATCCTGAGAGGTCCAAACTGGGCCCTACCTTTCCACATCCACACTGATGCCTCGAACAAAGCCATAGGTGCAGCTTTAGGACAAGTTGAACAAAAACTTCCATATGCCATTTACTTTGTTAGTAAAAACTTGTCCAAAGCTGAACTGAATTACACTGTAACCGAGAAAGAGTTTTTGGCTGTGGTCCATGCACTGAACAAGTTCTGACACTATATCACTGGCTATCAAACATTTGTACATACAGACCATGCTGCAATTAGATATTTAATGAATAAACCAGATGTGAATGCTCGTATGATTAGATGGTTACTTTTGTTGCAGCAGTTTGATTTGACCATTGTTGACAAACCAGGTAAAGAAAATGTTGTTGCTGACTTTTTATCTAGATTGGATTTGTCTGCAGATGAGGATGGAATAGTGGATGACCAGATGCCCGATGAACATCTGTTTGCTATCTCATCACTCTCTCCATGGTTTGCTGATATAGCAAACTACCTTGTTTCAGCACAGTTCCCTTCGCACCTATCTTCAAGAGAGAAGAGCAGAATCATCAGAAAAAGTGCCTCATTTACTTGGATCGGGGGCAATCTGTTCAAGCTTGGCCCCGATCAGATCTTAAGGCATTGTGTAAGGGAGGAGGAAGTCTTTGATATCCTCCTCACCTGTCATGATGGGCCTTGTGGAGGACATTTTGCAGCAAAGAGAACTGCCTTCAAGATCCTGCAGGCAGGCTACTATTGGCCCACACTTCATCAAGATGTCAGAAGATATATCAGCCAATGTGACCAATGCCAAAGAATGGGGAAACCGACTCAAAGGGATGAGATGCCTCTCCAACCTTAAGTGACTCTTGAGCCATTTGAGAAGTGGGGTATGGACTTTGTGGGTCCAATCAACCCTCCTTCAAGGTAAAGGTCCTACATCATTGTGTGTACTGACTACCTGACAAAGTGGGCAGAGACTAAAGCAATCAAGGCATCAACAGAAGAAAAGGTGGCCGAGTTCTTAAGAAAAAACATCTTCTACAAGTTTTGCTACCCAAGAGAGCTAGTCACCGATCAAGGGAGCCAGTTCACATCCAACCTAGTTGAAGATCTACTAGCTCATCACAAAATCAAGCATAGGACTTCCACCCCCTATCACCCTCAAGCAAATGGGCAGGTGGAAGTCACCAATAGAGCATTAGAAGGGATCTTGACTAAAGTGGTGAGCAGCAGCAGAAAAGACTGGGCAGATCGCCTGGTTGAGGCCACATGGGCTTACAACACAACCCGGAAGACCACCACCGACTTCACACCTTATGAGTTGGTCTATGGGAAGAAAGATTTGCTTTCCATTGAGTTCGAGTACAACACTTTGAGGATGGCAGCTCAGCTAGATCTAGATCTCAGCCATGCACAACAAGAAAGGTTATTGTAGCTGAATGGACTGGATGAGCACCGTATGCAGGCCCTCCTGCACTCGGAAGTGGTTCAACTTCAGAGAAAGGTGTGGCATGACCAACATCTCCATGACAAGCAATTACAGCCGGGAGATTGGGCTTTGTTGTATGACTCCAGATACAAAGATTTCAAAGGGAAGCTGAGAACCAGATGGCTAGGGCCATATGCAGTGGAAAAATGTCATGAAAATGGATCTGTTCTTATTCGGACCATTGATGAGGAAGCCATCCCCATGCTTGTCAATGGGCATCGATTGAAGATCTACAGGAAGCCTCTCTCAAGACAAGAGTTCATCAAAGCTATGGAGAAATCAGTGTTGGTCATAGAGAAGGGTTCCGCCTCTCCTTTGGGCATACCCTGAAAGATCTAAAAAAAAAAAAAAATGAAAAAAAATAATAAAGATCCTTGGGTGAAAACCTTTTTGAGGTGCCCAAGGCAGGTGGTAGGGGTGAAAACCTCATTGAGGTGCCCCTATTGTCTTTCAAAAAAAAGAAAAGAGATTTTGAAAAAAGATCCTTGAGTGAAAACCTTTCTGAGGCGCTTAAGGCAGATGGCAAGGGTGAAAACCTCATTGAGGCTTCCCTGTTATCTTTCAAAAAAAAAGAAAAAAAAGAGAAAAAAGAAAAAAAGAAAAAAGAAATAAGCAAAGAAGACAAGGACAACAAGTTCATAATTTGAAAGTTGCATGCAGGTTGCAGGTGTACTATGGAGGAGAGGAAGCCTCTCAACTCAAAGCTAAGGATCCTTATCATGCTGTCAGGAGACCTCACCAGCACCTCCTCCAAGAATACTCATTTTCTCCAAGGTATGTGCAATTTTATCACAGCTTGAGTCTTCTACAGGAAGATGCAGATTTTCTACAGGAAGATGCAGATTTTCTACAGGAAGGTGCAGACTCTCTACAGGAAACGCAACCTTTCTACAGGAAGCTCTGTATTTCTACAGGAAACTTCCTGTAGAAGTTCAGGACGGCCCAGAATCCATTTTATGAGGAGATCTAACGACTAAGGATCGGTTTGGACGCATGCAAGTTATTGTTATCTCCCTTGCACATTGTTGTCACATCGTCCTGCCATCTTTGTCGACATGCAACGAAGTTACCTGCACCAGCAAAGTAGATCGATGAGTTATCAAGAAAAAGCAATTTTTAAATGAAAAAAACGCGGAGATCTCATACCATATCCATCCCAGTCATCCAGAAGCCCTGGGAGCGTGATTGGGAGGTCAGATCCTTCGTCGTGAAGCATGCACCCAAGGAGGAAGAACTGTTACAAGACATCCCGCGGGAGTCCTGTAACAGTTAAGCCTGCTAGAGTGTATACTATTCAAAGCACTGGCCATATGCAATGGAAACGAGGACGCATGCAGCCAAGCATCAACTCCATCGTCGGCAGCCTGTAAACGTGAACCTCCGGGCCTGTGCAAATTCACCAGCAGCAGATAGATCCATTCATCATCGTCCAAAACCCGAAAAATCGTGTTGCAGCCGCGCAGGTAAGTGTCTCGACCCTTTCTTCCGTCAGATTGCATGAATTTTACTTTGAATTGCTTGCAAAGTGTGAAGTGAATGGGTTGAGCGGCTGTATGGCCAGTTGACTGGCCACGTCGACTGGTTAATGGTCCAGTCAGATGTTTGGGTGGCGGCCGTGACAAAAGGAATGGGCAGCACAAACGTGAGAACAATCCCCGTCGAGAAAAACGGATTTAGCAAAAGAAACGGCGGTGGATTTGCTGGAGGGATGATGCGGTAGTAAGTGAACTCGCAGACAAATGATGGAACGACGTCATCCAACGGTCCGACGGGAATAGCTCACCCCCGCGCCACGAATTCCGTCGATTCAAATCTAATCGGCTAGATTGCCCGCATGCATTTATCATTCACCATTTGAACCTCGAGTGAACATTCGGATCCCTCTGCAGTTCGAAACTCCGAGCCTTTGGCTATCAGAACGGCTATGAAGCAACACCGAGAGCACAGACCAACTGCAATCTTCCCCAAGAATCATGCGCTGCTCCTACAGGAAAGCTGTTTCTACAGGAAGGCGGGTTCCTCACGTAAAAAGGTGGCAGATAAAAAGGTAACCCTGAACTCTCCATGCAATTGGTTTTTAAAGGTGGCAGAATCGTCGTCTACAGTCTGGTCGTAGGAAATGGTTGCAATTGTTGTCTGCTGTGCATAGACTGTCGTTCTACAGGATGTCAGTGTAATTAAACTGTGTTAAGGTCCTCAGGGATAAGTTTTGTGGATTATTTGCACGACGGAAGCGTAATTCTACGCTCTGTCCCAATAAGCTAAACTTCTTCCGCATTCGCCACCTCTAGCAACAGTTTTTATCATGCTGGGTGGGTTTATTAGACGGGAACCCACTGATTCATCAAAGTTAAGAGAAAACCAGGAGGTGGTGGAGCTCTTCACACGGGTGCAATGGATATCCTTTTGTGACAAGTTGCAGGGTTATGACGACGAAGTGGCAGAAGAATTTTTACAAGCTTTGAGGTCGAAATCCAAAACATTGGCCACCGTGAACTTCAGGGGCCTAAGCCTCAAGCTCACCCCGCAATATATCAGTCGAATTACTGAACTTCCAATGGGTTTGCCATGGGATAAGGAAGAAAGGAAGTTGAGCCAGCAGGCAAAGAAAGAATTCTTTCCACCTGAGGAGGAATTCTCGGAGGACAAAAATGGGGTGTGTAGAACCAGCTTGCTGCCACCATGGAATGAAGTTAGCCTGCAGATCATGAAGTATATAACCTGTGAAGGCCGTTTTAGCATTGTGTACGGGTATCACTTCAGGTTGCTCACTGAATTGAGACACCAGATTGATCTTCCTATAGAAAATAAACTGAGCATCCCTTATTTCTTGCTACAGTCTCTAATTGAGTGTGCCACAAAGTTAAAAGAAGGAATACCAGATCAGGTAGCCCACCATGGATTGATCAAACTTCTCGTGGAGGATGCGCTTCATTAGTATAAGGTTCCCCTCTCTTGGGAAGCATTCAAAAATTTGACAAGAGATGGAGACATAAGGATGTTGACTGAAGAAAGTGGTTCCTCCAGCAGTGAGGAAAAGGAATCAGTGGCCGCGGGAAAGAAAGAAGCAAGCCAGAAGACCCCAACCACAGTACAGAATAAAAAGCAAGAGAAGAAACAAAAGAAAAAGGATGCTGAGGAAAAGGGTGACACACCCATCTTGTCAGCAAGAGAGAAAAGGTTGCAGAGCAGAACGGACAAAGCTGAGAAGGTCCACATCAGCACAAGTACCTCATCAGCACCCGCAACCAAACCAAAAAGAAAAACCCATGCAGCAAAGCAAGCCAAGGTGGTGACACCTGTGTCTACAGGAAAGTAGAAACAGGCTTCTACAGGAAGCCCGAAAACAGAAAAAGGGTCTTCTACAAGAAGCCCGAAATTGACCAAAACAGGGTCTTCTACAGGAAGCCCCGGAAAAGTGAAACCCAAGGAGAAGAAGGCGGACATTCTAGCAAGGGAGGCAGCAGCTGTACTGGCTGGCCTCAGCACGCCACCTAAGCCAAAAGAAAAGAGAAAGAGGGAGACCCCTCTATACTTTAAATCTCGAAGAAGTGTTAGGATAAAGACGGGCAAGCCACAGCCTCCGTCCAGCAGCCTGATCATTATTGAAGATGCCCCTACTTCTCCCAAGGAAAAGTCCCCCTCAAGGATAACAGTCACCTATGAGAAGGGGAGCCCAAAGAAAAATAAGTGGCAAGAAAGGTTAGACCCGTTGACTGAAAAAGCTCGGCTATAGGAAGCTGAAAATGTTCTACAGGACACTCTGGCCCGGCTACAGGAAACAGAGAAGAGGGAAGGAGAAGGACCCTCATCACCACCAAGGGAGGGTGAGGTAGAGCCACCTAAAGAGGCAGAAAAAGAACATATACCAGAGCCCATCCCTCAGCCTAGTCTGAGTTCATACTACACCCTTTTAGAGGCGGGCAAAATCATACCGCAGAAATTTATTGTACCCCTGTTTTTTGCATTGGAGGAAGAAAGAATCCGTACACACACGTGGATGAAGATCGCCAAGTCAAAGGGTGTGGCGGACGTAGGTCCCTTACAAGAGCAACTCAAGGAGGTCAGGAGTGAATTATCCATGGCTAAACATGTGGCTAATTGCCAAAGAGTGTACCTACAGGAAGAAAACCAGAAGCTAAGATTGCAGCTACAGGAGCTGAGGGCAGGGGCAGGTACATCCTCCAAAGACACCACAGAAGAACAACAAGGCAAAAAGGAGCTGACCACTGGTCTTGAGGAGCCAATGACACTTCTACAGGAAGCAGAACAACAAGCACAAATTGAAGTGAAAGCTCTAAAAGAACAGCTGCAGCTAAAGGAAGCACAATTGGCCTGCATGGCCAGTTGGGCCATGGAGGCAATACAGTGCAGAAAACCTACAAAATCCTATCCTTTGTACTTGAAAGACCAATGGCTGCAGTTCCAAATAAATACCTTGGCACAAAGAGGTATTTCTCAGATACAAGACCCACAACAATTTTCTGAGTTGTGCAGTACTAGTTCGTTAGAAGATAAAGCCAAATTAGCAGAGTTCTACCTCCACAATTTGGCCTTGCCTAATGAAGTTTCCTGGGATCCCAATACTGCCTTGGGTGATTTGCAATTGATGGCGTTCGCTTCATGGTTGAACCATGAGGATCAAAGAGCAGCTGAAGCAAAATTGGTCATGAACCGAGAATTGAACGAGCCATTGTTCATTCGAGCAGAACCAGAGGATCCAGTTGCACTCATCTCAACACACCAACACTTGTCTGCTGATCCCACAGCTTCCTTGAGATATATGGATCAATAGGCCCAAGCCATAGCTCATTTTGAAGACATGGAAAGACTGTTAGGAGAAAATGCTGCCCAAGCATGCAGACGCAGATGGAATACATTGGCACACAGTTTGAAAATCTGAGAGTACCATACCCCAACTCGGATGAGGGAAGCTTTGGTAAGGGTATACCTTTACAAGAAATCCATGCAAAGCCTCCAGGCCAACTGGATTGGCCTTAAACTCAGCCCACCACTGCTGCTAGGATTGACTGAAGGCAGCACAGAGGAGGATGACAGTGAACAATGGGAAGAGGTCAACAGGAAAGTTGGGTTTCATATCGGCAAGGATGACACTACCACAGAGGCTTGGGATGTAAGGGAAGCAGTAAAAGCAATGAAGGATGAAGATTTGGACTAAGTTGCTCAAGGATGAGCAAATATTTTAGCTGGGGGTGATGATGAGCCCCAATTTTTGGTAACAATTTGGGCTCATTTGGCCTACTGACCTTGCTCAACCCTTCATCTTTTATCACTTATGCATTCATTTCTTGGTATTTTCGTGTTATTTGTAGGAAGAAGGGCAGGCATTATATCTATGTGGCTAATACATGATGATTTCAGGTTTTTTGGCATTAAAGGGAGCAAAGACCACGCAGAAGGAGACAAGGAGACAACAAAGGTGGCATTGCAGGTTTATAGGGAGGTTGTCCACAGTCTTGATGATCTTCCTCGTGATTTCCACCCTAACTCCGAGCTCCAACAAATTTCCCCACCGAGCTTAAAGGCAGCCAATAGATTCTACAGGAACAACAGTTTACAACAGTTTACTTTTAGTTGGACAGCCGAGCTCCACTAATTGAGGAAGCCAGCTTGATCCTCATCATGTATAAATATTAAGGCCGTGGCCTTTGATAGGGGCTTTTTGAACTTTTGAACTACTGTTGCAATTTCTAAGCACAAGCTACAGCTCGGTTTTTGCTTTTTGTAAGCCAGTTTTGGCATGATGTTAGACTCATGATTATTCAATAAAGGCAGGCATCTTTGGATTCAATTCTGAGTTTTTAAGGGAGCTATAGCTCTCAGGTTAGGGCCTAACCTGAGAGCAATAGACCTCCTTTTCCTTGTATTGTTACTTGTCTTTCCTTTCAACACTTTATTCCTCTGTTTTGACATGCATTTAGAAATTACAGTCTGCTGATTTGATTTCTTTCATGTGATTGAGTAGGATTAGTTTACAGTTCAAGTGCTTTTAGTTTCTTAGATTAGAGTAGGAGGATCAGCATTCATTAGAGCTCCAAGAAAAGGTTGACAGTGCACTCACTGCCATCTCTGTTTAGAGATTGGGGGTGTGGACCGTACCAACCACCAAAAAACACAGTCTTCTACTTTCATTCAAGCTGCAACAAATTCATTTCAATTGTAGATCCATCCATGCATTCTGATCTTGAGCAGTACTTCTTCATTCCAACTCCATGCACGATTTTTCTCTGAAGTTTACATTGTTGTTCGTTGATTTAATAACACAGTTAGGATAGGTTGATGAATTCTCGGTTTTGTGCAGATTTGTTTCCTTTACACTGCGTTGCATCACTCTGTTATCTTCTTCTTCTTCTCAACCACGCCTAAAGCCACCTACCCAACCTCTGTTCAGCTCGTTTGCCTTCCAACACTTCTACTGTTCACGTAGCTCCATCTTTTTGGACTTTTCATTGCTTCCACCCTTCTATCCACCAACCAACTGTACCCACTCTTTCCTCATCTCATATCTCTGTCCCTGAGCCATCATAACCTCCCTTTCCGTCCTACCTATCCACCCATACAACTCCTCCACTCCTCCATCACCCAAAACTCCAACCACAAAACATCTTGTAGAAGTTAGCAGCCTTCCTGTAGAAATCCCGAGCTTCCTGTAGGATCCCCTGCAGACATCCGGTAGAAACCTGTAACCTCGGTTGCCAAGCACCTGAACGTTGTGAACTTCTGTGGAATGATGTTTTGGATCCCCTGGAACCTCCCCTAGCCCTCCTGACCTTTCCCAAGCTTTCTTTCCCTTCGAACTACCCCTGCACAGTCAAACCCTAATAAGAAACAAAATCATAATAACTCCAACCACTTAAGAAAAAATATAAAAACAATGTTCTTTTCAGTAGAAGTAGTTTAAATTCATGCATCTCATATCACTAGAAGTAATGGCATCATTTCTAGAAGTTTTCACTCCCACCATTGCATCATAGAGGTTAGCTAGTTAGATTAGGGTTTACTAGGGTTTCCCTGTTTTGTTGGCTTTCAGTTCATTATTGCAAAGTAGGTTAATTTCCTTTGAGATAGCCTTCATCCATCATTTAGAAAGCTTCTTCTGAGAGCATATAGAAGTTGGCTTGAGCCCTAGCGGACTTGTGCCAGCTGACCAAGTGACAGCTGCGACAAGAGCTAGTACTTGTGCATACAGCACCGTCGCTTCCAAGTTTGTTATGAACTACTGGGTTGATAAAATTAGAGATAGGAAGCTCCAGGAGTTGTAGCATTATTGCTACAATACTGGAGCCCACCAACAAGCCTTCTCAGAGGGATCCAACTAGCATGTTCTTCAAGCATTCACTCTTTGAAGATGGATCTCCCAACATACAAGTCTCTCTCACTCATAAGTTTTACACAAGATTAAGGGCACTTTAAAACCTTCCAGAAGCTATCAACAATCCCACACTTGTCACACTCACACCAGCTATCTAGCAAACTCACAAACACTAACAGCACTGCTCAACTAGCCAACTATCAAAAAAACTAGCAATGCCTAGCAATGGTGAGAGTTTAAATAGGAGAAGGAGCCTCTATGAAAGGTGGAAGAGTGAGCTTATCTCCAAGGAAGGTAGCACAAATGATGGAACAACCATGCCAGAGAAAGGAGGTTGATACAAACTATGCCAAAAACCAGGTCTGGAGTCTTCTGGAAGGCCGACTGTTGGAACAAATTCGCCCAATCTGGATCATCGCGGGGGAATAACTGATCTATAGCACTGACATCGCTATTAAATAACGTAGCTGGTCAGGTCATCACCGAAGGTTACAAGTAACCTCGCGCTGGGACATGAAATCGGACAATCGTGGGAATCAAGTGTACTTCCGCGATGGCAGTGCTTCTGGACAGTTTAGGAGCGCCCTTCAGCGCGTTTATTTATTCCATAGCTGCGATGAGGCATATAACTTAGGAAAAGTGGGTCATTTGGCAACATTAGAGAGCATTTATCTAATATGAGCATGTTTGACTTGGACACATGACACAGTAGAAGGACTGGAGGGAAGACAATGACAAATTACTATGTAACAGATGCCCCCTAAAGTATGAAGCCCGAGAGAATGGGAGGGGTGAAATGCTTTACGAGACTGACTGAGCTGGAATACCATCTGGAAGAATCTGCACGCAAGTACAGCTGATATCTCTGATGATGAAATACATGTAGTCTAGGCATGGGTGCAACCTTCCAAAAGACATACGAACTAGGTCTATGGTATGGACACAACCATCCAGCTAATGAGACCATGATAATGATAAAGGTATGGTTGCAGCCATCCATGAAGACTCAGGTATGGTCCCAGCCATCCATTAATGAGTCATGTAATCATAAACCAATCCACGCAGCCTGAACATAGGTAATCTGAGTTCGGGGTCTTGAACCCAACCGATCATAGTACAAATTCTAGCATGCGAATGGGTGTGCTGAGGTCGAGCATGATAGAAAGTCGCTTGATTATCGGTCAATGATGAAAACTGTTAACAAGCACGAGAGAAACCATCAATAATGCCAATGGTTTTCAAGGTACTATCTAGCACAATCCACAAAGTGTGAAAAAGGAGCTGAAGTCGAACACTCGTGGAATCACCCAATCGGCGACCAATGATGAGAGTCGATCGTCAGGTGTGAAGAACTTGCCATTGAGGCATGCAAGCTCTAAGGTACCAAAGGGGATCTCTAGATCAATCTCCTGGATAATGAGCTGATGTCGACAGGAGACGACCCATCGTAGGAGGGCCATAATGTTTCCCCCATCAACGACACGAGATAAGGAACAAGCAGCAGATGGTTAAACAAAGCATCAGAGAGAAGGTGAGGGTGTAAACTGCAGAAGGATTATACTCTTGAACATGTTGGTGACATGACTCCGGAGGGTGGCAGCATTCAGGTACCAAGGGATCAGAGGCTTAAATGGAGATGGCACGGATCAGATGGAATGAGGCTAAATGACAACCCAAACTTGCGAAAGGCCAAATGACGATGTATGGATGTCCCAACCCGATAAGAAGCAAAATTGTCAATGTTCAAGAGTAACTAGTTGCCAATGAAGATTTCCAAATTTTCCCCCACCATTGCTGGCGAGTAACCCTATTATTTTTGAAAACAAGCTTGAAGGGGATAGCATATGCTTCTAAAGGAACTTCGACCGTTGGTCGAATCCAACCTAGTAATGGTTTAACGAGCCCTAGGAAGGAGAAGCTCAAGTCTTGTCATGGTGACGAGTCCAATGTCGTTAGGGTTTAACGAGTCCGACATAGGGAAAACTCGGAGTCTTTTTCATGTTTAGAGAGTTTGAAAAAGACACGGAAAGGAAAACTCCAGGGGGGGTGCTTTTTCATAGATTTGTGTCTCTCGAGCCTGAAAAAGTATAAAATGATACTCGAAAGAACCGCTTGACCATTATGATCGAGGAGTACTTCTCATGATTAGCGACCTCGACCCGAAAAAGTAGAAAAGCAATCGAAATCACATCGTTTCGTAACCAACAATGAGTTTGAAACGACAAAAGCCTAACAATCTTTTCGTGTTTACCAGTCAGAAAAGAGCTTAAAGTAGACCGCCTTTTTAATTCTCACTAATGAGTCAAAAAGGAAAAACTCGGAAATATTTTCATATTTTACGAGTAAAAAAAAGAGCTTAAAGGTGACTCGTCCTAGAGGAGTGAGTGGTATAAAGGGTAGCAACTAGTTCCGACAATGGTGGAACTACTCAAAACATGTAATGGTCAAGAGGCTAGGTAATAAAACCACTCGTCGCTACGGTTCCTCAGGAAAGGAAAAACAACCAAGTGAAAGCATACGATAAAAAAAAGAGATGGTGGCAATGGAATGAAACAACCAAGGCTCATCTAGCAGAATTTATCAGATAAAATCGACAATCACAAGGTGTAAATCGGCTATGGGTTCATTTTTACACAAGCTTGAACCATGGAGAACTCTGCTTGGATTTGGTTTCATGTTTACACAAGCTTGAAATGAAAAAACTATGCTTGTTATAAGTTCTCATGCCCCCAGCATAATGACGCAAATCAAGGTGCATGCCCCCAAGCTTCATTGCATTCAACGAGGTGAATGGAATGAAGGTTCACTTTCGAGATCTTCGAAAGACTCGACTTGGATTTTACGAGATCTTAAAGAATCGTTTTGGAAAGGGATGTATTTCATTTTTTAATGAGGTTGGCACAGTAAAAGAACTATCCTCATAACCCTTGTTTCATTTTTTAACGAGGTTGACACAAGATCAAGAGCTATCCTTGGGACTCCTGTTCATGGGCCTTATGAGAACATGGTGCCCAAGAGGTCTTCGAGGGATGGAAGAACCACACTCTGGGAGGAATACATGTCATGATGCACCAATGAAAGATCGGGTTCTAATACCTCCAGTACATGATGTACAAGACCATCTGCATAATCATCAACAGAAGTGGAGACGGAATGGGTAGCCACATAATTGACCTGTGGCAAGGAAGGTATTGCTTGAGAGCAAGAACCAAGAGGGGATGACAGCTGTATAGGAGGCACCAGGGGAGTAAAGAATGATAATTGATCAATAGTCACCATTCTTCCATCGTGTGGAAAACAAACCACACGGAAAAGTGAAGAAACGAGGGCCCCCATGGCATAAACATAGTCACGGCCAAGGAGAAGACTAAAATCTAAAGCACCTTGGACAACCATGATGTCTATATAGATGGTTTTGCCCCTGAAACTAACAGGAAGCTTCGGGAGGATCCCTAAAGATTGACTAGTTCCTCCGTCGAATTCCAATAGATTCTGCGTGACTGGCACAAGCTGTGGGGAGCCCAAAGCTTGCCAAGTAGTGGAAGGCATAAGACTGATAGATGCACCCTCATCCAAGATAGTGCCAGGTACTGCCTTATCATAGGCATGTACTGTAATCTGGAAAGGCACATAGGATGGAAGGTGGAATGCAGTCAAATGACTCCAGTCGAAGGAAATGACCGAACTACTTGGTGGGGGAGTTATATGATTGCCCCCCTGCTCTACAGGAACTGAAGGACGAACCCTTGATCAGCGGGGATAGGAGGGTCATTTTCAGACTTAGGAGAATCTGATGAGATGAGAAGAACATGAGCATGACACTCTTCTGAAGAGAGTGATCAACAAGTGGTGAACCCAAGTTGACACTGTTTCCAACCAATGGTTGGTCTGGAACAGGCTGAGCATAGCCAGGCTCGGAAGAAGGAGGATGGACAAGAGAAGAATCTAAGTCAATCTCTTTGCAAATGGGGAGAGGGTATAAAGAGAGCCTTTGATAACCAACGGGAAGTTGGGGGGAATACACTATAAGACTTTCCAAAACAGTGGAAGCTTTATCCATGAGCAGACAAAGGTGAAGGGGATGGTTGCCTTCACACAGCCTACAGGGGAATCGAATCTTCCCTTTCTTCTGACCGTTGCCAATTGATAGGGTAGCATTTCCATGAGCTTCAGAGGATGATGAGGGACGAGCTGGATCATGATACCATACTTCTAAGATCCTAGGAATTCGAGGACAATCACGAATAAGATGGTCACCCTTGCACAATTTACAAGGAAGATTAACATTTTGCGGAGGAGCAGAAGGTGTTCCTACCAGAGATGTACTTGGAGTAGTAGCTGCACAGGTGGCCTCGCATTTATTGGACTTCTTATTCCTTTTCATCTTCTTCTTCTTCGTCTTATCCTCCTGGTTACTAGATGTGAAACTCTCACCAGGCAGAGGAGGAGAGGAGGAGGAAGAAACAGGGGAAGAAGGCATAGGCTCAACCTCGGAATCAACATGTCGTTGTTCGGACAAAGGAGACGGTGGAATAGGAGTCATGACACTTAGGACCACTGAGGTTTAAAACAACCAAACGGGTAAACCGATGGTTAACCCAGGCAAGGACAGAGTTGCCATATACGGAGCACCGACATTTCCAAAAGGAGGAAATGGACCAGGGCTCCCATCTGGGGGAAGACCTTGGCCGGTAGACTCAGGGACTGTTGCCATTGGGAACGAGCCTGAGAAACACTCTTATCATAACTAAGAACTTGAACTATTACCAAGAATATTTCGTGGGCAGTAAATTTTATGACATCGGAACAAAACTTGACTTTTTCATGTTTCGAGAGTCGAGAAAAGGATGAAAAGATGACTCTATCTCTTTCAAGGTTTAATGAGCCTGAAAGGACAAGTGCTTAGATGGACCTTTTATTTTAGGGAGTTCAAAAATGAACAAAAGTGACTACTCTGGAGAACTGGGCAAAAGGTTTACCAAAAAACCCGTAAAACTACATATACACCTTAGCAGTCATATGAAAGCCAAGGACTTTCCATACGGTAGTCAATCTTCCCGAATGTTGTGTTTAGTGCGTTACGGTTTGCAAGGCCGCAAACACAGCTTCCTAGGGATAAAGGATGATAACGTAGTGGGGTCTCCCAACATATACTCAACGGTACATGGGAGCACAATTCCGTACTAGACCGCTATTGAGTCACAGAAGGAGGAATCAACCAACCTTGAGTGAAAACAATAGTTACTATGATTAACGACGCCAGAGCACATCTCTAGCCTAGACCTCTAAATAGTGTAAGTTATGTTCCAATGCATTGTTAGGTTTATGTAGTTCATTTTAAAGTTGATCTTGAATTATGTTTCAGTTTCCAGGCCCTACCGTATGTATACAACAAAACCTAGGATGCAGCTAGAATGAGTAAAGCATATTTTTACTTCAATGAGAACCTACCTACAGAAGGGTAGAGAGATCATTCCCAAACCAAGACAAGGGAATTCAAACACTAAGAAACACAATGCATCAATACAATAATCTCACGATGCGTCGATACTACTAATGAAAGATTTAAAATTCGCTTTTCAATTTCTCAAACATGAAAATTTGAAATGAACATATACTTTTATTTTCGTATATTAAATGAATGCAATCCTTTAATTTCTTTTTGTTTTGAATTTAAAGAGACAAGCAAGCAAGTGTGAACTGATCGATCCAAACAATTGTGAGCTATGCTTGGTAGCGAAGAAATCGAATCAACCTAAAAATTGGTTCAATGATCGACACTAAAAATCAACCAGCAAGAAAACAAGTAGCGAAAGAGCCTTAAGCAAATCAATAAGATGGTTGTGGATGAACCTTGAACAGATAAGTAACCTAAGAAAATTGTTTCTTGATGAAACTTCTAAAGGGCTAGGTCACATGGTCTAAAAACACAAGACTCACTCAGTGAAATCAAAGAGACAATACCCTAACCAAAAGCAATTAAAACAAGCTAATGAGAGAGAATAAACAACAGGGGATAGACAAGATTGATGAATTCAAGAGGTAAAAAGTTGTAAAAACAACTTTACAGGAATCATCACAAGTGTTACACTGATAACTAGAGATGTCATCGCTAAATGAGATACCATCGCTAGTGATGCATAGACAACTAGAGATGTCAGCGCAAGTTTTACACTGACAACCTGAGATGATTGCGGAAATACACCTATTTTCCACAATGATGCGATTTCAAGAGTTGTCGTGGGAATTAAACTAGAAACCTGAGATCATCGCGGGTGTAAATCTATAAAGTGGCAATGACGTCATGACTGTTAGGCTTTTTTCTACGATGATGTTCAAAAACAATGACAAATGAACAAAAAATCCCAAAGAAGAACCTGTAAATCCAACAGACAACAGAGGGATTTCCCAGATCGATCTAGGTAACCCAAAAGACTGATAACTAATCCCCAAACTTCAAGAGAGGCCAAAATCAAAATCAAAACAAGAGCAAACAAGAGAAGAACATAAGCCAAATTCCCCAGCGGAGTCGCCAATTTGTGATGCAGGAAAGTGTTCCCTCTGTGGACAAAGGCAACCCCTCTAGCCCTAGAGTGGGTGTAATCACAAACAAAGATAGATCAACAATAGCTTTCCTTAAATAGTCATAGTTGGAGGCCTACCTCAACTGGTGGTCGATGGAGTTCTGTTGCGCTGCTCTAGCTTCCGCTTCCTTCTCCTAACGAGTGATCAACCTGAAATAAAGCAAAGGAACTACAACAAAGCACATAACCAGAAAACAACAACAACAATGAACTATATACTCACAAAGTCAAGAAGTCATGAGCTATCAAGTAAATTACATACAAGACATAGGAAAACATCATTGATTGTATTAATAATGAAATAAGAGTAAGCTTACAACCAAAGTCTTGACGTCACAAGCCTTCTTAGAGGAATCCAGCCAGCCCGTTCTTCAAGCATTCACTCTTTGAAAATAGATCTCCCAACATACAAGTCTCTCTCACTCATATGTTTTACACAAGATTAAGGGCACTTCACAACCTTCCACAAGCTATCAACAGTCCCACACTTGTCACACTCACACCAGCTATCTAGCAAACTCACAAACACTAACAACACTGTTCAACTAGCCAACTATCAAAAAAACTAGCAATGCATAGCAATGGTGAGAGTTCAAATAGTAGAAGGAGTCTCCATGAAAGGTGGAAGAGTGAGCTTATCTCCAATGAAGGTAGCACAAATGACGGAACATTCATGCCAGAGAAAGGAGGGCGATACAAACTATGCCAACAACTGGGTCTGGAGTCATCTGGAAGGCCGACTGTTGGAACAAATTCGCCCAATCTGGATCATCACGGGGGCTTAACTGATCTATATCGCTGACATCGTTATTGAATAATGTAGCTATTTAGGTCATCGCCGAAGATTACAATTAACCTCGTGCTGGGACATGAAATCGGACCATCGCGGGAATCAGGTGTACTTCCATGATGACAATTGTTTAGGAGCGCCCTTCAGCGCATTTATTTAGTCCAAAGCCGCGATGAGGCATATAACTTAGGAAAAGTGGATCATTTGGAAACATCAGAGAGCATTTGTCTAATATGATCATGTTTGACTTGGACACATGACACAGTAGAAGGACTAGAGGGAAGACAGTGACAAATTACTGTGTAACACATTGCATATTTTTCCACGTATTGATGATATTGAAGTGACAAATGTGTAACAACCCTTTTGAAAAGTTCATGTAATAAAAGTTAATAAAGGAAAAATAAGACCACGGGTAAGGGACACATATTCCAAGCTGAACATTGGGAAATATATCCTAGTGGGCATCACTGGATGTGTGTTTTGGCTAAGGAAAATTGGCAAAGGCATTAAAAGACAAAAAGACATTTTGGAACATTTATCGCTAAAAATAAAGGAAATTAGGAGAAAGGTAAGCTGAAAGGTCACATGTTTCATGTGAGGAGGAAAATGAAGGAAAATAATGGAAAATGAAGAAAATAGAGGTCTCATTCAAAAAAGGCTTATGAGGATCAATTGGAAAACTTCTTCTTTTTCAGTGTTAAGCCCTTAGTCAGTGTAATCTCTTGGACAATGTTAAGCTCTTAGTCAATGAAAGTTTGGAGCTCTTTCATATTCTCTCTCCCTCTCTCACTCTTGGCCACTTAGAGTTTTCTTGGAGCACTATAGATTTGGATCAAGGAAGGAAAAGAAAGAAAATGGAATGGAATGAAAGCAAGGATCAAGGAGGGAAGAGCATGATCAAGAAAATTCAGTAGGAATACTTGTAGGTAACCTTTTGCATGTGTGATTTCCTAGCTGTTTTGGACATGCATGGCTTTGAATGTTGGTATATGGTTCTCTCGTTGTTGGTGTGTTGTAGGGAAAATCCAACACGACCCTTTCCATTAATTTTTGGCTTAGCATCTTTCATGATTTTCATTTAAGTTAATTCTCTTACAATTTTATCATTTTTTTCATTTTCATCGGATTTATGTTTTGATTGTTTCATTGAATTCGAATTTTCAAAAGATTTCCATCAATACTTGTTTCGACTCATTTGGTCAACCGGTTTGTAAATATCACTCCTTTGAAGTTTGATCATTTTCTTGTCTAGACTAAAAAATGTAAAAAATGTATGATATTTCAGTTTTTGTAATTAAAATAACCATTTATTTTAAATACCAACTTTAGTGAATTTTTACTAATTTGTCATTTTTCACTAATGATCCTACAAAATGGCCCATCTAAGTTGTACAATAAATGAAAACACGTTTTGGGATCTTGGTAATTTACTCCAACTTGATATTTTAAAACAAATTACCAAACCCAAAACCCTAGAATTGCAAAATCGCTGAAGTCCAATTTGTAGGATCGTTAATTCACGTGGGCCCACTTCTCATCAAATCCTCCCTTCCAAAATCCCGAAATTTAAAATTAACGAAATGAAAGTTGCGATACAATATTGCGATTGCCATATATCGCATATCACATAAAACATATTTGATAAGTCGCTCATTTTAAAACTTCGAAACTGCGATTGCCATTTTAAAATTATACGAGGGGTTAATTTTTTTTATCATAATGTTTTTTTTGAGCTCCTTATACCTCCCATACCTCCACCTCACTCACCTCACGTCACTCCACCTCACTCTCCACTCATCACTCCACTCCATCCATTATGACTCCATTAACCCATTAGCCCCAAAACATGTACTTTATGTTTTTAATTTTAGTTTGAATAAGACTGATTCAAATGGTTTGTTAAAATATTATATTAATATTATAATATTATAATTATAATTTATACTATACTTTTAATATAATTTAAATTATATTATAATAATATTATAATTAGTTATTAAATTTTATTTAATTCTGTTTTTAATTAAATATGTAAATAATCTAGATTAATATAATTATTAAAAATTAATTAGATTAAGAACTATAATCTAATTCAGGATTAGAATTTAATTTAAAAACTCTGTTTTTTAGCCTAAGCAACAGAAATTCCAAAATTTTGGCAATTTTAATATATCAACTTTGGAAGCTCATAAATAAAGATTTACTTGGCCAAATGAGGCCCAATATGGCTCATTGGAAAGATAAAATCATGGAGAATATTTGTGAAGTAGTTTCATTTCTAGATTTGATCATATATTAGGTATAAAATCTCGCAGAAGAACAAGCTCCAATTTTTTTTAAGAAAACTAATTTCCGAGTTTAATTTTTTGCATTCTCATTTGCCCATAGTTTCTTTTGAGTTCAGATCCATTCATCTATGTTCCCCTTGACCAATTAAATATTTACAAGAATCTATAGAAAGCTCAAATTTATTTTATTTTAATTATTTAATTAAGTTTTGATTCGATTTGTTTGAATTCCATATTTGGTATTTTCTTTTTGTTTTTCCATTTTAATTTAGTTTTGATTTATTTTTGCAGGAAAACAGTTGAAGAGGTGAGGAGAACATGATCTCAATCAATAAGAATGTTCTATCAATAGAAGAATGAAATTTGGAGCCAATGAAAATTGATGTAGTAGATTTATTCTTCAACAAACTTTCTTGTTGAGAATTCTTTTGTAAATATTATAAATAAAAGCATTACTGTAATAGAGATTTAGAGTTGTAGGTGGGAGGAGAGAAAATCTCAGATCTAGGGATCATTGAGGATTTTTCTTTTGCATTCTGAATTATTTATGGAGAACAAAGCTTGCACTACTGCAGCTCTTGTTGTAACAACAAAATTTTGAATATTGTAGAGGATTGTTGGGGACTAGAGCCAGAAAAATGGATTCAATAAATTGGTATTTCTAATACTATTGTTTTAAATACTAGTTTCATTTTATGATGGCATGAATGTGTCATTTTATTCATATTTGTGCACTATTATCGAAATGAGTAATTTGTCTCAACCATAAGCTATTATTTATCTCTGCTCTTATGGGTTGAATTCTGACTTTTGAGTAACTATTTACTCAAAAATATATATTTTGATATTGATTTAACAAATAATGATATGTTGTGAACTATTTCCTCATATTATCGTTTAATTATTCGAATTACTGATTTAACAATCAATATCATTTTGTGAACTACTTCCTAAATGTTCTTGGTTGATTATTTTAGTTAAAAGGCCTCTGAATAGAATGTGCTTTGGTATTCATCGTGTCAATTAATTGAACTACTTCATTAGCTTGATATTCATCATAATTCATAAATATTTAAATCAAAATCATTTAAATATCTTGCTCTCGGTTGGTTTAGATCTATATCTGCTTAATTGAGATATGATTAGGATTTAGTTACTTTTTATTACATTTTAGAACAATTTTGTATATATATTAATTCTACATTCCTAAAAGTCCTCTTCACAGAGGGGAAAACTTTAGTTGTGGCTTGGCTGAGCCGCAAATCAGCTTAAGGATCACTTTCTTGCCTGATTAGCAAGAGAGCCGATTTGATGTCTCTTCTCCATTGGTGGATGAAAGTCATATTTTAAGTCATTTGGAGATTGAGAGAAGGTAACTGGACCTAGTTAAACTAGTTGGAACCACCATTCTGAATAGAAAAGGAGTTGCTTTAAGGTCAGGACTAGGTGGTCTTCCCCCTTGTTGTCGCACCAATTTTCAAGGCTTCAACATGGTGGCATGGTTTTTTTGGGTTATGATAGTGGTTTTCAGCCTAGCCTTGCCTTTTTCTGGGTGCCATGGTATGTTGGAATGTTTATTTTAGTTTTGGAACTTTGGAATTTCTGAATGGATTTTCAGAATCCCGGGCAGAGGTGGTCTCAAGATTCATTCGCAAAGGCCTAGGAATCCATTGACCAGTCTTGGTGAGATACATGATAAATCCTAAGGAGCAACCTTAGTTTAGGGCCTCTTGATCTGGGTTTGGATTGTGGTAAAGCTTGAGAGACAAGGAGACTAAAAATTCCTGAAGGATAGTGATGGATTCCAAATGGAATTCCTAGTTCTGTTCGGTTGTGATTGGAGCACTGATTTTGGTGTCATCACGGTTGGATGAGGCTGGAGGTGGTTTAACCTCTGGATTCCCTTGATTGTTCTTGGATTGGTTATTCTACGAGATCCTAAGTTCATGCTTTGCATATGGCACTATGCTGACTGGCTGAAAGAGGGATTTGGTTCAACGATGTCTATGGTTGGGTGGTATGTGGAAGTCCCGAACCTGGTCAGATTTGCCTATGATTAATAAAAGCTAAGTTCTCTTACTTTTGCACTAATTTATATGTGGATTTAATTATTGTCATATATTTGATATTTATATGGTTTTATGCTGGTTATAATCATGGTTGAATGACTGGTTCATGTCATGGTAATTTCATGTATTTACTTGTAACTGTTAAAAGGATGGATGTAAGACCTAATTGATGATGTAGCGGTTTAATGGAGAAGGAGGTGATTCTTCTGATTATGTTTCATAAGTTGTTTCAATCATTTATGGTCTGCCTTGTATCCTAGACCTGTAGGTTGTATTTATGCCAAGTGTTTGACAAAATGTTAGTCCCGGTTAGGGATGGTCAGGCCTACTCTTGAGGGTGATTTTTGATTGATCACCATGGCTATCATGTTTTTAATGATTTTTGAAAGTTACAAGAAGTTCTGGGTGGAGGATAGGATTTTGGGCTAGAAAAATTGCTGACATCCCATGGTTGTTGGCACAAAACTGGCAATTTTGGACCATAGTCACGGGTAGGTAGGTCTGTGAGAGTGGCTTTAGGTTGCTGGTCACTCCCTGGCCCATAGCATGAGAGCAAATATGGCCTAAAAGCTATAGGATAGCAGTGGGACTCAGGGACAAACTGCCTGAGTGGTCGTATTGTCTCCTGAGGGGTCTGTTGATAATGTTGGATGATTGTATTTGATCTTCCATCGATTGCAATTCCTTAAAGTGTCATAGGATTTTGTTACATAGGACAAACCCTCTTATGGATAAGAGTGATCTCCCTAGATCCTAAATGGAAACTAGAAACAATCATGACAAATGACTTGATTCTTTCCTTAAGTTAAACTTGTTTGAATTATAAGCAATATAGCTAATGTATAAACCTCTTACTGATTTCACAAAATTCATGATGAAGATCCCTTGTTGTGACTTGATGTAGTTCTTCAATTCTTGATAAGATATACAAACATAGGCCATAAAAGGATCAAAAGTACATGTGATATAATAATTCAAACAACTTAGCCTAATGATCAAGGAAATTAGGGATTGAATTTTCCTTAATAAACAATTAAAATCCATTCATCATTCACAAAAGACAAAATCAATGGGATAAAGTGCTCATTTATATTAATCAGAAGATAAGAGGAGCCTTACAACCTTCACCTTGATTTCATGAGGTCCCTCCCAATTGCCTTCAATCTCCTCTTCAGATGACAAGCTCTCCAATAGCAAACCAATAGCATAAGTTTGTATTCTCTGAATTCTTACCTCCATCCCTCAACCATCTAGTCCTTTTATAGATGAGAGGGGAGGAAGTTTTAGATCCCTAAGAAACAGATGAACCTCCTTTAATGAGGGATGAGGTTACCATGGGAAAAGGGATGGAAATGCATCTTAAGAGGGTTATAATTCGAATAGTCATCACCTCGAAGCATTCAACTAGGAAATATTCGACCAACTTTGTTTCTAGAATGTAATTTTTATTTTTACTTTCTACAATTCACCAACGTGTGTTTATAGTTATAGACAGAGTGCAGCTTTGCAGTTTTCTTAAAGTCAATTTTAGCGCATGCACGGGAAATGCTAGAGAAATCAGCGCAGGTGGAACTTAACAAGGTGTGAGAGCTATTTGACCCGAATTTCTCATGTAGTTCAACATATATTGAGTTGTTTGACTTCTAATGGAGCTGGTTTCAACATGTTCACGGATGGTAAAAATATCCATAAACTAATCAAGTGTCATGGTGAAAAATTAACGTGTAACAGATTTCCCACTAAAGTGCGAAGTCTGAAAATTAAGTTAAAAATATTGAAGCACTTTATCATTCCCAGGATTAGATCAAAGGAAATGGTTGAAAAACCTGCAAGGAACATTCGAGGGAAAAAAATGCAAAATATATATCAAAAATCATCTTTGAGGTAGGATTTCCCATACTCAGAGTAAAACGAACTCAATGAACAAGAATGGAAAAACTAAGATCATATAGATGGTAGACATAGAATGGACACAACCATCTGTTTACATAATCATGAATATAAAATATCCTTGCAATCCGGATGGATAAAACTAGATCTAGGGTCTTGATCTCCATCTATCGATCCACAGTATGGTTCTCACCATGCGAGTGAATGTCTCAAAGTCGAACATCGCAGAAACCACTTGATTACCAGTCATTGATGTAAACTATTAACAAGCGCAAGAGAAACCACCAATAATGATAATGTTTCTCAAGGTACTCCCAGTACAATCTATGAAGCACAAATATGTGATCTAAAGTCGAACACTCATAGAATCATTCGATTGAAGGCCAATGATGAGAACTTGTCGTCGAAAGTGAGAAACCTACCATTAATGCATGCAGGCTCCAAGGTACTGAAGGTTTCTAAATCAACTTCCTAGGTAATGAGCTAAAGTTGATAGGAAGTGATCCATCGTTGGAAAGCCTATGACACAAAACATAATATCAAGTTTTGAAAATAGTTTTCAAGGAATGACTCAAGGATGGCTGACGCAAATGAAGGAAAACATTTTGCAATGGGATTTTAACGAAGGTTGAACTTCTATTGAACACATAATGACCTATAATGATTTGGCAACATTTTACTTAACGATAATACCCAAAACCATGAAGGCTTTCAATGAGGATTGATTAATTGTAAGGAAAATGGATTTCCCAACTTAGACATGAATGTGATGGAGTGTCGTGTTCAAGACCGGCCCGCTACCTTTTAAATAATGATGTAAAATGGACACCTTCCCCAATTTTCCCCACTATTACTAGAAAGTACCTCTTTATTTTTTACAATCTTGAGGAGGATAACATATGCTTGGACTATAAGCTCATCCTTCGTATGAGTCCATCAAAGTATTTTTAACGAACTCTAAGAAGGAGTGGTTTAGTCCCGTCATGCTTAACGAGTCCTATACTGTTTAATTTTACGAGTCCAGTAAAGGAGTAACTCGATGTCGTTTTCTTTTAAGAGTTTGAAAAAGACACAAAAAGGAAACTCATTCAATTCTTTTATCGCAAAATTTTAGTGAGCTCAGAAAAGGTAAAGCTCAAAGTTTTTTAATTTTAGAGAGTCGGAAGAAAAACATAAGTACACTCCATAAGGTTCTTTTTCATCAGTTTACTCTCTCATGTACGAAAAAGGATAAAATAATACAAGAGAGAAAAATGTTGACCATGTTTGATCAACGTATACCTTTTTTGTAAATAGTCCTAGCTTAGTATGTAAAAGGGGTAAAATTATACTGAGTAAACGATTGTTCATTTACTTTTACGAGTTTGAACAAGCAAGTACTCAACAATCTTTTCATGTTTTAAGAGTCTCAAAAGGTTTTAAAAGAGGACTTCATGATTTTCGCTTTTTGTAATTTTTTTAAGAGCATGAATAGTGATAAAAGTTCGCTAAAGTGTAAAAAATGATTTATCTTGACTCCGTAAATGATCTTGCACATTTAAACTCAATAATCTGTCATAACTGCTCAAAAATGGAATTTTCCCTCCAAAAAAGGTTCAAAACATAAAAGAAATATTTTTTAAGCTTCAAAAACTTATAAAAAGTGGGAAAATGTAATTTATTTTTACCAGTTACATTTTCACTAGTTCAGAGCAGAGAGAGGGGTTTTTACCATGAAACTTCTAGGACTAATTCCGAGCCAATTGGTGGATGAAATCACACACTGTTTCCTCCAGGTAGAAGATATCTCCATAACTCAAATTTTTATATGTTTAGTTTTTCATTTTACGCTTTCATTTGTTTTTTTGGGGCAAAGTATTGTTCAAAAATGTTCCCTTGGCCTTCCGTGGGTCTCATTCAATCGGGTCTATACAGGCCGATAAAAATTTCCACACGAAAAATCTTGTATGGCGTGAAATTCTGTGGGAAAAATCTACGCAGCTGCGCCTATCTATAAAAGGGAGCCCACGTAGGAGCCGTGGGATATTTTTAAAACAAGTTTTGAACCGTAAAAAACATGAAATGACTTTAAACAATTATTCCAACTTCTTTTAAATGGTCATTTTAGGTCATTTGATTGCTCAAAAATGGAGCGGAGGGAGAGAGAGCATGAAGCCAATGATTTGGCTGCTTTGGTGGATCTGGCCACTTTGCAGGCTCTCAGGACTTGTGATCTCTTGAAGTAATGGCTTATCCCTAGGATGAAAGCCCAAGTAGATTTGATGACATGGTTGGTGAGGACCTGGAATGTCCAAGAACAATGCTTTGTGATTGCTGATTATCACCTCACCATTGATGTTGATGACATCTATTTCCTGACTGAAACGACGTATACCAAATGTGATGGCATCAACTAATAGTTCGACGACTGCACTATATTCTGCTATATTGTTCATTGTTCGACCGAGACATATTCCATGAATAGAGACTAGCTCGTCACTAGGTGAATAGATAACCCAGGCTATGGAAGATAAATTCTAAGTACTACGACTAGCGCCATCATCAAAGCCAATGTAAGTCGGAGAGAATGTCAACATATGAAAATCGTGTAAAAACAAGATATGTAGGAGAAGTAGTAGAAATATGTGAAAAATACTAATTATCATACATACCTAAAAAATGGTAAATAATGTAAAAATCTTCACTAAAAGTTTTTGTGCAAAAATATTTCTTTAGGTAAAGACCATCTCTCGGCTTTCCCAAAGGAACACCATCGTAATCAACCAGATCATAGGCACCTTTAGCTAATATGCATTTTATGATGTAAAGGCCATGTCACATGGGCTCGAATTTCCCTGCACCTAGCTTGTCGTGAGCTTAATCATAAACCAAGACTAGGTCAGCATATGTACGAGGATTAACATTTTGATGATATTAGGCTTTGATACATTTCTGGTGAGCTTAGCTAGCTAGTACAACATTACGATGATTTTCATCTAGATGAGCTAAATGTACAAAGCATTCTTCTTCCACAAAGGTAACAGGTAACATTTCGATAGGTAATTTAAGAGATGGAATTTCACATTCAACAGGTAATATGGTTTCCAAACCATAAACGAGTTGAAAAGCGGTAAAATGGGTCAATGTTGTTACAGTAGTGCGGTAAGCTCACAGTGATGAAAAGATCATAGAGTGCCAGTTTCCTTTATGTATACCAACTATCCGTTCGATCATATTGGTTAAAAATTTATTGACAACCTCGACTTGACCATTAGCTTGTGGATAGTATGGAGTAGAGCTATCATGGTGGAGGTCGAGTTTCATGGATAGTTCGATCATCATAAAACTGTTCAACCAATTTAGTGTCCTAAATTGCTACATAAATTATCAATCCGGGTATTGTAAACTGATGAAGTGTAGTGCACTATTTGTGCTAGATGACCCTTCTTACCTCACTATTTTTGAGTTTAAGTTTGTTTTGGGGTTTTTATATTTTGATTCCTAATGTTTTGCAATGTAATCTACAAAATCTTATTCTACTGCTGCTAAGAATCTAGAGAAATGAAATGAGAGCTAAAAGTGCTTTAGGCCAGATTTGGAAGTAAAGTTTCTAAACAAGAAAATGAAAACAGAGCTTCTCTTCTTGCTATTATGATTGTTTCCAAAACATGAACTAAAAGGACTTAAAGCTACTATCTACTCAATTACAAAACCAAAGCTTAAATGAGAAAATGAGATTGCAACGATCTATGATAAACCAAAAATGAAATACTGGAAATAAGATTACCTCTATTGTCTAATCTATTGCAGAATTAAAACCTAATGAACAATTGAAGATGGAATTGCAACTAAACTAAGTGAAAAACTATAATTGAAAATGAAGTTGCAATTATTCTATTATGAAAGCAAGGGTAAATGAAGTATTGTTGTCACTCTGCTACACAATTTAGGGAGAACTACCTCCTTATGATAGCAATTTGAGAGATTTCATTCTTCATTATTCTAAGAAAAGTAAACATAAGAATGAAAAGAAAGACTCATTCATAAATAAAACATTTCACCACTTAGTTTTAGGATTAACCATCAACTGAAAGGGCTTTTGGAAATATTCATTTATATCATGAGTTACTAAACTGATAAGAAAATGGCATTGAACAGCTTAACTCAAAAACTGATGAACAACAAATGTAATGAAAGACTCATTCACAAATGTAACATTTCACCACTTAGTTTTAGGATTAACCATCAACTAAAAGAGCTTTTGGAAATATTCATTTATATCATGAGTTACTAAACTAATAAGGAAATGGCATTGAACCGCTTAATTCAAAATCTAGAAAATAATGAATAGTAGATGAAATAAATCAATTTATGCTATTGACCTCAACTTAAAGCTATAGGTAAGAAACTAGAAAGCAGTGAAAACCAAAGAACTAGTCTACACTGAAATAAAACTACTCTGAGTTAGTGAAAAGATGACACAAGCTGCATTATACACAGAGTTAGAAAACAATTATAAACATTATGAAGAAAACACAGTGAATTTACAATTGAACTAGGGAAGACAAAAAAGAAATAAAATGTACCCTTGACCATGCAAGGGCCCTCTGCAAGGTCTCGGATTATGAACACGGAATCAACACTTCACAAACGCTCCAGGTATCCATTGAAAATGGAGTTTTTACTTTAAAACAGGGAACTGAGTTCTTCAAGCTACAAGAGGAAATATGAACTATTACATAAGAAAAAACTTGAACTTGTTCTGCGCTCTACAAACTGGTATTTATAGAAAAATATACAACTATTTTGAAGAGAGAAATCAACTACAACAAAACATGTAGATAGGTAATGTATGCAGAATTGTTGTTTTCGGTTGCTTTGAAACATAAATCTTCTAATAGTGGCTATTGGATTCTATTTGTGCAGGTGGCAGATGAAGTCCTTGGCCTCAGGAGACTACCTCAGACCCCATCACTAAGAAGCATGTGTAAAACAGAGTTCTACTTGCCATAGGTTTCTATAGTTGACTTCCCTTTGACCGGAGTCCTCCTCATCGATCTAGGCCAGATGGATAGGATACAATCCATGCTCTGATGTTTTCCAAGCTACCTATGTGGTCCTTTTCCTCTCTTGACACCTGTAACCTACAAAAGCATGGAGATGGCTGTGGAACAACTGATTAGCTACAGAATGTGGCTGCATTCCGTAGCTAAAAGACAAAAACCTATTCAAATAAAAAACATAACAATATAACTTGTAAATCACTGAAATATACTCCTTGAGGCAATGTGTAATGGTTTTTTATGATTAAGGATGCATTTTTCATGGAAAGGCAAAGAAAGAAGGATGAGAAAGTTGCTTAAGGGAAAGGCATTTTTGGAACTCAACAAAAACTATGAAAATGACTATCGTGGTCTGTAACAATAGCTTGTGGGACACCAAACCGAGGAATCACATGATTGAAAATGAAAATAGCTGCAGTTCCATTATCATCTCTATATGTAGGCATCGCCTCGACCCATTTTTTAAAGTAATCAACTGCAATGATAATATATCCATACCCTCCATCCGAGTGAGGGTTACAAGTCAGGAAGTCGATGCCCCATTTGGAAAAAGGACCGACAACTACTATAGGGTGAAGAGGAGCAGGAGATGCTCACATCTTGCGATCATAAATTTGGAAATTATCGCATTTGCGGACTATAGTGATGCAGTATTAAACATTGACAACCAAAAATAACTAGCACGTAATATCTTTCCAGTAGTAGCATTCCCAAACATGTGATCGCCACATGCTCTCTAGTGGCAATCATTTAAATTTTTTTCAACTTCTTGAAAAGTTAAACAACGTCGGAATAAAGAATTGGCACCATGACAATAAAGAGTGTTGCCAATAATATTGTATTGTTGGGATTGGTATGAAATTCACTGACGGTCAATTTTGGATAACTCGGGCCTAAAATTTTGTGTTTGGAGATATACATGATTTATCCATACCATGGATCTAATGTACTAATAAGAAAGAGATATTCGTCAGAAAAATAATCTTCTGCTATAGTTTCTATATTAGTATGGGGAAAATCACATAATAGTTTAGCGAAAATCAGGGATTTCTTTGATTTGGATTTTTGAAATTCCAAATCAAACTCTTGTAAAATAAATATCCACTTCGAGTATTCCCCCCTAACAATTTTTTTGTGAGAATATATATCATAGGGTTGCAATATGAAATGACAGTCATTTTTCAAAGAAGTATAGAGTGACGGAATCGTTGAATAGCTTGCAAAACCGCCAAGGCTAGCTTCTCCAAATGTGTGTATTTAATTTTAGTTTTAGTGAGACTCCTACTCAAATAGTAAATCACATGGTCATTGCTAGAACCATCCTCATTGACTAACACCATGTGAATGGTGGCATCAAATGTAGCCAAGTAAAGAAAGTAGTCTCGATGATAATTGGGTAGATGAGTAAAGGTGCATTAGTCAGTGCATGCTTTAATGCATCAAAAGCTTTATCAGCATGCTAATCCAAAAAAAATAGAATACCCGTTTTCAACAGTCAAGTAAAACCCTGGGTTAGTTCAACATAATTGTGGATGAATCTATATAAAAAGTTTGCCTTCCCTTGCAAACATTGGAGTTGAGTAAGGCTAGAAGGAGCAGGAAAATTCCAGATTGCCTCTACCTTGAGGGGATCAACACGAATGCCTTCCTTTGAAATGATGAAACCTAGAAGCCAACCTGATTATACACAAAAAACACATTTGTGTGGGTTCAAGTGAATATTGTAATGCCTACACCTAATGAAAATCACTTTTAAGTGCAAGGGGTGATCCTGCCATTTCGTGGAATGAGCTATGAGGTTATCTAAATAAGGTTGAACAAGATGCTTGATATCATGGAATGCATAAGAAATTGCTCATTGAAAAGTCGCACCGACGTTTTTTAGGCCAAATGGCAGTTTGCGATAAGTGAAAGTTTCCCATGGGCATATAAATGTAGTTTTATATTGATCGACAAGGAGCATGTTTATCTGATTGTAACTAGAAAATCCATCCATGAAGGAAAAAATTTCATTCTCGGCACAGTGATCAAAAATTTGGTTGATATGGTTATGGGGCCTTAGATTGACGGTGAATGGGTGCACTATTAAGGCACTCCTTGCGATAGGTCATTGGTTCAAATCCCTTGTGGGTGCTTACCTACCAAAAATATAAAAAAAATTTGGTCGATATGCGGAGTTGGATAATTTTCCTTGGGACAATATTTATTGATATCTTGGTAATCAACACACACTCAAAAAATTCCTTGCTTTTTGTTAATGGGCACAATATTGGACACCCAATCGGTTAAAGGAACAGGGTAAATGAAACCTTATTTCAACAATTTTTCTACCTCAGTTTTGATAGCAACAACTTTTCTTGGACGTATGGGATGTAATCATTGTCTAACTGGCTTAGCATTTGGATACGTTTTTATTTCATGTACAAAATTTCTAGGGTCAATTCCCAGCATCTCTTCGTAGGACCAGGCAAAAATGTCACTGAATTCTAGTTCGATCATCATAAAACTACGAAAATCACTACCGTAGTCTGTAACAATAGCTTGTGGGACACTGAACCGAGAAATCACATGATTGAAAATGAAAATAGTTGTAGTTCCATTGTCATCTCTATATGTAGGCATCACCTCAGCCCATTTTTTTAAGTAATTGACTGCAATGATAATATATCCATGCCCCCCGGCAGAGTGAGGTTTACAAGTCACGAAGTCGATGCCCCATTTAGCAAAAGGATCGACAACTACTATAGGGTGAAGAGGAGCGAGGGCTGCTCGCATCTTGCGATCATAAATTTGGAAATTATGGCATTTGAAGACTGTAGTGATGAAATATTAAACATTGAAAACCAAAAATAACCATCACGTAATATCTTTCGGGCAGTAGAATACCCAAACATGTGACCGCCACATGCTCTGGAGTGGAAATCATCTAAAGTTTTTTTAGCTTCTTGAAAAGTTAAACAACGTCGGAATATATAATTAGCACCACGATGATAAATAGTGTCGCCAATAATATTGTATTGTTGGGATTGGTATCAAATTCGTTGATGGTTAGTTTTGGATAACTTGAGCCTAAAATTTTGTGTTTGGACATATACAGGATTTCTCCATACCACGGATCTAACGTACTAATAAGAAAGAGAGATTTGTCAGAAAAGGAATCTTCTGGTACAGTTTCTATATTAGTATGGGGAAAATCAAATAATAGTTTGGTGAAAATCAAGGATTTCTTTGATTTTGATTTCTGAAATTCCAAATCAAACTCTTGTAAAATAACTATCCACTTCGAGTATTTGCCCCCTAGAAATTGTTTCATGAGAATATATATCATATGGTTGCAATTTGAAATGAAAGTCATCTTTCGAAGAAGCATAGAGTGATGGAATCATTGAATAGCTTGTATAGCTAGCAAGGCTAGCTTCTCCAAATGTGCGTATTTAATTTTAGTTTTAGTGAGACTCCTACTCAAATAGCAAATCACATGTTCACCGCTAGAACCATCCTCATGGAATAACACCATGCCAATAGTGGCACAAGATGCAGCTAAGTACAGAAAGTAGTCTCGATGATAATCGAGTAGATGCAGTAAAGGTGCAATAGTCAGTGCATGCTTTAATGCATTGAAAGCTTTATTAACACGCTAATCCCAAAAAAATAGAATACCCTTTTTCAATAGTTGAGTAAAACCCTAGGTTAGTTCAACATAATTGTGGATGAATCTACGCAAAATTTTTTCCTTCCCTTGCAAACTTTGGAGTTGAGCAAGGCTAGAAGGAGTAGGAAAATTCCAGATTGCCTCTACCTTGAGGGGATCAACACGAATGCCTTCCTTTGAAATGATGAAACCTATAAACTAACCTAATTGTACACAAAAAACAAATTTGTGTGGGTTCAAGCGAATATTGTAATTCCTACACCTAATGAAAATCACTTTTAAGTGCAACGGGTGATCCTGCCATTTCGTGGAATGAGCCAGGAGGTTATCTAAATAAGGTTGAATAAGATGCTTGATATCATGGAATGCATAAGGCATTGCTCATTGAAAATTCATGCCAACATTTTTTAGGCCAAATGGGAGTTGGTGATAATCGAAAGTTCCCCATGAGCATATAAATTTAGTCTTATACTGATTGACAAGGAGTATGTTTATCTGATTGTAACTAGAAAATCCATCCATGAGGGAAAAAAATTCATTCCCGGCACAGTTATCAACAATTTGGTCGATATGCGGAGTTGGATAATTTTCCTTGGGACAAGCTTTATTGATATATTGGTAATCAACACGCTTGAATAGTTCCTTGCTTTTTGTTAACGGGCACAATAATGGACACCCAATCAGTTAAAGGAATAGGGTAAATGAAACCCGATTTCAACAATTTTTCTACCTCAATTTTGATAGTGACAACTTTTCTTGGATGTATGGGATGTAATCATTGTCTAACTAGCTTAGCATCCAGATAAGTTTTTATTTCATGTACAACAATTCTAGGGTCAATTCCTAGCATCTCTTCGTAGGACCAGGCAAAAATGTCATTGAATTCTTGAAATAGGGCTTTGTAAGTTGAAATATCTTCTAATGAACAAGAAGAACCTATATGAATATTTCCAATTATTTTGAGTTTCACTTAGATATCGATAGGTATCGTTGTTGATATGTTCCCTAAATTCTATTCAGAACTAGAAGAAAGGGTAGATATTGGACATTGAGGATCATTAAGGGTCTCAGATGAAAACATAGTTGAGAAATTATTCTCAATTTTGTCAAAGGATGGCAAGAAAGTTGAACGATGATGAATATTGTCCCATGGAATTTAATCCAAGGTCATAACTTCTATAATCCCTTCATTAATTAAAAAATTCATGTTGAAAGGATCATGCACAGATATTGGTTCCAAGCGTGACAAATGAGATTATTCATCAATAATCATATTCATTCGATCATTATCAGATGTTTATGGGTTGGAAAAAGATGGAATGGCCTCATAGGCTAACTCAAAAGGGTTATGAGGAATTTCATTTCCATACAGGATCATTTCTGATTCTGATGGTACTTTCCATGGATCCCCCATTTCAAAATTACTTGATGTAATCATGTTAATCTAGGCATCACTATGAGGGAAATTGGGTGAAGGAAATGTGAAGGTTCCCATCAAAGATGAGTCTTTTAGCAGGCCAACACCAACTTCCTCATAAGGAGTGGTTTATTTTCCAACAATGGGATGCTACAGGAGGAACTAGGGTTAGAGGTATAGTAGGAAAATTGATCCACTTTCACAATTCTTCATTTATGAAGAAACATAAACATCCTAAAATATGACAAGACTATTGTTGCCATGGCATAAGTCCAACTCTGACCAAGAAAAAGGTTATAATCAAGATGAGCATCAACAACCTCAATGTCTATTGCAAATATTTTTTGCTCTAACTCGATTGGTAGGTCATTTAAAAGTCTGTATGGAAGAAAACCTCTTCCATTGAAGGCTTTCAAAGTCATGGGAGATTGATTGATTGTTGGAGAACCCAAGGCTTTCCAACAAGAAATATACATAATACATGTCGACGCTCCTTCGTCAATCATTGTTTGAAAAACTCGTCGATTTTTGACGTGAACTGGTATCTAAAAAACCAGTTGGTGTGGGAGACGTGGGACATGATTTTCGAGATCGAAAACAATCAAATGGGAGTCTTGAGGATCTACAGCTCCTATGACTGATAATAATAATTTCCTTTGTGCTAGACAAGTTTGCAGCACTTCAAGGGCCGCAGGCATGGTAGAAGGTAACATAGCCAGATCTTCGACAATGTTATAATTTTGGGTAGCCCTCACATGAGGATTAAAGGCTGACTTACGAAGCATACCCTTAGGAGGCAGATGAATTATCATATCAAGATTTAGTTTTTCAATATGTGATGGTTCAGAAGAAGGAAGAGTAGATGCAGAAGTTGACAAAGTGAACTGGAGTCATCTCCATATTCAACATGACTCTTTGATGTGTAATCTTTGGATCTTGTTGCTACCATAACTCTAGAAGGCATCATCATGATATATGCTAATGGGGATGAGGAGGATTGGTCGTGAGAGACCATTTTGTTGTCTTGTGGAGGAAAAGAATACTTCAAAACAACAGGTGTGGGTAAACTTTTTACGAATTTGGAAACTTTGGCCCAATGAGGGCACTCCTTAGTGTAATGATCTTCCTCGTAAATTAAGCAAGGATAGTGAGGTTTCTTCTTAGACCGATTGTCTTGTTTAGTTTTTCCTTTTCCCTTTTTCTTATTTCTTGATGGCTTACCCTTGCTAGTAGATGAATCTACGATGTTAATTTCAGAAGTAATTCCAGGAGAAGGATCTTCGTCAGGTGAATTAGATAGAGCTGAAACCTGAACATTTTTAGAATTTTTCTTTTTTTTCTTATATTTTTGGCTCACAGAACCAATCATGCCATCTGTGGCATGTGATCCTGGAAGAGGTGGATTATTTGGAGTATATCAGGGTAAATCTAGGATCTTTTCATACAAAGTACCAGACTAAGTATAAACAAGATCAAGATATTGAGTATGAGCAATTACCTACTCTTTAGTTACAACACCCCTTTTGGCCACATCTTCAGTTATTACTGGTAAGAGTGAATGTCATCTAAGATATTGGTTGACGTTGATTGCTTCAAAGAAGTCAAAAGTTCAATTCCATTGTCATACTGAATGGGTAACCAAAAATGAGTCAAAAAGGTTGTAGCAAGGGCATTAAATGTGTTGAAGGAAGCGCATGGAAATTCTACATTCCATTTAGCTGTCGAACCAGTTAAGGTTCGTTGAAAAATTCATAATCTAATAGGATCATCGTTTAATGAGTTGGATGCACACAAAATATGGTAGGTCATGACATGTTTGGACGCATCTTCACCCGACTTACCTTCGAACTTAGGAATATCATTGGGAAACTTAGTAGGAATAACCATCCAATAGGGTAAATAAAGAAGTGGATCATTGGTTAACCGAGAAAAGTCAGGAAAATCCAAAGTTCCAATTAAAGGCAACTGGAAATTAGGGTCCTGTGATGGATATTGATAACCCTGAGGAGTGAGTCCCGTACTGGGAGGAGGATATCTAGGATATCCTGGGATAGCCTGAGCAATTGGAATCTTCCTACCTCCTAGGTATCTAGGATGAGCCATGTCATATTGTAGTTGAATAGGTTGTTGAAACGTATGACCTGGGTACAATTGATTCTAGAAGGGGAGACTCTGACCCATTTGACCTTGAACAAACTATCCTGGAAATGGTTGACTTTTCAAGGGTTGACCTTGGAGAAATTGAGTTTGAAAAGGTGTACCTTAAACAAACTGACTCTGGAGTAAACCTTGGAATGGTAACCCTTGGAAAGGTACTTGTATATATGGGACTCTAGGCTGAGCAACAGGGATTTGAGGTGCTGAAGGAATTGTAGGAATGGATTGAACACCAAAAGTCTGAGGTAAAGACTGAAAAAGGGGTTGTATAGTAACCTGTGATGTAAGAAGGATAGTTATCTGCGATACTCCTGGAATGGGAGTTTGAGGTGAACCTGAACCTAGGTTCTAAACAGTTGTTGGCATGACAAACTGCCCTACGATTTGATGGGTACTCGGGGCAGGCTGCTGAAGCAATTACTGGGTAGGTGCCAATGGGTTAGCCTAGATGGTTGGTTGGACTTGAAAATGCATACCTTGAAAAGGAATTTGCTATATGGGTTGTCCAAGAGGTTGGCTAGGTTGATATAGAGGCACTTGAGAAGCAACAAGAATTAGCTATTGAGAAGGGTTCCAGATTGTATTCAATCGAGGGTAAGGCATTTCAATGGCAGGTTGATGCATAACATGCTAAAAAAAATCAGGTTGAGGCATTTGAACATAATTAAAGTAGTTTCTAATAGGGGGTTGCCACCCAGCTTTAGGGTAAGGTCCACCAAAAGGCCATCCTCCAGGTGGAGGATGTGACGGTTTCCCCTCAGGAGGATAATAACCACCTGTTGGGTTAGCTTGTGGATTACCCACATTACTAGAAACCATATTAATGACTTGTTCAGATGTCAAACTTGTAGTGGTAGGATTAATTATACTAGTTGACATGTTTGAAGATGAGTTCGAGGAAGAAGCTCTTGAATAAGCTCTCGCAAGAGAGTGATATCTAGGTGGTAAAAAATCACCATACAATGTGGACTCCAGAGAAGTGGAAAACATGGATGTATCTGATGTGGCACTTCTAGGAATAGTTGTGGACGAGTCAAAACCGGACACTGTAGAATAAGGAGTCATGTAACATGAAATCCATTGTCCTAAAAAGTTCAAGGGTGTAAAATACCAAGGGTCAGGGTGAAGAGATCAAAACAAAATTTTTGAGATATCTACAGGTTCACTGGTAGAAACTATAGGTTCTTCCTCTTCGTCCGAAACAAGTTCTTCAATGGAAATGAGACCAAGAGGGAGACTATCAATAATGATAAGTTTCACACGTGGTGAAAGTGGAGGATATAGAATATGTCTTGTAGTAGAGGTATGAATCTCAGGCTCAGAAATATCATACTTAGGTTCGTTAATATTTGGTTCGGAAATGGGGTTTCTATGGGAAGATTCTCTAGTATCTGATTTAGTTTGAATGAGTTCAGTAATTTGTAAATCAGTTGCTACTGAGTGTGATGTTAAATTCTGAGTTTGATCAAATTCAATTTCTGTTACTTCAAGGTCTAAAATAGTAGATGTTATAGGTTGATTAACTTCAATTCCTCTTACATCAGAATCTATAATAGTAGAAGTTTCAGTTTCTGTTGTAGTTCCAGTTTCAAATGATTTAGACTTTTCTTCTTTAATATTTTCTAACTGACTCGGTGTATACTCAGGGGGATCCCTGAGTATCCTACATGATTATCTTGGTAGTTTAGCCACAATGAAAAAATTTCAATTTATTAATCACACAATATCTAAAATACACCTAAAGTATATAAAAAGTAAAAAAAAAAACAACACAGAAAGTAACACGTGCTAAAAAATCTAGGAGTTCAAACCATACAAACTTACTCTTCACAGAGATCAATATTTACTAGTTGGTGATGAAATCCAACATTGAAGAGATGAAGGTGACAAGTTTTATAGAAAATGAGTGTTTGGAATCAATTACCCTGAAAACCTGCTTAATGAAATAGTCTAGCACAAGTAACTCTGCTATAAACCATCTCGAGCAAAGATTACCCTCCAGAGAGTCGAAGTGATTCTAGCCAATGTTTGTTCCAAGTTTAGCAGGATCTTCCCTCTGCCGTCACGTTAGGTAGAGCCCTAGGATTATAGTCACTAAGTTCACCAAGTACAATAATTTTACCTGGAGGGATAGTCATAGATCAAACATACATGCAAGGGAAGAGTAACAAGCTCAATCCCCTTGAAGGCTCCTCCACATGATCAATTGTAGGTTTACTTTCAAGTGACCCCAAGTACCTTTCGGTACCATTTTAATATGTGTAAATTAATGTATCTAGTCCAATGAAGTTGGTCGGATCACTTCACCAGATTCGACATGACCTCGTGCTTAACTCATGTATAAGAAGAGCTTCCCAGAGAAAAACGGAAATAATTGGATTTTCTCTCCCTAACTCAAGATTCTATTGTTTGTTTGTTAATTTGGAAAGTTTACTTCCTTCCCTATTCCAAATCCCTACACTTAAGCTACTGTAGGTGAAAAGAACCCTAAAAAATATAAAATTCTAGGTGAATTTTAATTAACATTGTATTATTAAGCTGTTATTTTACTCAATGGGTGATGAAGGTGAAACTTATGATGTTCTGACATGACTCTAAATCTTAATGCACACTAAAATGCAAAAGCAACTTTCATATTCAATGAAATTCTATTTAGACAAAAGAAAGAGTTTCTTTTATTTTTTCAAGAAATGAAATGAAAAAACCATGACTTTTCCAATTTTCTAAAGCAACCAATTTCACTATTTTGTGATGAAAATGTAGTCAACAAACTAATTTCCAGATTTCCGTAATCATAAAAACAAATTAAAACACTCTTTTCTTCTAACCACTCAAAACTTTCAAGTACACAGAAATAAATCAAGAAGTTTGGAGAAAAGACATATTCTTCTATGAATGCTTTGATTTAATGACAACAACAGTTTAATCACGAAAAATTTCCCAAGATGAAAGAAACAATTTATTTTATCAAACAAAAATAACCACAATTCTTTCACAAAAGCACAAGGTCTTCAGAAACCCTAGTTTGCAATTCAAAGCGATTTTGACTACAAATAAGCAATATTTAAGGCTTAACCAGTGTATTTGATAGAAAAAAATAAGAATATCATTTACAAAAAGACATTCAAACTTGTTTTGATCAATCAACAAATCAACCAGGCAAAACCCTAAGGTATTATTTCAAAAAGACCTAATTTTCAAAAATCATCCATAAAGCAACCAACTAAGTTTAGAAGAGGCTACATACATTCTAAAAAAAATAATTACACTTTTAGAAAGAAAAATTTAGGTCTAGGCTGAAGCAAGTACGAAAATTTCAAAAAATTTCAAGGCCTGCATAGATTTCTAGTAGAAAACAAAGCACATGCACTCCATTGCTATAGCGAAAAGGGCACAGAGATGCGCTTTGTGTACAAACAGAAACAACGTAGGGAGGAAAACTTTAAGAAAAATTTTAAAAATCGAGAATCAACCAGTCAGATCTAAAAGGCCATTGATTTATGAAGACTCATGTCTGGATAAATCATAAAGCAAAGCTAAAGAAAAATACGAGAACAAAGACATTCCCCAGCGGAGTCGTCAGTTTGTTACACCAGAGGTTCCCTCTTGCGGACAAGAGTGATCTCCCTAGATCCTAAATGGAAACTAGAAATAATCATGACAAATGAATTGACTCTTTCCCTAAGTTAAACTTGTTTGAATTACAAGCAATATAGCTAATGGATAGACCTCTTACCGATTTCACGAGATTCCTGATGAAGATCCCTTGTTGTGACTTGATGTAATTCTCCAATGCTTGATAAGATCTGAAAACATAGGCCATAAGAGGATCAAAATCACATGTGATATAATAATTCAAACAACTTAGCCTAATGATCAAGGAAATTAGGGATTGAATTTGCCTTAATAAACATAATAAACAATTGTAATCCATTCATCATTCACAAAAGACAAAATCAATGGGAGAAAGTGTTCATTTGTATTAATCAGAAGATAAGAGGAGCCTTACAACCTTTGCATTGATGTTGTGAGGTCCCTCCCAAATGCCTTCAATATCCTCCTCAGATGACAAGCTCTCCAATCTCAAACCAATAGCATAAGTTTGTATTCTCTGAATTCTGACCTCCTTCATCCCTCAACCATCTAGTCCTTTTATAGACTAGAGGGGAGGAATTTTCAGATCCCTAAGAAGAAGATGAACCTCCTTTAATGGGGGATGAGGTTATCACGAGAAGGGATGGAAATGCATCTTAAGAGGGTTATAGTTCAAATAGTCATCACTTGGAAGCATTCAGTTGGGAAATATTCTACCAAATATGTTTCTAGAATGTGATTTTTATGTTTACTTTCTAGAATTCACTTGCACAGGTTTATAGTTATAGATAGAGCACAACTCTATGTGGCTCTTAGAGTCAATTTCAACGTATGCGTGGGAAATTCTAGAGAAATCGGCATAGGTGGAACTTAACAATTTGTGAGAGCTGTTTGACCTAAATTTCTCATGTAATTCAACATATATTGAGTTGTTTGACTTTTAAGGGACTTGGTTTTAACATGTTCATGGATGGTTAAAATATCCATAAACTGATTAAGTGTCATGGAAAATAATTGATGTGTAACAGATGTCGAATTGGATCATAGTAGCCTCTCTTCTCATGTTTAACCCAAGTTGGCACGGTTACACTAGGTAGACCTAGCAGGGGATGTTACAGAATGGTATCAGAGCATGGTTACTCTCTCTTTGGGTCATATCTAGTGATACAATTACGGGTGAACGTGTTGGTCATGCATGCATGTTAGTTGCATTTGTGGCTCTTACACTGACATTCCATGTGCTTATTGCACTGCATCATATTGATCATGGTAGAAGTAAGGTTATCATGAGTAACTTGATGTCGATTTAATGGAATGCATCGTCAGGAGTATATGAAAGGTTACATACATATATGCAACTTGATTACATCCTTGTATGTTGGGTTGCATTCTTGGTTATTTGATTACGTGCATCAGTCTTGTAGGTTGATTAGAAGAATTGATCGCTTATGCTCAACTACGTTCGATTATGCATATGTGTAGTTGATTAAGCATTACTTATGCAAGTTGATAGGTGCAAGAGGCAATGTGTACAATGGAGTAATGGTTGTGGTCATGCATGTATGGTCTTAGTTATAGTTATGCATGAATAGTAGGTCAAACATTCCTTTTGAAATCATGGTATGCAATTTAGGTCATCAAGGTGATATTGATATGTTATGATGCTAATATGTTGGCTAAGATAGAGTAGGAGATGCAGAGCATCATAATGAGGTTGCAAAGTTTGACTTTGGGGTAAGAGCAGATCGTCATACAAGTATTGTATGTTTGGAATGCAAGTATGTAAGTCAATGATTATTATATGCATTATGTTTATATACATTAGGGTTATGTACATGACTTTTGATGTTATGGTTACATTCATGATAGATGTTAGTCGATTAGTGTAGTTATATGCACATGTGTCAGATAGTCAAGAATGATAGTAACCAGTAGTTGTATGCATTGCTATTGTTGTTTTATATTATATAACATAATGATTATGTTATATGTTGCTGATGAGTATGTTATAGGTTAAGTTTTTGTTGTTATATGACAATTAGCTTGATGATTAGGTTATATGTTGTTGATGAGAATGATAGTTAGCTTGATGATTAGGGTTATAGCATTTATACCTCGATGTTATATGTATCGTGCTAAATTGGATTGGCCTATCCAAATGGTTACGGTTACGATATTCATGTATGAGCCACCATATTTGTGATATGGTGTTGTACTAATCTAGATTGAATTTGCATATGTGTGAATGATAATTGTGTATGAGTTGTGAGGTAAACATGTTAGGTAGTGATTATTCAAAATAAAATTATCTTATTTATGTTTGAGTTGATATGTTGTGAAGTTATATCGTGCTAACTAGATTGATTGTGTAGACAAGATAGCCTCCCCCGAGACACAATCAAGTACATGTTTGCTTATGTTGTATATTTGGTGCTTGACTATTTGATTATGTTGTCTAGTTGATTTATTTAACATGGTATGTTGCAAGTTGGTTGAATGTTTGATAAATTGCATAATATGAGTATGTGTTCAACTGATCTTGTTTTAAGATGATTGTGCTAATACATATGAGTTGAGATAGCTGACATGTACTTGAGTATAATAGGTGATAGTTGTAGCATTATGTATTATGACCGATGACTATGAGTTCACTATGGATTATGACATGATTGTTAGTCTTGGTAAAGGTTGGTTTTGAATTGACAGATATGATTGTCTTGATATGTTGAACATGTGGTTGACACATGTGAGTAGTTCTAGGAAACATGCTTATTATTAGCGTGAGAAGGTAATAGTTGATGTGTTTACAGTTGGGTGATGTGACAATGCATAGTAAGCCTCGATTGTAGCAAGGAAAAAGGTAAAAGAAAAGAATTGGGCAAGAATTTATTTGGCTAGGTTTGGAAACCCTAATTCCAAACTAATGAGTGCTCTACATACATGGAGTCTTCTTAACCTTGAGTTTTTTGATATTATGTGGATATGTGATAGATTCATGAACATGTACTTGACATGTATGTTAGCTAGTATCTAGTTACAGGTGGATCTATCAAGATAACTAGAGTCCCTTAAGAGATGGCGTGGATGTGTTCAGTTGCAAGGCAACAAGCTTGGCACGACAAGATAAGGTAACTGATGTATTTTTATGTTTATTTATGCACTGACATTATGTGTTTATGGTAGTATAATGTAGGGAGTTGTATGGAAAGAGAGATTTCCATGAATCTTGAAGAAGGATCAGGTTGAGCTTTCCTTTGGAATCACTGGGAACCATGGGGATTGAGTGATGGTGTCTATTTTTAGTCTTGTGCTTTTGGTATTTTGTGATTGTTGCACTTGATTTTCAATTTTGTGTGTGTCTGGTGCATAGCTATGCCACTTTTTTGTGGTGTCATATTGTTGTTATGGGTTTTCATGATCTTCTTCTTGTTTGTTTCTTGGGTTTCCTTGTATGTTTTGAGTCTTTGGAATTGGTTGGGAAAGAGGAAAGTTAGTGGAGCTCGGGGAAAGTCGTGTTGTACCCAACAAGTAAGGTAACACTTAGATGAAGCTCTATGCATGATTAAGTGCAGTCAAAGGTAAGACTATGACAGTCGGTTGGATTGGTTGGTCCATAGTGGTAAAGGGATGGTGGCAGTACAAACATGTCAAAGATAACTATAAAAGGTAGATTAAATGGATCTGAGGTGACAGATTCCTTGCCTATGTTGGGAACGATTGTTCTCAATGTTGTACATGGATAAAGGAAGTTCTCTTAACCTAGACCTTATGTTATATGGTAATTATGTCATGATCATGATTATGATGATGTTTATATATGTATACATGTGTGTATGTCATTGTCTGACAGGATCATGATTTTTTTATGCTAATGATTATATATGTATGTATGTATGTATGTATGTTGTCACTATCTGACAGGGTTGTTAGGGATCATTCTTGTGGAGGAATGATTTCTTATGCAGGTGAATGGCATGAAGAGATTCTTGGTTCATGAGGAATCAAGTGGGAAGAGTAGTCACGACAAATATATGAGGTCAGTATCATGTGGATATGAAATGATATTGTATAGTTTTATTATGCATATGTCTATGACAGGTAATGTGGAAGGATACATCAACAAAATGAAAGCAATGTGGTTTGCGACATGTTGGGACAAGCATAGATAAGACATTGGAAGCAAGGTTTCTTGGTAGAGACAGTGTGCTTTTGGATGTGAGGTACTACTGTTGTGCATATGTTGTACATGTTGCATCTATGATGTTGTACGCATGCAATGGTGTGTATACATAGCGTGTGTACATGTTGTTTATGCATTGTTATGTACATGATGGTACATATAGTGTTGTACAAATATTTCATATGCAATGTTGGGTATAGATGGTGTTATGTACATGATGGATATGCAATGTTATATGCATATGGTGTTGTGCACATGTTGGATATGCAGTGTTGTGTACAGATGATGTTATGTACATGTTGGATATGTAGTGCTATGTACATATGGTGTTCTATGCATGTTGTGCATATGGTGTTGTGTGCATGATTGTACAAGTGGTGCAGTGAGCATGTAGTGCCATGTACATGTCGTATATGTGGTGGTGTGTGCATGTGGTACTATGTACATGTCGTGCATGTGATGTTATTTACATGTGGTGTCATGTACATGTCGTGCGTGTGGTACTGTGTACATGTTGTACAGTGGTGAAGTGTACATGTTGTGCACGTGGTGCCGTGTACATATGATGTGGTGCACATGATGTGTAGGTGGTGTGGTGTACAAGTGGTATTGTGTACATGTTGTACATATGGAACCAGTGTACATGTGGTATTATGTGCATGGTGTACATGTTGTGTTGTGGGCATGAGGTACGAGGTGGATGTATTGCATGGTGTTGTATGTAGTGTGTGATTGTATGTGCATGATGCATGCTAAGTGTGTGTGCACATGGTTAAGGAGAAGGCACTTGGTGTTTTTCAGGTCTGGAAACCGATCTAGAGTGCATATAGAATAAAGACAAGGTAGAAACTAAGGATGGATTAAAGGATAAGTATTGGTATTATATTTCATCTTTATAATACATGTGATCTATGATTTTGGTATATGATGATTACATGTGAATTATGATTCTAGTTTATGATGGTTACATGTGAATTATGATTCTAATTTATGATGATTACATGTGATTTATGATTTTGATCAATGATGGTTATTTTTTGAGCTAACCCGATGAGATGTTTTTATACATGTTGTTTTGGCCAAATATGCTAGTTTGAATTGTTGTGACAGGAAGCAAACAAGATTGCAAATGTACCTTATTGATGAGATACCAATGAGGTATGATGTGCATTTATTTAAATTTATTTTAAATCTAATGGAAATTATGTGCTTGGTACAGGAAGCAAATAAATGCTCGGTTGGGTGGTTGAAATCGACTGCAGGAATTTGCAACAACAAAAGAAATTGGAACATACAACATTATGTTGGTAAAGCGTTTAGGAATAGGGCCATTGTGAGACACTGGTACCCAATAGTGTCCATTGATTGGCATGAGCATGATATGTATTGTATGATGGTTGAGGCAGTTATATGCCTTGGTTTTTGTATCTTCCAATGTGAGGAAGCCTTTCCAAGGGATGGGCCGCCCGACATAGGGGATGCCAGGGAACTTGGAAGGTGAGTGACTCCACGGAAGGGGGTGACCGTATTTCCCAAGGGACTTTGTAGCAGAGAAGGGAAGGTCCTAGATATATTGGTTTTGGTCATTAGCATTGCAAGATGGAATCAGATGCACATTGGGAGTATGCCCTGGAACAATGAGTTGGTAACTATTCATTGAGGGGACAAGTGGCGCATGATTAAAGCGTGGGACATTGGATGCAACTTTGAATGTGACAGTGGATTCTAGACTTCTTTGGAAGGAGGTGAATCCTAGTACCACATTGAGGGTGGAGGTGTGATCCTCTGGATTCCATTGTGGATTGATATGGGCATCATATCCTTTTATTTGTTGGTTTAGAAAATGTGCATATGTGGTTATTGTAAATATCATAATGAGTTGTGTTATAAAGCTCAATTATGGGGGATGGTAATTATTTAGTCATGTTATTACAATGTTTTACTTTTGAGCAAGTCATTCATTATAAGCAATGCAATGAGCTAAGTTATAAAGCTCCACGGGTAGTATGTTTGCTTTTCAGTGGTGTTGCTGAGGTCTTGGTGTGGTTTAACACCGAGGATAGTGTTCCCCAAGGGGGAGGGTTCTATAACAACCCTGGTGAAATTTTCATGTAATAAAAGTTAATAAAGGCAAAATAAGACCATGGGTAAGGGACACATATTCCAAGTTGAATTTCGAGCAAGATATCCTAGTGGGCATCAGTTGATGTGTGTTTTGGCTAAGGAAAACTGGAAAAGGATAAGGAAAAGGCATTAAATGACAAAAAGGCATTTTGAAATTTTTATTAATGAAAATAAAGGAAATTAGGAGAAAGTAAGGTGAAAGGTAACATGTTTCATATGAGGAGGAAAATGAAGGAAAATAATGGAAAATCAAGAAAATAGAGGCCTCATTCATAAAAAGGCTTTTGAGGATCAGTTGGAAAGCTTCTTGTTTTAAAGTGTTAAGCCCTTAATCAGTGTAGGCTCTTGAATAGTGAGAAGCTCTTAGTCAGTGGAATTTTGGAGCTCTCTCATATTATCTCTCTCTCTCTCACTCTTGGTTACTTAGAGTTTTTTTGGAGCACTCTAGATTTGGATCAAGGAAGGAAAAGAATGCAAAGGGAAAGGAAGGAAAGAAAGGATCAAGGAAGGAAGAGAAGGATCAAGAAGCTTCAACATGAATACTTGTAGGTAACCTTTTGCATGTGTGATTTCCTAGCTGGTTTAGACATGCATGACTTTGCATGTTGGTGTATGGTTCTCTTGTTGTCGGTGGCATAGTTTTACCTGGTTACGAAAGTGGTTTTCAATATAGCCTTGCCTTTTTTGGATGCCATGGTATGCTGTGATGTTTATTTTGATTTTGGAAATTTGGAATTGCCGGATGGATTTCGGAATCCGGGGCTAAGGTGGTCTCAAGGTTCATTCCCAAATGCCTAGGAATCCCTTGAACCGTTTTGGTAGGATAGACGGTAAAGCCTGAGGAAGAAGTCTTAGTTTAGGGACTAGTGATCCGCATTTGGATTGCAGTAAAGCCTGAGAGACAAGGGGACAAAAGATTCCTCAAGGATAGTGATGGATTCTGGATGGCATTCCAAGTTTTGTTCGATTGTGATTGGAGCATTAGTTTTGGTGTCATCATGGTTGGATGAGAGTAAAGGTGATTTAACCTCTACATTCCCTTGATTGTTCTTAGATTGGTTGTTCTATGAGATCCCACATTCATGCTTGGAATATGGCATAGGATCCAATATTTATATGGTTTTATGCTGTTTAGAAGCATGGTTGAATGACTGGTTCATGTCATGGTTATTTCATATATTTACTTGTAACTGTTAAAAGGATGGACGCAAGACCTAATTGATGATGTAGTGGTTCAATTGAGAAGAAGGTTATCCTTCTGGTTATGTTTCATAAGTTGTTTCAGTCATTTATGCTTTGTCTTGTATCCTAGACCTGCAGGTTGCATTGGTGCCAAGTGCTTGACATAATTTTAGTCCCAGTTGGGGATGCTAAAGCCTAGTCCTGAGGGTGATTTTTTATTGATCACCATGGTTATCATGTTTTTAATGATATCTAAAAGTTACAACAAGTTCTGGGCATAGGCTACGATTATGGGCTAGAAAAGTGGCACAAAATTGGAAATTATGGACCATAGTCACTGGTAGGCAGGCCTGTGAGAGGAATTCATGGTGCTGGTCACTCCCTTGCCGATAGCATGAGAGTGAATATGGCCTAAAAGATGTAGGATAGTAGTGGGACCTAGGGACAGGCTTTCTGAGTGGCTGTCTTGTCTCCTAAGGGGTCTATTGATCACGTTGGATGACTATATGTGATGCTCCGTCAATTCCACTTCCTTAAGGTGACATAGGAGGTCGAATTGGATCATAGTAGCCTCTCTTCTCATGTTTACCCCATGTTGGCATGGTTACTCTTGGTAGACCTGGGAGGGGGTGGTTCAAGATGCTACACTATCTTATCTATATTGCTTCTTGATGACGAGGATGTCATGCTACTATCATTCTTCCATTTATGTTTTTGGTGTCATATCATTATGTTGTATATGCCTATACAAAGCATGGTGGTTGTTGATGATTATCATGGTTTTTCTACAGGGATTTCATTGATGAGATCCTTGTTTATGGATGAGATGTTTCATAGAGCATAAACTATTCCCATGAATTTCATGTATGTCTCTTGATGTATTGGCCATGAAAGACCCATTTTGTAATCATTGTAAAATTCAATCATGTATTGGCTATCGGGATCAAGTGAGGTCATGTATGTAACCCATTCTAGGTGATTGACATAGACATAAGATCATATATTTATTTTTCTAAGGAGAGGTCATATTTGTTTACGGATAACCATGTATTTGAGTCATAAAGCCTTGTACTTCTATTTCATATCTCTAGAAGGTCTAACATATACTTAGGGGGAGCATGGGTAATAAACATATTTCATGGTTCATAATAGCAAATCAAACTGAAAGTGTTGATCTCTACGGGGGAATAGTTTATTCAACTTGGTTCCTCCCTTTTTCCTTGATGTCAAAGGGGGAGAGAATACTTGTTGCTTGGAGGTGGTTTTCATCAAGTCTAAATGGGGATATTGTTGAAATTATGGCTTTTGTGTTGTCCTTCATGGAAACCTACATGTCAAATATGTCCTTGACGTCAACCTTGTTATAATATGATGATCAAGGAACTACTGCAGATAACATGAATATCAATATGGGTATTGTAGAAATGATGAATTGTATTGAAAGTCTTGTCACGATTTTACTTTGAGAAAATATGAAAATGTAAAGTTTGAAAAGTATATGTGACCCTTGTGAATAAGGTTCACGTACATACTCAAGTTTTGTGAAAAAAAGTTGTGTACAGAAATATACCCATGGAAAATAAAAAACTAGGATCCATTACAATGGAAATCACCCATAGTATTGTGAAAGTAACGCTTATTTGATCCCGTCAACTATTACCAATGATATTACCAAATTATTTTCTGATGGTATAGGTAAGACAAAAATATATATAAGGAGAAGAAGGTGTTGATGGTGATGGACCCATTAACATGTCAGGGGATATCCCCAGTAAGCAGTCCCAACTAGACCTCAGATCATTTGGAGTAGGAGTCCCAGTAGTGGCTAGTATAGTGTCATCTTGACTGCGGTTGCATGTAGAGGTAAGTAAGATGTCCTTGTTGGTAGCAAGGTTCTGACCTTGCAGCAAGTCAAGGAAGTTTCATGAAAGGCTCTAAAACATGGAAAGGGGAGTGAGTGTGCCCCTTAGAAACATGTGATAATAGTTAGCTTGAAAGGGAACACACAAGCAGAAAGACATCGCGAGATGGAAAGAAGGATAGCCAACAATCCAAAGTGATGGGTTATACCATAAACATGCTTCGATAAGATCCGTGCAAACACATACAGAATAGTCCATATATACATGTGTAAATTACATCTACATACACCATTAAAGTAACTAGGATAGCCAAACTACAAATCAAACTAGTAACCATGAAATGTGTTGTGATGTAGGAGCATCTGGCTGATAGGACAAAGATAAAATGAAGGCGGTTTGGTCTCTGAAGGGGACGGAGGAGTAAACTTGCTGAATGGATAACGTGCTTGTATCTTTTACTTTTATTTCATTAAGTTGTCTAAGTTAAATTAATGAACAGTAATTAGGAACAGTAGGAATTATAATTAGTTAGGGTCAATGTTTTAAACAGTTAATTTCACCTTTGTAATAATGTTGAATGACAATGAAAAGTTCTGTACAAAAAAAAACTGATGTAACTGATCGGACATAACTAACAGTGGTTGGAAAACTAACAGTTTTCTAACAGTTGTTTTAAGAAGGAAACAGAACACAGTGTAGGGTTCGATTGGATAGAGAAATGAAAAAATAAAGGATTGAAATTTCTGTGCACATTTCCTCTTCAACGTCCCAAAGGCCGTTTACATTATTTTAAGTGGGATTGCATTTGTTTGTATGTATAGTATAGATTGTTTGTAGTATATGTGCAGGCATATGGTCTTATACGTGATTGTAGTCACAACGATTTTAGCAATTGAACGTGAGCACACAGGTTGCAAAGGCACCCAAGGGACGTGCGGTGTAAACCAACCATACAGTTCCCGAGACCATACACACAATTGAATGTCCAGGAGGTGGAACCAGCCGAGCCCAAACAAGTAACAACGTTTTAACATTGCCAGGTAAGCCAGTGAACAACCATTTACAGTTCCATATTTAAATTAATACAGACAAGAAAATAGATTTCGAGTTCATTCATACATCGATATACATCTTGTTCGAAACCAAAAGACCTGTTCTACAATTATACCGACCATGCCTACAACAAAGTGGGAACTGGACACAGTACGGGTTTAGAACCCTCGACCCATTACAATAACCAGACAGGAAAGAAATGCCTGTGTAAGCCTACAGTGAGACAATGTACAGACAGCGACCCAGCAAATCATAATTATACAGACCCTAATAACCATAGCCTAAGGCCAAACGGAAGCAACCAGAGAAGAGAGAACGACACTACCCGTGTCCAATCGGAGTAGCCAAATTGCCAGGCGCCGAAACCCTCGAGCAGCCATACCTGTAGCAACAAACAAATACAAACGATATAAGCACTGACAGTGAAAAAAAACGAGGGCCTGCAACCTAACAAAAAAAAATAAGTTTCAGTTCTTTACTTGACGGAGGCAAGCCGCGACTATAACAAACTCACCAGGTCGCCCTGCTCACAAGGAGCTGAACCATTAGATGACTGAGGGAAAAGGAGCAGATATTGATAACATGGAACCAAATGAACTTACCCTGTGAGTGACGGAGGAACCGAAGAAGGTTGGCACCAGATTCTGCCAGCTTCGTGGAAGGTCGATTCGAAACCAGAGGGTTGCCACCTGAAGCAGCTCCAACCAGCAAATGACCACAACAACTGAGGAAGATACAGACATTAAAAATGCATACCAAAGAGAAGGGACGCAGGGACGTAACAGAAAGCCACAGACACCCAACGAACAGTCAAAGTTTAACACGGACCAGACAAGAATTGAACCTACCGATTGGGTACAGCCATTGCTGGATGAAGAGGGGAGATTATCAGGCTGAAGCCCTGAACCAGAGGACGCAGCAATAGAACTCCATATCGAACCCACCAGAAACCGCCAAGAACGCAGAGCTCACAGAACCGGGAGAATGGGTGAACAAATGACTTGGGCGCGGGTTTGATCGCCCATACCGAGACAGGTTTGAGAATTCCGAGAGTGGACACTTGTCAAAGAACCGAAACCAAAAGTACCAATCAACTGTGCGAGCGCCAAGGATCAAATCCTTATCATTAACATCAACCGCCGGAAAATCAGTCCAATACCAAAATCTATTGTTCATAATTAAATTCACTTTATTTCCGCATTGATAGCTGTGGGAAGTGTGTCAACGTGGGCTGGACTCATCAAGTGGTATCAGAGCTAGGAAGTTGAAAGAATCGGGATATGGAGGTTCAAAGACGAGGACGTGGAAGAGGTGTGCGTAGAGCAGCAGATGAGGGTTTAAGGGAAGAAATAAGGACCCTTACTGCTCGCTTAGAAGCAGTGGAGGCAGGAAGGAGAAGAGACCCAGAACTTGGGGATGACAGTGAAGAGGAGGCAGTAGCTACTACAGATGGATCAGATGAAGAGGCCCCAGAGATAAGATTGTTGAGGTCAGTGCTGCTAGCCAGCAGCAAGCCCAAACCGGAGATTCCCAATTATGATGGCAGTCTGTCCGCAGATGTTCTGCTGGACTGGATAAGCGAGTTAGATAAGTATTTTGAGAACGAAGAGATCAGTGAGGACAAAAGAGTCAGATTTGCTGCAACCAAACTAAAGGGGCACGCCGCTTTATGGTGGGATAGTGTCTAGGAAGACAGAAGGAGAATGAACAAGATACCAATAAGGAAGTGGCCAAGGATGGTGGCAAAACTGAAAGGCAGATTCATGCCTAAAGATTATCAGGTTGAGCTCTACCGACGGGTACAAAACTTAAGATAGAATGGTATGACCATAAAGGAATACACATAAGAATTTTATTGTGTAAACTTGAGGGCTGGTTATACTGATGATACTCCGGAGAAGACAGCAAGATACGTGAATGGTTTGAGGCTGGAAATACTGGATGAGATCAGTATTCTTTCCCCGCGGAACATAGAAGAAGCCTTTCAAAGTGATGTAAAGGCTGAAGAAAAGATTAACAAAAAACAGAATAATAGGAGAGGACGGGGAAATGGTAGAGGATGAGGATAGTCCTATGGCAGAGGGAGAATTTCCAGTAACAGCGAAGAGGGCAGCAGCTCTAGGGCTTCAGGAACAATAGAGAAGGGAGATAGCACGAGAGGAGGTCAGCCATATCAGCGAGGAAGAGGGAATGGCTGAGGAAGGGGAGCTAATGTCCAGTGCTACAGGTGCCACAAGTGGGGGCACAGATCCTTCAAATGCCCAAAAGCAGAGCACACTGGCTAGAGGGGAACATTTGTTGCACAACCTAAGGAAGCTGAGGCATCGCCCCAAGAGGTGGAAAATGTGGCAGAAACAGGAGAGGCTTTGGTTCTAAATAAAGTACTGTTGAAGCCAGCCAAGGAGACGGCTGAGTAGACCCAATGGAAGGCACTATTTTGAACAGTTTGCAAATCACATGGAAAGTGCTGTAAATTGATCATAGAAAATGGGAGTACAGACAATTTGGTTGCTACTGAGATGGTGGAGAAGCTGGGATTGAGGCGACTTAAACATCCCACACCTTACAAGGTGTCGTGGCTGCAGAAATGCCACCAGCTATTAGTTGATGAACAATGCGAGGTTGAATTTCACATTGGCAAGTACCATGACAAGGTTGTTTGTGATATCATGCCAATGGATGTGTGCCACATACTGCTAGGGAGACCGTGGCAGTAAGATCAGAAGGTGGTACATGATGGGAAGAAAAATTGTTACAAATTTGTGAAAGATGGAGTCAAGCATACGCTTGTACCCATCAAAGAAGAGTATACAACAGAAGCAAGTGGAACAAAAGAATTATTGGTAGGATGAAAATAGTTTATTAAATAGATTGAGGAAAACGAAGTGAATTATGCGGTCATGAGGAGAACTAAGACTGTGTTTCTGAACACAGAAATGTCTGAATTTCCTACAGACATTCAGGAGATGTTAGAAGAATTCAAGGACATTGTATTTGATGACTTACTGGACAAGTTGCCTCCCAAGAGGAGCATTAGCCATCATATCTATTTCATACCCGCAGCAAGCCTACCAAATAAAGCAGTGTATCGAATGAGCCCGAAAGATAATGAAGAGATTCGCAAACAGGTGCAAGAGCTGTTGAACAAGGGGCTGATTAGAGAAAGCTTGAGCCCTTGTGTGGTACCAACAGTACTCGCACCTAAGAAGGGTGGAGAATGGCGGATGTGTACGGATTCGTGAGCTATCAATAAAATCATTATTCGATACAGGTTTACCTTACCTAGAATGGATGATATGATGGATTGTCTTAGTGTGGCAGCTTATTTCACGAAGATTGATTTGAAGAGTGGCTATCGTCAGATCAAGATCAGAGAAGGGGGCGAGTGGAAGACAACCTTCAAGACCAATGAAGGGTTGTACGAGTGGCTAGTCATGCCGTTCAGTTTGAGTAACGCTCCTAGTAATTTTATGAGGTTGATGAATTAAATGTTGAAAGAGTTTATCGATAAGTTTGTGATAGTATACCTTAATGATATTTTGATTTTCAGCAGAACGAAAAAATAGCACCTTCAACATGCTCGAAGAGTGCTATAGAAATTACAGCAGAACAAACTGCTAAAAAACCTGAAGAAATGTACTTTCCTGTAGAAAGAACTAGTTTGTTTAGGCTTTGCAATCGTAGAAAATGAATTGAAGATGGATCCCGAAAAGATCACAGCGATTGTCAATTGGTCGTCACCGAAGAACTTATTTGAGGTACGTAGCTTTCACGGGCTGGCGAGTTTTTACCGCAAGTTTATAAGAAATTTTAGTGAAATCTGCGCGTCGATGTTAGACACCATCAAAAAGGCCAGTCAGCCTTTTTGTTGGACCAAGGCAGCAGAGAATAGTTTCCAACTCTTGAAGCGGAAGATTACAGAGAGGCCGATTCTAAGGTTACCAGATTTTAATAAGCTTTTCCAGGTTCGATGTGATGCAAGTGGGACAACCATTGGCGTTGTGCTCAGTCAGGAAGATAAACCGGTTGCATTCTTTAGTGAGAAATTGAATGAGAGCAGACAGAAATATTCCTCATATGATAAGGAATTTTATGTTGTTGTCCAAGCTTTAAAGCATTGGAGACACTACCTGCTTGGAAGCGAGTTTGTGTTATTTTCTGATAATTCAGCGCTGCAATATGTAATGCAACAACACAAATTAAACCATAAGCACGCCAAATGGGTAGAGTATCTGTAGAGTTTCACCTTTGTGCTCAAACACATCAGTGGGCAAGCCAATAAGGTGGCAGACGCATTAAGTAGAATAGCTTTGCTCTTACAGGAAAGTACAATATAGGTGATGGGATTCGAACACTTAAAGGATTTGTACCAAACAGACACAGACTTCAAGGAAGCCTTTGAAGCCTGTCAAAATCCCGTGCTGAGGAATACAAGTCCATGGGTGGACTACAACTTGCAGGAAGGATTATTGTTTAAAGGAGGACAGTTATGTATCTCGGACTGTTCGATGAGAGAAAATATTGTGCGGGAGAAACATAGCGGGGGTCTAGCCGGTCATTTCGGCATAGACAAAACTTTGGAGCAGCTCAGACACTTCTATTACTGGCCCAAAATGCACAGGGATGTACAACGGTATGTGAACAGGTGTAAAGTGTGCCAACTTGCGAAGGGACATAGTCAAAACACTGGACTTTACACCCCACTACCTGTTCCAAGTAGGCCATGGGACTCAGTCAGCATTGACTTTGTCTTGGGATTGCCTAGAACACAACGAGGATATGACTCGGTAACGGTGGTGGTAGACAGATTTTCAAAAATGGCGCATTTCATCCCTTGTCGAAAAACTAGTAAAGCTACTCATGTAGCTCACCTGTTTTTTCACAGAGATTGTTAGATTACATGGCCTACCCAGATCTATTATTTCTAACAGGGACGTAAAATTCATAGGAAACTTTTGGCGCACCCTGTGGAAAAAGTTGGACACACAGTTAAACTTTAGTTATGCATATCATCTGCAGACTGATGGACAAACGGAGGTGGTGAATAGGAGTTTGGGAAATTCGTTACGGAGTTTGACTGGGGAAATTCACGGTTATGGGATTGTGCTCTCGCTCAGGCAGAATTCGCTTATAACGATTTTCCAAATCGTAGCACCGCACACAGTCCATTTCAAATCCTGTATGGCATGCATCCTCAGGGGATACATGAACTGCAAGATTTGGGAAAGTTGGAGCAGAGGAGTGCTGATGGAGAAGATTTTTCTGAAGCGATGAGTGAACTACACGAACGGGTGAAGTTAAAGTTGCAGGACAACATGCAGAAATACAAACAACAGGTAGATTTAAAGTGATGGGAAATCCAATTTAACGTTGGTGACGAGGTCCTTGCACACTTGCGCAAAGAACGGTTTCCTAAGGGCGCGTACAATAAGCTAAAATTTAAAAAGATTGGTCCCTGAAAGATTTTGCGTAAGTTCTCAGCCAACACTTATGAAATCCAGTTGCCACCTAATATAGGCATATCACCTATTTTCAATGTGGCATACCTGTTCCCATATACTGCCAACATAAAGGAAGATAGAGTGGTACGACCAGAACGGGACGCCAAAGTTGGAGACAGTTCTTGGATGAGGCACATGCCTTAAGTTCAGGCCCATGAGATTGAGAGGATTCTCGATACCCAGGTAGCCAAGAAGACTCACAGGAAGGAGTATCTACGATACCTCGTCAAGTGGAAGAACCATCCAATTGAGGACAGTTCGTGGCTCGACGCGACGCAGATACAAAATGTTGGTTATTCTCTGGAGGAGCTCATGGAACAGAGCCATGATTTTCTCTTACCCTAGGAGCCTAATGCAGGAGCATCTGGCTGACAGGACAAAGATAAAATGAAGGCAGTTTGGTCTCTGAAGGGGACGGAGGAGTAAACTTGCTGAATGGATAACGTGCTTGTATCTTTTACTTTTATTTCATTAATTTGTCTAGGTTAAATTAACGAACACTAATTAGGAACAGTAGGAATTATAATTAGTTAGGGTCAATGTTTTAAACAGTTAATTTCACCTTTGTAATAATGCTGAATGACAATAAAAAGTTCTGTACAAAAAAAACAGATGTAACTGATTGGACATAACTAACAGCGGTTGGAAAACTAACAATTTTCTAACAGTTGTTTTAAGAAGGAAACAGAACACAGTGCAGGGTTCGATTGGACAGAGAAATGAAAAAATAAAGGATTGAAATTTCTGTGCACATTTCCTATTCAACGCCCCAAAGGCCGTCTACATTATTTTAAGTGGGATTGCCTTTGTTTGTATGTATAGTATAGTTTGTTTATAGTATATGTGCAGGCATATGGTCTTATACATGATTGGAGTCACAACGATTTTAGCAATTGAACGTGAGCACACAGGTTGCAAAGGCACCCAAGGGACGTGCGTGTGTAAACCAACCGTAAATTTCCCGAGACCATACACACAGTTGAATGTCCAGGAGGTGGAACCAGTGGAGCCCAAACAAGTAATAGCGTTTTAACATTGCCAAGTAAGCCAGTGAACAACCATTTACAGTTCCATATTTATATTAATACAGACAAGAAAATACATTTCGAGTTCATTCATAAATATATAGACATCTTGTTCGAAACCAAAAAGACCCGTTTTACAATTATACCAACCATGCTTACAACAAAGCGGGAACTGGACACAATACGGGTTTAGAACCCTCGACCCATTACAATAACCAGACAGGAAAGAAATGCCTGTGTAAGCCTATAGTGAGACAATGTACAGACAACAACCCATCAAATCATAATTATACAGACCCTAATAACCATAGCCTAAGGCCGAACAGAAGCAACCAGAGAACAGAGAACGACACTACTCGTGTCCAATCAGAGCAGCCAAATTGCCAGGCGCCGAAACCCTCGAGCAGCCATACCTGCAGCAACAAACAATTACAAACGATATAAGCACTGACAGTGAAAAGAAACGAGGGCCTGCAACCTAACAAAAACAAATAAGTTTTAGTTCTTTACCTGATGGAGGCAAGCCGTGACTATAACAAACTCACTAGGTTGCCTTGCTCACAAGGACCCGAACCATTAGATGATTGAGGGAAAATGAGCAGCTATTGATAACATGGAACCAAATGAACTTGCCCTGTGAGTGATGGAGGAAATGAAGAAGTTTGACACCAGATTCTGTCAGCTTCGTGGAAGGTCAATTTGAAACTAGAGGGTTGCCACCTAAAGCAGCTCCAAGAAGATTTCAACAACTGAGGAAGATACAGACATTAAAAACGCACACCGAAGAGAACGGATGCACGGACGTAACAAAAAGCCATAGACACCCAATGAACATTCGAAGTTTAACACGGACCATACAAGAATTGAACCTACCGATTGGTTACAACCATTGCTGGACGAAGAGGGGAGATTATCAGGCCGAAGCCCTGAACCAGAGGACGCGGCAATAGAACTCCATATCGAACCCACCAGAAACCGCCAAGAATGCAGAGCTCGCAGAACCAGAAGAATGGGTGAACAAATGACTTGGGCGCGAGTTTGATCGCCCATACTGAGACAGGTTTGAGAATTCCGAGAGTGGAAAATTTTCAAAGAATTGAAACCAACAGTACCAATCAACTGTGCAAGCGCCAAGGATCAAATCCTTATCATTAACATTAACCGCCAGCAAATCAGTCCAATACCAAAATCTGTTGTTCATAATTAAATTCACTTTATTTCCGCATTGATAGCCGTGGGAAGTGTGTCAACGTGGGCTGGACTCATCATGTTGGCTCCGTTATATTAAAAGAGTGAAATGTACAACCATGAAAACCACTAGCCCCAATAGAGGAACATTGCAGTCACTGCCTCGTGCTTCTCCAAAGAGATGTACTAGCTCTGCATTGTGGAGAAGCCAAGGCTCGTTACAATACACTCCAAGCTTTCTCTAAGTTATACCTATAGGAAGCTTGGCTCCCAAAATCCTATACAATGAGTTATGAGGTTCTATAAATAGAAAAGGGTGGGGTGACCCTTTACATTCCCCGTTTGTGACTCTTCAACTTACACATGACTGTTACATTCTACTATTGACACTTGGCCTTTCAATTTTACAACATGTTCACATTACAATCTGCACATGTACCCATGTGAGACAAAAATGGGCTTGAGTAAGACATATGAGACATCACTAAGACTTAGACAATTGTGGGAAGACTAACTCTTCGACATCCTCTTGATGATCGATGATAGAAAACTAATGCCAAGCTTGGTAGTTTGTTATGGTGTCTGCGTATTCTATGGTGACATCCTTTTGAAAGTGAACTCATGCCTCCGTTGCATTTGGGTACACTGATTTGGAACCTCTGTCTAACTCATCAGATAACATGCACATCATGGTCTTGAGTGCAGCTAGACCAATGACATGCTAGTGCATAGTGTCTACACTCATATGCAAGTCTACATTTGTGGCTATGTGCATCAATTGATCAAAGTACATGTCCAGCTCTAGTCAGAATTGGTTCTTTGTATTCACCTTGGTGAGTGTGACAATGGATGGGATCGCATTTATGTACATAGTGACATCCATGATCCTGAACACTCATGCATGTGAAGCCTATAAGCTAGTGATGAGCTACGTGAGTTCCTCATAGTTCTGGATCTAACTACGGATGCATGCCTTCAACTCCATTGCCTTTGGCTTCATCATCTTTGTCAAGTGTAATGGGGCTCCCTTGTACCTCATTGTCCATATCTACATGTGATCGACAACAATGTGTATGTCTAACAAGATGGGTTCTCTCCTAGCATAGTGCTACTACCAACCATTGAGATGAACAACTAACTTATGCATGGTGATCAACCTGAAGTTGAGCTTCCACATGACTATCTTGAGAGACGATACTTCATCAAGTATCACTTTCCACAACTCCGATCTAGTAGATGTTGTAACTTGCTCTTCTCCTTGCTTGTCCGCTTGTAGCTCCTTAGCCATATGCTCATTCTCAGCTATCAAGAATCTAACACTCGAGATGGTGGCTTTGGAATATGCCTTTGTGGCATCAACCAATGAAGCTGGATGTCTACGAACACAATCATTCGTGCTTCAAACTACAAAGGAGATACATGGACATCCTGAGTGGGAAATATGTGCGACTGCACAACTCTGTGCTGTGACTCGTCGAAGGATATGTTCTGTACATCTTCTTCTAGATTTTCCTCAAGGATTTCAGTATCTCCTTGATCACTTGGGACTTGCTCTGCTTCCATATTTTGGGAAGCCGATGGAGTGACCTATTGGTTCTCAGGCATGAGGTCAATGTCATGATCTAACTCTGGCTGTACCAGATCTGTGTCCATCTTCTCTAGCTCTGTTCAATCTCTTGAGCAAAGTCCTCCTCCTGTGACTGCTCACCCTGTCTGTTATGTGTCAACTGTTTAGATGAATCAATAACCTATATGGGTGAATTTTCATCAATATGTGCATGTTGTGACTCATGTTTTTCCTATTCCTGATGTGCTTCCTTCTCTCTTCTGCATAACTCTTTTGCTTCCCTGAGTTGTTGCTTCAATTTCGCAACTTAATTTCTGCTTCGTCCATCTTCTGCTTCTCCCTCTGCCTTTACCTAATCCATTTTTCATGCTACTACCTCTTAGCCTCAATCTCCAAATCTGATTTCAACACAAGTGGGTCTACTTTGAACTTGTAGCTTTGCTCCACCACTATGCTATCAGCAACCTCCCTCTTGCCTTTGTCAAGTGCAAGCTATTTCCCTTTGCTGCTACTAATGATGCTACTCTCTGAGATGTTGTTGCCTTTTCCATTGTTAAACAATCTATAACTATTCTGACAGATGCATTGAGCCTTGATAGGTTATAGCAGTATCTACATAGGTCTTCCTTAGGCCAATGAGATGCCTTGTGGATCCAAGGATGATAAACACAATTTTCCTTCACTAAGAAATGTGAGGCATATGGATTGAAACTTTTGGTGCCGAAGGTGAATCTCTTGAATTCCTCCATCTCAACCTTAGCATGCTTGACATTCTAGATCTCATACAACCCGAATTGCAAAGGAAGAGCATGCCAAGGTGCCTTCTTCTTCCTGTGCAGTCTCGCTGACAACCCTGTCGAGGTGTGATATATAACCTCTTGCATGACCAAATTTTCCATGGAAAAATTTGGCAAAATATATGGATTCTTCTCCATGATGTACATTTGGATGAAGGTGCCAAGGGGTGAGACATACCAATCTTCTATGTCAATGAATGCCTCCACCACTGCCTGCAACATGCAAGGTGGATCCTACTCAAATATCATCCTATACACTGGGGTGACAAAGTGGTCTGATAGTTATATAATAACTCCATGAAAGTTTCATTTAGAGAACGACATGCAGTAAGTGTGTAGAGAGGTTTCTGAAGGTGTCCATGCCCAACCCAAGCTTGGGAACTCCTAACGAGCACAGATCACATCAAGTATTTAAGCGGACATGAAACTCTTTGCTTGCTAGCCCTTAGGTGGTTGTCGGCCTTCTGTTACTTGTTCCTTAACCAGAGAGCCAACATTTCAAACCAATTGAAAGGTCTTCCTTCGTTTGCCAGTTGATCCATCAAAATCACCCAACTCTACAAGAATGTTTCTATACCCTCTTGGTCGTATAAGCGGCATGCAAACAAGAGATGATAATATTTTCACAACGTTATTGTCTTGTTGATCCGGATTTAAATAGGAATGCAACAAATTACAGATATAACAATAAATACAGAAATGCAATAGAGATAATGCTTCATTTCATTAATGTAAAATACTGAAATATGCTTACAAACAGAAATGGAAATAAACTAGCTAGGGCGGTGGTAGCTTATCTCTAAGAAGAGATGTGGCAGCTACATGCCTCTGAACTGTGTTACAATGAGGTGTGAAGGCCTATTTATTGTTGATAAATAATGGAAAACCCTAAAAATACAAAAGCCTAACCGTAGGAGATGAAACGCCAAATTGTGGGCCTCGTTTGGGTAAATTGGTACATCAACTTCCCAGGGTCGTAACTTTAGCATACAATCTCTGTTTGATGTGCACAATACCTTGTTAGAAAGATCTATCTAAGGAATACAAATTTTGAGTGAGAAACATTAGTCAACAACCCATGTTGCTCCTAGTTTTACCAAAAAACATCGTTTAGGGCCTCAAAATGGCTCCGGAAGTTCAGGACCCGAAAAAATGCCAAAAATAGTAAAGTGTGCTACAATTAAGGAAACTGAAAAACTGAAAGAGACAGTTCTAGGGTCCAATTGGGATAGGTGGGTGGCCACCAACGTCCACCTGGATCATTCCTCCCCCTTAGGAAGCAATGGTCCCCATTGTTTTGAGTTCCTCCATGAGATGAGGAAACTTTTGCTGAACTTGGTCCCTGGTGAGCTGTTCTACAACCTTTGATGTGTCTAGTAATGGTGGGAATAATTGTTGAGAGCGGTACACATTGAACACTCAGTGCAAGCGAAGGAATGGAGGAATTTTGTGCTACAAAGCATTGTTCCCAAAACCCTAGTAATGGTGTACGGACCATATCGGAGTGGTCTGAGGTTCTGATGGGCTCTTGTAAGGTGTTCTTTCTGCAGGTGCAACCAGACTTTGTTGCTCACATGAAACTTGTGTGGTACTTAATGCTGATCCTGTCGCTGCTTGTACTTAGCATTTTCCATAATGGAGTGGCGATAGATCGACCCGTTGGGTAGAGGTGTTCCAGAAGTCAAATTGGACGAATGCTTGGCCTAATAGTGCAATGGTACCCATGTGGGTGAGGAGAAGATATCCCTGTCTTCTTTCATGAGCGTATCCACCTGCTTCTACTGCGTGGAGGAACCCTTCCTAGAGGCCATGGATTTGGTTATGATCTTCCCCTTACTTTGAGAGTGAACTAGACATAAAATAAATTTCCTAGTCTGGGAGATTATCTTACTGCATTTCTTAGCAGAGATCAAAGATGTGGTGGTAGGTGGGGCTACCTTTGGTATCCTGTATAATGTATTACACAAAGAAATAATAGCAGCATGAGGCCTTGACTCATACATAACATGTCGCCTTCACAAGTATGGTTGGCCTAATAATACATCACAAACATCAAGAGGTGCAACATCACACAATACCTCATCTTTGAAGGGCTTGATGTTGTAGGGAAGGCCACACTGCTGGCAGACTCAGAGCTCTCATCCTTGGTGAAGCCACCCAATTCTATACAGTTGTGGGTGTGGTATGGTTGGTAGTCCCAGCCACTTCATGACTTCTGCTGAAATGAGGTTCTCTTGGCTCCCATTGTCAACAATCAATTGCAGCGACGAACCCTTCACCCACATCTGTGAGTGGAAAAGATGCTCCCCCTCCTCTGGATCTTTGGGCTCATTCTTCTAGACCTTGATGGTGGAAATAGTGGTGCTGGGCTCTGCATCAATGATTTTATTCCCTTTGTCATTCCCCTTGTCAGGTTCTGACTCAGGGTTGGAACATGCATATGATTCTAAAGCCTTAAACTCAGCCACCAGCAACTTCTTTGTATGACACTCACTTGTGTTATGAGCAGGGCTCTTGTGGAACTCACACCACTTTCCTATGTCCTTCTTTGACTTCGTGGTGTTGTTATTTTCGTGCAGCTTCAATGGGTTGTCTTGGGTCACCTTCCCTTGGTTTTGTCCTTTGTTCTTCGGATTTGCAGATCTAAAGACTCGCTTCTTTTGTTTAAACTTCTACTCAACCTTGACAGCATATTGGTATGTCATGCCTAGCAAGGATATGTTCAGGAAATCCATCTCATCTTGGATGTACCCATGTAGGAAGCTGTGGTATTTGAGTACCAAATGCTACTCAGAATCCTTGATACCCAAATTTGTTCGAAGGGTATGAAAAATATTGGTAAACTCTGGCACGTCTTGGTCCCTTCCCTACCGCAGCATCGTCCACTTTATTTATTTATCCTCGTAGCTTTTGAAAGGGTAGTACTACTCCTTAATGGCATCCCAAAATGAATTCCAAGTGGGCATGACTGAAAATAGTGAGGTTGTACTCTCATCCTTCTGCTCGCAGTAGGTTTCCCACCAGTCCTTGACGTGGGGGGCAGATTTGAGAAGAGAAAAAGTAATCTTTTCCTGGCTAGAAAAATCATGAACAGAGAAATATCCTTCTAGCAGATTTAACCATTTATCTGCAACGTCTGCATCTATCTGACCCTCGAATATGGGGATTTAAAAATTAACTTGTACCTTAAAGGGTTTGGCATTTCTAGAGTAGCTATTGGAAGCCGATGTGTCGCCCATGGGTAGCCGCTAAAGAATCTAGGCAAAGTTTTCCATCATCGCATTCCTTTGCCACTCAAGGGCTTATTCAAGTGAGATTTTGATAGGATCTCCTGCCCCCTCGTCTATCTTTTCATCTTCCATGGGATGCTGTCAGGATTTGCGAGTCTGGTCTTGCAAAGGTTCAACTAGTTCAAGCCCTAACTCCTTATATCTCGACCTCGTTGGGGACATGCAAAGAAAAACAAAGAAAGAGCATACTGCTTTGATACCATTGATCCAGATTTAAAAAGGAATGAAACAAATTATAGATATAACCATAAATAGAAAGATGCAGCAGAAATAATGCTTCATTTCATTAATGTAAAATACTGAGATATGATTACAAGCAGAAATGGAAATAAATCAGCTAGGGCGATGGTAGCTTATCTCTGAGAAGAGATGTGGCGACTACATGCCTCTGAACTATGTTCCAATGAGGCGCGAAGGCCTATTTACTGTTGAGAAACACTGGAAAACCCTAAACATCCAAAAACCTAACCCTAGGAGATGAAACACCAAACTATGGGCCCTGTTTGGGTAAATTTGTATATCAACTTCCCGTTTTCCCAAAAAAACATCGTTTAGGGCCTCAAAATGACTCCAGAAGTTCAGGACTTGAAAAACTGCCAAAAATAGTAAATTGTGCTACAATTAAGGAAACTAAAAAACTGAAAGAGACAGTTGTGGGGGTCCAAGTGGGATAGGTGGGTGGCCACCAACATCCACCTCGATCATTTGTACACTTGGTTGGGTGTTGTCTTGAACTTAGATGGCTCTTTCACCTAGCTCTTCAAGATGTCTCTCGATTTTTCACTGCTACTGGGTCTGGTGAAGGGTGTATGCATTGTAACCACTAGTTGCGACAAATGATACATCTCCTGAAATTCCTTTGCCCTGAAGGTAGTAAGTTTTGTTCTGCTGACATTTCTCAACACCATTGTATCTCGATCAGATGTGAGACAATCTAATGGATCATGTCCGTGCATGGAAATGCAGGATACCTGCATGCAATTCAATACAAGCCAGATTTGTGTATGTGGACATAGACATTGCAGTCCTCCAGATTCTCCTCAAATGTGCCTAAAAATATGTCACTGATTTCCTACCATTTCATCTTGATCTCCTTGTCTATGAATAGCTTAGTGTCTTCATAGATGGGTAAGCTCATAGAAACTTTCTCAACTGCATCTCCAGTTGCACTCTCAACGATGTCTTTTGACCCTACTCTCTTGGAAGCCATTGTACGTGTACTGTTGAGAGACTGACGAACACCTATGATACCTGGAGACAATGCAACACTCATGGAAAGCACAATGTCAGTTGAAAACCAAAACAACTTGAGGACTGACATGCAACACACCTGGGTGACTCACTACAAGATTTATGCAATTTTCACTAGGAGGCTGGGAGATTGACTACCTGAACTGTGTAGAACACAACTGGGACTCTCAATGGGCTGCTTCACTAGTTAAATTGTGCAGAGAACAATCCATCTTGGCATGCTGAGGACTACAACTACCCAATGCACAATTTCAGTCAGCTTGACTACAACCAGGTAAGACTGCATCTGGGCAATTTTGGGGGCCAACGGGACATTGCCTCTCAAAGTTTCATAGAGAAAGCTGGGAGGCCACTGTGAAGCAAGTTCTATGCAATTCCTGGGAGGAAGTCCAAACCTTCATTGTAAGAAATTTTTAGTGCAAGCCGGGAAAAATAAGGTCCAGACCAAGGCAACTCAGACCTGTCGATGGGCAACTGAAAACATGCAAATGATGAATGCATGTGTGAAGATCAGTGGAGAAAAGAGTGAGTGAATATGCATGCAACTAGTAAGCGCAAGATTTAGTAAACGAGGAAACAAGTAAGTGTGTGAAGTGAGTCACTGAAACGACCACTGACAATGAAGAAACAGTGTCGTGCATGTGAGAGTAGTGAGATGTAATGAAAAACTTGAAACAATGCTTCTATAAGCTAACATGAATTAAAATTACAACAAGAATTCAACTAAACCAAGCAAATAATACTCACATAAACCAAAATACAAAAAATGAAAGAAAAACAGCAAAATACATGAAAAGCGGGCTTACTCGAAAAATGTTGAGCTGAGTGTGCCAAATTATCCTAGATGTGATAGGGAATGCCAGAGATCCAAGATCAAAGTGAAGAATGAGCTCTAAAGAATCAAATAAATAGTTTTGATAAGATGGAGATTTATGACGTGCATGCCACAAACCTAGTAAAAAGCAACACTTGGCGGGAGGTTTCTAAAACAACTTTTGCATGTAACCCCCATATGCTAAAAATAGATCCCCAAAATATAGGGAGGTTTTTTGCTTTTTTCTTTTTATTTTTCGGGAAAAAGCATCCCATGCATGCAAAGCAATATTTCTCATTCTTGGAGGGAATCAGTCAACTTGGGAGCACATGCAACAGACTAGAAGCCTCAGAATGACTTCTACCCAATTTTCGGGCTGAGTGGCTCTCGCTGCCCCTCAGGCTCTACGTAATTTCTAAACTGAAGCCAAGGTTATCAACTATATCTACACAAATTTTGAGATCAAGCCCAGTGATGGGATTCTCTGTGCAATTTTCAGAGGGAAGGTAATTTTCTTTCTCTATGCATTTCTGGAGAGCAGGAGAATGCCTTCATGTCCTGCGCAATTCTGGAGAGAAAGGTTGGTTTCCCTACAGTACAGCACAATTTTGCAAGTGAGCAAAAGAGCCAGTTAATGACCAAGTCCTGGGATGTCAGTGTGCGGGTGGAAGGAAAACAAGCTAGCAAACACAAGCTAAAGAACCACAGAAACTAAACTGAAGCATAAGTACTTGTCAACGAAAGACATATTGCTAAAGAGGGTTGGTAGGGAGGCTCCAAAATGAAGCTAAGGAAAAATTTTGGAGGTTGGTTGTGGCCGCTACAACACTTGGCAACACACTAGTAGACCTCCAACTCTCTGAATGGACCTTGTTTAGTGAAAATCAAATCTAACTCCTTTGAAAGTATTATTTGCTTCTCCACTCATCTTGGTTTCCACACTAGCTTGATTGAAAGATGTAGCACATGCCATGCTCTTGATTGGTCATCACATATTCCAAGCTAAGTCAACTCATTTGTTTTGATTGGGGATGAGGGGTATATTGGTGCACAAGTAATATGACTGTCAGAGTTTAAGTTTCATCTCTGGTGTTGCTCCGCTGCCAGCAAGCTTGGACAGTACCTCAACAGAGTCACACAAGAACATAAGCATCGCTTTGTTTCCAGCAAGCCTGGTTAGTACCTCGAGAGAATTACTTACATCACCTCTCTGTACAAGAAGAATTTCTCTTCTTTCGCCTTATTAATTTTTTCAAAATTTTTCACATTTTCATTTTTTTCATTTTTTAAGAACTGTCATAGGCACTTATTTATTTTAGAGGAAGGAAAGGGATCATGACTTATTGAGAGCATAAGAGGTTGTTCCTTTAGAGAAGTATTTATATATACTTTTGACATACTTGTTAGGGTTTCCCCCCCACCTTAGTTTACTTGACTGAGCTAACGAGGGTTAAACCAAAACAAACGAGTAGAGTAGGTGGTACTAGTAAGAGTGCAAGTGTTGGGTTTTCACCAAGCTTCACTTCGAACATAATATGTTTTCCGTTGGTTTATCATTGAATGAATAAAAAAAGTTCTTCATAAAGAAAAAATACAATAGATAACCAAGTGTTGATAAGTGTACAAGTCCTCTTATATTCTACCCTGCTTGTCTTAAGAGTCACACATGGTTTCTTGTGAATCTAACCTACGAACGTAATCAATTAAACAAAACAATAAAGAAAAGAGAAGAAGAAAATGCAAAACAAAATCAAGTAATCAAATCAAGTAAGCAAGCAAACAAAAAAACAAAGCAAGAAAGCAAATATGCATGCAAGCAAACTAGACAAAAAGAAAACACTACTCCTACTCCTAAGCTAACAGTGCATGCTTCCACCCACATGAAGTGATATTTCCAATTTATCCACTAGTGCATTGGTTGACCCATGTTGGTGAAGTCATGGTTCGCGAATAGTAGATTCAAGAAAACCAACAAACATCAAAGATATAACAATGAAGCATACAAACTTCGAGTTTAAATGCGTCCACAAAAAAGAAATGAGTGAAATCACATGACAAGCACTCTATGGACTTACCATGGTGTTCTGATACACTATGTGTAGATGATAAGAATATGTGCTCTCTTGACTGTGATAGGAATGAAAACATGAGAAAAAGAGATAACTTACGTCTTGCAAATGTTCTTGTTGTGTAAGATTCCTCTAATGCATGAGCGATGGGATAATGTGATTCAGGTGAAGTGAAATCTATGTGTTGGATTTCTATTCAATGCATACATATGAGTGATGAGGAGCCTTGGGTAGTTCAAAAATTTCTTGATCGAAAGTGAATCTAACCTCAGGAGAGTGAGGGCCTGATATAGCCATCATTCTAGGTTGAAGTTCCTTGGTAGCCTATGAGGTTTCGACTTCGTTGAGAGATAGATCATCATAAACATGTGGATTTGAAAGATCAACAACGATAGAATCAACATCATTATCGAATACGAGAGTAAATAGACCACGACAGCTACGATTAGAAAAATCAATGAGTTCATCAGCATCCTCATGATCCAATGGATCAAACAAAGTGGTAGATGAGAAGCAAGAATGTTCGCCCTCTCTATTTCTGGGAAAGGTAGATGAAAAATCAAGTGGATTTTCAATGAATAATTTTTCCTATCCATTGTCAAATGATGGACTAACATTAGGTGTGTTCTGCGAATGATCATAGGTAGATGCATCTAGGGATGGATTTACACAAGGAAAATCAGAGATAGTAGAATCACCAAAGATGTCAGGAAAAAGCGGAGGAGGAACGAACAAAAGGAGGTCATCCTTCACCGTGGGTTGATGTTCAAATTCCTAGTCATAATCATCATAAATAACAACGCAATTTGGTTGTGCAACATCAAATTTGTCAATGGCTTGATATTTATTCACAATAGGTGTAAAATTTGGAATGGGAGAACAAATGATAGTGCAATCTGGAGGATTCAGAGAACATGGAGATGGAGGTTGAAGTAACAAATGCATATGACAACCCATGGGATTCCCAACAAAATTTTCACAAAAATTAAGAGTAGTGAGGGTGGGAGCATGTACCAGTTGAATAGTCGTGTGTGCATTCTCTTCAACATCACTCTGCAGGGGTGGATTTCTTTGATAAGGGGAAGGCAGACAATCACTTGTGATAGCGACTATGTATGCTTGTGATTGTGCACCTCTATCACCAAATTATACTAAGAGGGGTTTGAAATTTCTCTTCACTTTGGGACAAATTGATTTGTGACAACAATATTCAAATCAATCCATAAGATATTGGAATTTCATCTGACTTTTCGGTGCTTCAAAAATTAGAAGAGGAAAGCTCTTCCAAAAATCCATAGGTGATTCATGCAGGGCCTTCCATTATTTTAACATTTTTTTGTCAAGATCTTCAGGATCAAAATGATGGAAAACGGATTTGATTAGATCACTGAACTGTATAAATGAGTGCACGAAATTATGAAGCAGGTTGTAGCACCATTGTTCTAGGGATTTGTGAAGTGTGTATGAAAGAAGCATGCTGACCTCTACATTATCAAACTCTTCCTCATTCCCAAAGAATGCAAGGAATTCATGTAAGTTCTCAGGCTAGGACACTTCACCTTCACCATCATATGTGAGTTCTGACAAGTGATAAAAAATCTCCTTTTTGAATTCAAAGGAATGTGCATTGGATAGACATTAGGGAGGGTTAACTACAACGATATCCATGATAGATGTGCGAAGATTCAAAACAGGATGTGAGGACTCATCTTGTCATCTGGCCCTCCTTCTAGTTCCAGAAATGTTGACAGTGCTGGAGCCGCCAATATGTCATGGGATCTCCTCAATAAGAAGTCCCAACTAGATCTCAGATTATTTGGAGTAGGAGTCCTAGCAGTGATCAATATGGTATCGCCTTGACTGTGGTTGTGCACAAAGGTAAGTAAGATGTCCTTATTGGTAGCAAGGGTGTGACCTTGTAGCAAGTCAAGGAAGGTTCATGAAAGGCTTTAACACACAGAAGGGGGAGTGAGTGTGCCCCTTAGAAAACTGTGATAGCAGGCAGCTTGAAAGGGAACACATGAGAAGAAATACATGATGAGATGGAAAACAGGATAGTTGACGATCCCAAGTGATGGGTTATACCAACAACATGCTTCAATAATATTCGTACAAACACTTACAGAATAGTCCATACATACATGTGTAAATTACAACTACATACATCATTAGAGTAACCAGGATAGCCAGACTACAACAAAAATATATGCATGAAACGTGTTTCCTCTATTGTATTAAAAGAGTGAAAAATGAAATCATATGTACAACTATAAAAACCACTAGCCCCAATAGCAGAACATTACATTCATTGAAGCTTGCTCCTCCAAATAGATGTACTAGCTCTACACTGTGGAGAAGCCAAGGCTTGTTACAATACACTCCAAGATTTCTCTAAGTTATACCTATAGGAATCTTGGCTCCCAAAAGCCTGTACAATGAGTTATGAGGTTCTATAAATAACAAAGGGTGGGGTGACCCTTGGCATTCCTCCTTTATGACTCTTCACCTACCCTCATGATTCTCCAACTTACACATGACTATCACATTCTACTATTGACACTTGATCTTTCAATTTTACAACATGTTTACATTACAATTTCCACATGTACCCATGTGAGACAAAGATGGGCTTGAGTAATGCATACAAGACATCACTAAGACCCAGATAACTATGGGAAGACTAACTCTTTGACATCGTCTTGATGATCGATGGTGGCAAGATGATGCCAAGATTGGTATTTTATTATGGTGTATGCACACTTTGTGGTGAGATCCTTCTGAAAGTGAACTCTTGCATCCATTGCATTTGGGTACACTGATTTGGAACATCTATCCAAATCATCAGATAACATGTGCATCATGGTATTAAGTGCACCCAGACCAATGACATCCTAGTGTATAGTGTCTGCACTCATTTGCAAGTCTACGCTGGTGGCTATGCGCATCAACTGATCAAAGTACATGGCTAGCTCTAGTTGGACTTGGGTCTTTCTCTTCGCCTCAGTCAGTTTTCCAACAGATGGGATCGCATGCATGCATACAATGACATCTATGCTCTTGAACACTTGTGCATGTGAAGCATGTAAGCTGGTGATGAGCTGCATGAGTTCCTCATAGTTTTGGCTCTGACTGTAGATGCGTGCCTTCAAATCCATTGCATTTGGCTTCATCATCTTTGGAAAGTGTAATGGGGCTTCCTTTTATGTCATTGTCCATATTTGCATGTGTTCGAAAATTGTGTGTATGTCTAACAACATGCGTGCTCTCCTAGCAAAGCACTACTGCCAACCATTAAGATGGACAACTGACTTATGCATAGTGATGTACCTAAAGTGTCTGCATGACTGTCTTGAGAGACGATACTTCATCAAGTATCTCTTTCCTCAACTCTGCTCTAGGGGATGCTGTAACTTTCTCTTCTCACTGCTTGGCTGCTTGTAGCTCCTTAGCCATGCACTCGTTCTTAGCTATGAAGAATCTAACACTCGAGCTGGTGGCTTTGAAATATGCCTTGGTAGCATCGACCAATGCAACTAGATGTCTGTGCACATTGGACATGATCACTCATTCTTCAAACCGTGCAAGAGATACATGGACATGCAGAGTGGGCACTTTGTGCGACTGCACAACTCTGTGTTATGAGTCGTCGAAGGATATGTTGTGCACATTCGCTTCCAAATTGTCCTCAAGGATTTCAGTATTTACTTGATCACTTGGGACTTGCTCTGCTTCTGGATTTGGCAAAGCTGGTGGAGTGGCCTCTTGGTTCTGAGGCATGAGTTCAATGCCTTGATCTAACTCTTTCTGAACCACATCCATGTCCATCTGCTCTAGCATCTGTTCAATATCTTGAGCAAAGTCCTGCTCCTGTGACTGCTTAGCCTCACTACTATTTGCCACCTTTTCAAATGAATCAATAACTTGTATGGGTGTAGTTTCATCAATATGTGCATGTTTCATCTCCTGATGTTCTTGTTCCTGCTACTCTTCCTTGTCTCTTATGCATAGGTCTTGTTCTTCCCTTAGTTGCTGCTTCAATTCTTGGAACTCCCTTTCTGCTTCCTCTAGCTTCTGCTTCTCCCTCTACCTTTCCACAATACTTTTGTCATGCTATCATCTCTTAGCATCAATATCCAAAGCTGCACTCAACATAAGTGGATCTGCTTTGAACTTTCAGCTTTGCTCCACCTCCGCATTGTCGACAACCTTCCTCTTTCCTTTGTCAAGCGCAGGTCTACTACCCTCTGCTTCTGATGATGATTCTTCTCTCTAAGATCCTGCTCCCTTTTGCACTGTTAACAACTATACGACTAATCTAATCATTTCATTGACCTTGAGAAGTTATAGTAGTACGTCCATGGGTCTTCCTCAGGCCAATGAAACACCCTATGGATCCAAGGATGATAGACTCTCGCATAGTGTTCCTTCACTAAGAAATGCGGGTCATATGGATTGAAACTTCCGGTGCTGAATGTGAATCTCGTGAATTCCTCCATCTCATATTCAATATGATTGAGATTTTATATCACATACAACTCTATCCACAAAGGAAGAGTGGGCCAAGGTGCCTTCTTCTTCCTGTGAAGTTTTGCTGACAACCTTGTCAAGATGTGATATGCAACCTCTTGCATGACTAACTTGTCCAAGGAAAACTTTGGTAAAACATGCAGATCCTTCTTTGCATTGTACATCCAGAAGAAGGTGAAAAGGGGTGAGGTATACCAATCTGCTATGTCGATTAATTCCTCCATCGCTACCTGCGATATGCAAGGTGGATCATTCTCAAATATCATCCTATACACCGGGGTGACAAAGTGGTCTGATAGTTGTATAATAACTCCACGAAATTTGCATTTGGAGAAAAACCTACAATAACTGTGCAGAGAGGTTTTTGAAGGTCTCCATGCTCAACCCAAGCTTGGGAACTACTAACGGGCACAGATCACACCAAGTATGTAAGTGGACATGAAAATATTTTCTTTTTGACCCTTGGGTAGATGTCAGGCTTCTTTTACTTGTTCCTTCAACTGGAGAGTCAACATGTCATACCAATTGAAAGGTCATCCTTCATTCTCCATTTGACCCAACAAAATCACCCAACTCTGTCGTAATGTTTCTGTACTCTCTTGGCCGTATAAGCGACATGTGAAGATGACCAAGATCCAATAAGCTTTCCATAGTATTCTTGTCTTTTACACTTGGTTGGGTGTTGTCCTGAGCTTAGACGACTCTTTCACCCAACTCTTCAAGATGTCTCTTGTCCTACAATTTCATCTTGATCTCCTTGTCCATGAACAACTTAGTGTCTTCATACATGGGAAAGCTCAAAGACACTTGCTCAACTACATCTCCAGTTGCACTCTCAATAGTGTCTTTTGACCTTGCTCTCTTGGAAGCCATTGTACTTGTAGTGTTTAGAGATTAGAGAACACTTGTAATACCTAGAGACAGAGAAACATTCATGTAAAGCATAATGTTAGTTGAAAACCAAAACAACTTGAGAACTGACATGCAACACACCTGGGTGACTCACAAAAATATTGCGCAGTTTTCACGGGAGGTTGGGAGACTAATTTCCAGAACTATGCGGAACACAACTGGGACTGTCAATTGGCTGATTGACCGTTGAAACTACGTACAGTACAGTCCACTTGGGCTTGTTGACTATGCAATATGCAGTTTCAGTTAGCTTGATTGCAACCTGGTATGACTGCATCTGCATAATTCAAGGGGCCAACGAGACACTGCCTCTTAGAATTTCACAGAGAAATCCTGGGAGGCTAGTATGAGGTAAGCTTTGTGCAATTCCTGTGAGGAAGGAAGAGCCTTAATTTTCATAAATGAGTAGTGAAAGCTGGGACAGGCAAGGTCCGGACCAAGACAACCCAAACCCGCCAACGGGCGACTAAAAACATGTTAAGGTTGAATGCATGTGCAAAGATGAGTGCAAACAAGAGAGAATGAACATGCATGAAAACTATGAGTGTAGGATTCAATAAATGGGAAAATAATTAAGTGTGTGAAGCAAGTCAACACAACGACGACCAATAGTGCAAAAATAGTGTCATGCATGCGATAACAGTTAGATGCAATGAAAAACTTGAAATAATGCTTCTACAAGCTAAAATGCATTAAAACAACAGCAAGTGTTATACAAAACCAAGAAAACAAAACTCACACAAATTGAAAAACAAAAAGCGACAAAAAAGCAGCAAAAGACATGAAAAGCATAATTACTCGAAAAAGGTTGAGTTGAGTGTGCTGAATGCTCCTAGTTGCGATGGGGAATGCCAGAGCTCCAAGATCAAAGTGAAGAATGAGCTATGAAGTGTCAAATAAATAGTTTTGATAAGATCGAGACTTATGATGCTCATGCCACAAATCTAGGAAAAAGTGACACTTGGCTAGAGGTTTCTAAAATGACTTTTGCATGTAACCATCAGCTGCTAAAAATAGATCCCTAGAATCTAGTGATGTTTTTTTCTTTTGCAATTTTCTTTTTTGGGAAAAAGAAACCCAGGCATGCAAATAAATATTTCACAGTCCTTGAGGGAACTGGTCAACTTGGAAGCACATGCAATGGACTGCAAGCCTCAGAGTGACTTCTGTGCAGTTTTTGGGTTGAGTGGCTTCAGCTGCCCCTTAAGCTCTGCATAATTTCTGGACTGAAGCCAAGGCTATCAACCAGATCTACGCAAATTTTGAGAGCAAGCCCAATGATGGGCTGCTTTGCACAATTTTCATAAGGAAGACAGTCTGCTTGCTCTACGCATTTCTGGAGAGTAGAAAGTTGCCTTGATGTTCCACGCAATTCCAGAGAGCAAGGCTGGTTGTGCTCCAGTTCTGTGCAATTCTGCAAGTGAACACAAGAGCCAATTAATGACCAAGTCCCAGGATGTCATCTTGCGGGTGGAAGGCAAACAAGCTAGCAACCATAAGCTGAAGAGCCACAAAAACGTAACTGAAGCACAAGTACTTGTCAATGCAAGACATGCTGCTAAGGATGGTTGGTATGGAGGCTCCAAAATGAAGCTAAGGAAAAATTTTGGAGGGTGGTTGTAGCTTCTACAACAGAAGGTCGAGGAGTTAGTGTGTGAAATGTAATGGATTATTCATGTGTGATATGATATGGAGTACGAGTACACTAGGGAGCAAGGAGAAGGGTCAGATATGATAGATTTGAAATTATATTGAGAACTAATGGAAATGATTGATTGATTTACTTAAATTTAAGTAGCTAATAATGCAAGATCTGTGGTTATAGTGGGGCTATGACTTGAATGTGTTTGCATATATCTGCAATTTTGACAATGAAGTATGCAAAATTTGTTTTGTATTTGTAGAGATGATTTGATTATGTGATCTAAGATATGTATGCAGGTTTTCTTATGGAATCTCGCGTACATATGTGGATATGCTTTATATTAACGACGTATACATTCATGTTTTAGATTTTTGCTTGATCTGGTTTGTTTAACAATTGTTTTGTTGTTGATTGATGCATGTTTTGACATTTTCCTTCAACATACAAAATGAATTGCTAAGATTTTTTGGTATTCACTAAATTGAAATTTGTACATGGGTTTTATACATTGGAAGCATGTATATACACAAATTTAATTAATGGAAGTTGTATATATGTTCTAGGGTTTGTAATTCTGATTAGAAATGACAATGAAATGATTTTATATTGTTTGTTGTTGGTGGGTTGATTGATCAATATTTTCTTATTGGTTTATCAATGATTAGTTGATGATTGATGTCTTTGTCCAAGCATATTATTTTGGTCAATATTATAGTTGCAAAGATATAATTGTGATACATATATTGAGCGACTAGTGGTTCAATGATTCAATCTTCAATTAATTTAGTTATTCAATGATTCAATTATTCAGTGGTACATGATTTGCTATCAAGATCTGGTGAAAATATTCTTTGAGATTTCTACGTAGGTTTTATGCACAGGAAGCCTGTATATACTGGATCCCCTTAATAACAATTAAATATATATTCCGATCTGAATTTGATTAGGGTTTGCAGTGTTGCTTGACTTCGATAGTTGATTAATTATGCATCATTTGTTGTTGATTGACAAGGATGTCTTGTTAAAGATGGTTGATATTTGATAGTCTTGATCAATGGTTGATTATTGAGTGGATCGTTTTGGTTGTGGTTTGGTATATTGGTATATCAGTGATTGGTTGTGCATTGGTATGATCTGATTGTAGTGATTCAATGTTGGTATTCAATATTCAGTATTCAGTGTTTGGTTTTAAGGTATCGAGTATAATGATGGGTGTGGGTCCAGTGTGAAAACATAATGACAAGTGGCCTACATGTTTTGATGTTTATTTAAGAGAGGTGGATCCAATATGAAACATTATGAATGTTGTCCACGAGGTGTTGAGGGTCATATCCTTCAATGAGGGAGTTGGAGCTTCCTTCTGGTACGTGTTGGTAAACTTGGTTAGACAGTTATAGCCCCCTTCTAGTGGGTGTTTGGAGAATGAGTGGAGGTTGCAGCCTCCTACAGGTAGGAGCTTGCATGTTGGTAAGATTTTTCACCAATACAAAATTTTAAAAATAAGTTTCTTTATAATAAGAGAAGAAGACAAAGACGACAACAATGGTGGTTTTCTCTCCCACATTGGGTTTCCACCTAAAACCCAAGTGTCCATGTGTTTCTTATGTTTATCTTATTTTTAATGCTCATGGTTACTACTTAATAAATGTATAATCAAATAATGATGCAATGATTAAAGTTAAACAACTGATGGAAATGATGAAAATTTGGTAATTTGGATATACGCAGATCTCATTAATTAAAAGCGCGTACACATGCGGGTTGTCTGAATAACAATAGCATATAGAATTTTGAATTTTAAATTGAATATAAAGTAAAATAAAAATACTAATTCAACACTTCGCCCCACCCCCCCCCCCCACCCCCCCCATTTTTCCTAACATGAACATTATGCATATGTTTACATTTAAGATAGTATGATCATTTGAAATTTACTCTTTTTCCTTAAAAATATAAAAAGTATTATCAAGAAGTACCAATGTCATTCTATATTCTTTTATAATGTTATAATTTGTAAATGATAAACATTATATGCATGATTTTGTGTATTCGTTGATTTAATATTAATACAGTTATTTGAAATTTACTTATTTACCTTAGTTGAAATTAAAGAGAGTTATTGAGAAAAATCAATACCAATTTATCTTCTTCAATTTTTAGTATTGTGACATAGTTTGTAGAATATCAAAATTATGTATATGTATACATATAGGACTAACCTAATCACTTTAATTTACTCATTTTTCTCAATTTATTGAGAACATAGAGTACTATTCAGAATCATACTTCAAGAGTATACAAATAAAAAAACAATGTTCAATGCTAGAAATATATATATTCTAAAATCAATGCATAAACTCTCAAATCAATTCGTTGATTTCAGTGCATTGTTTATTGCATCAAGAGGCACATTCTACAACTCAGTGTGAGGCAAATGTGTGATTCCATCCATGCTCAATGTGGAGTTGACAAATTTCCTTCTAAATTTAAGGAAAAAATAACATCTAGAGGCACATTATAAAACACAATACGAGGGGGATGTGTGATTTGGTCCATGCTCAATGTAGAGTTGACATATGTCCTTTAAAAAATAATAATAAAGTTTTAGTTAACAAAAAAATGATAGTTGGAACAAAATGAATTATTTTCCATTAGAAATAAATACTTAGTGATTTTAGATTATGAAAATAAAATTTAAAATAATTAGTTAATTTTTAATAATTTATTTTGCATAGTTAGCCATTTGAAATTTACATGACGTTAATCCTTTAAAAACAGTGTTATTTTATACTTGAATCTATTATGGATCTTAGTAAAATAACATTACCATTATTATTTAAAATAATTAATGTTAAGTAACTATTAATAATATTATTATTATTAATAATAAATAATTAATAAATTAAGTAAGTAATATTTATTATTGTTATTAATAATAAGAAACTTAGTTATTATTAAATATTATTTAATTAATAGCCCATTATAAATATTCTAATTTATTTATTATAATAAATTATTAATTAATAAATAATATTTTACACTCGAAAGTGTGGGTAGGTAAAAATCCCTTGACGGTAGTGCTTTGCAACAATGCTCTGGTGATAAATTGTCTTCAGTCCTTGATTTTGATCTCCCTTCTCAACTATGTTCCAATTCCATCTTGGTTGATCATTTTGGATTCATTTTGACCCGAGGAGGAGGGGCTTCTAGCCCCTCCAACCTTACTGGTAGCTCAAGTCTGTTAGGCATCCCTGACCCTCGCTAATCAACAGACTCACCCCATTCTGCCAATTCTGGCCCAAGGAACTCGAAAAATGCTGACGCCATCCTAGATGGTGCAGAGGTTAGCACAGGACAAGATTAGATCAAACCCTCCACTCAAATAAACACCAATACCCATATTTCCAAATCGATAGAGATTTTGTGAGTACATGTTCCCCCTGTAAGATTAAATGGTAGAATACAGTTCATGCAATATCATGCCATGATCTGCAAGTTTATCAGGATTTGACTCACTAAAGATTCTCTCCTGAACTAGATCGAATAGTGCTAGAAACCTAAATCTCACTACCACATCAAACTTGGCTCGAAGGGCTTCTTCATAATGATCTTCACATGCCAAGGATGTCTGAAAGCCATCATGGATGGAAGTCCCTACTTCTTCAACTCAGGAGGTCTTTATATGAGTCAATGGAGGGCAAGGTTCAACCCATACGAGGAAGACTTCTCTTGGGCCCTCATCTAAATTCACATGTACTCCCTCCCATATGATTAATAGTATCTAGAAACCTTACAAGACATAGGAAATAAGATTGGAAAATTTTTCTACTTTTCTAAGAAAACAAAATGTAGATTCTACACTTCCTATGCCATAATTTTCATATAGATGAACAACTTGGCATCCCTTCCTAAAGAAATAGCTTTGGAATCTGAACAAAAATATTGGGTCCAAATCGTAATCTATGAGCATGTTCCTTACCAGTGATGGAAATGCCATCAACACGGGAACCTCTTCAAGGATTTCCCTTTGAATGATCCAAAACCAAAATACGAAGACTCTAGTGCAAAATCCCCTCCAAGAAATGTCATAATAAATATTATAGAACCAATGTTGCTCCCAAAATATAGATGACCAACAATAAATTTGATGTGTTATGAGACCTCCCAGAGGAATCCCCAAAGCTAACTCCAAAACCTTCTAAGGAAGGTCAACCTAAAAGACCTAAGCAACCAAACATTAAGGACAAAGGGAAATGTCTGAAGGAAGTGATCCCTAATGATCAACAACTACAATCAAACCCATAGCAATAAGAGGACATTCTTATGACTGAGCAAGAAGATTTCACTTATATTGAAGGGCTTGATATGATGGCCCTAGAATATGCATGCTGCAAGAATGTGATTAGAAGTATTCTTGCCAAGCATATCAACATCTTGTAGAAATTCCTTGTAGATTTAAACTGCATATTGTAATATGCTAAAACAATTGACTTGAATATACTCTACTCATCCGTGGAAACAATAAACGATCGATGAAATCACAAAGAATAAAAGATAAATAAGTCAATCACACAACACAATAATTTTCCGAGGAAATCCATAGCTAAAAACCCCTGCTATATATATATTGCATTAATAAGAAAATATGAGAATATTACAATTCTTTGCTCAAGGCTGAGCAACCTCTGCACTATCTCTATCTATCCCACTACCAACTTGTGCACAAGCTTCTCTTCGCACACCTTTCTCTCACAAGCTCCATGCACAAACTTGTGCTTCCTATTGCTTGCTCTCACCAACTCGTGCTCACTAAAACAATGATTAAACTTGTGCTTTCATTCCTCCTTTTAAAGGAAATTTGAATGGTTAAAATTAGCGATTTTTCTAATTAAGGAATGATTTATTTTAAGCGTTCTTATGATTGCATGCACCATATGTTTAATTTAGATTATTTTACAACTAATAGTACATTGTCCCTGAACTCCAACCTCAACTGGTCTTTCTCTGATATGACATGCATGAGTTAATTATGAGTGAATCTTTAGTTTACCAGTTGAGTAGTGTTGGTTACACCCCACTACTAGGTCTCCCACTAATTCCTCCATTAGTTGGAACTAGTTTAACTGAAATAATAATTACAACTCAAAAGAACTCGACTCGAGCCCCTAAAATTTAGGAAACACTCTACATGACTCTAGATAGAATCCCAAATCGAATTAACTGAGCTAACTAAGTCAAATTAAATTAGTTAACTATTACAAGTTTCTATGAGAATTAGAATTAGAAATTAATTCCCAATTTAATTTAAGGACAAATTAAACTAGGATTTTTCTTGATGCTATTTTTAGCATTTCTTGTTGCTATTTTCAACACTCCCTCTCAACTAGAAAGGAATTCAAATCTATCTCGATCTGATAGCTTTGGAATGTTATGCATGCAACTCTTTTCAATTTTGTTGTTGCTACCGCAACATCTACAAAAAAAAAAGAATCCAAACAAAATAAAAAGAATCAATTGTGTATGCAACCGTCTACTAGGAAAATAGTGTTGTTGCTAACTCGGCTACTGAGCCTCCTGCTCTGATGTCGACTCTTCTTTGATATTCCTCAATATATGATTGACATTTCTCCTCTTGCTACTGAATACTGTGGGCCCCCATAGCAAGGTAATGATCCATGAGACAAAAAACACCTCAATGAACCCTGCCCAAATTTCTACGCCCTTGGGACTATGGTTTCATATTTCCCCACCTCACATCTAAAGGTATGGTTGCATGTGCTCCCTCTGCTCACTTGGCTTAAAATTCCCCCCTACTAGAGATCTTTGCTTGAGTGGATGTCTCTACTCAGTCTCCTCTCTGATTCTCCAATTGTGGCTACTTGACAACTTGTTGAGGCTTCTTCTGAGGCTGCATGTTGAGAGGTAGTTTATGCTCCCTCTCAACAACCAAGTCTCTAACCTTTGCCTTGCTCCTCAAGGCTTTTCATGTATCTTGTACCTCAATTTCATATAGGTTCTTAACTCACACACCAATATGTTTCACCCATCCCATGGAAATGTGTCTAAGGAAAACCTTTCCTTTTCTAAATATCATATCGTAGCCATGATCTTCCAATACCGTGACGAAAACAATATATTTCTTTATTCCTGGAACATACATCACATATGTGAGTCTAACAGGGGAGCCAAAATCCCTTTGAAAGGTAACAATACCAATTTTGGTTGCACTATACCTCACATCATCTTCAAACTCTATGTTCTACTTGAGGTATTTCTCCTCCAAGTCACTAAAGAGATCTCTATTCCCCATCATATAGAAGGAGGCACCACTATCGACATACCACCTAATTCCTATTACATTTATTTCCATGCATGAAATGAGAGTGAAATCAAGTTCAAATTTTGAATCTAAGGCTTCACCTGCTGCTACTACTATAGGCTCTTTCTTGCTTGCTTTCTTCTATGGGGATTTCATGGCATAGTGTCTGAACTCATGATAGTGAAAGCACTTGATGTTCAACATGTCATTCTTCTTATTTTCGTCCTCGCCTTAGGAATTATTTATCTTATCTCCCTTTTCTTGGCTGACTAATGCAAATTCTTATTCCAATTCTTGGGATGAGATCCCATCTCTGGTGTTTAGCCGAATCACTTCTTGCATCAAGTTAGACCACAACTGCTCCCACTCTGGTAGCTTATCCCTCCCAATAATTGATTCCTAGTAGCTATGCCAACTCCTGGGAAGGCCTAGAAGTTTTAGGCTCACCATATCGTCTTAAACAACTATAACATCAACACTTCCAAGATCATCCTGACATTGGGTGAACTTGGTCAAGTACTTCAGGATTATGTCGCCCTTCTCCATCTTGATCTTTCTAAGCTTGTCCTTCAGTGGCAGCTTCCTGTGGTCACTGTTGTTTTCAAACAGGCTTATCAAGGCCTTCCACATTGCAAATGGAGTTTCCTTACCATGGATGTTTGAGACAATATGATCTCAAACTCCTTCTAGGATAATCCTTCTTGCCTTTGCTACACACTTTCTCCACTCTGCCAAATCCTGTGCATCATCTCATTAGGAATATCGTTGTATATGAATTGCTTAAGCTTGTTGTCTTCCAACACTACCTCATCCTTTCCTTCCAAGAAATATACTTCAAACTACACTCAAGGGCATATTTAAGTCTCAATCCGTAGAACGACGTCCTGCTAGCTCTCAAGTATGATACTACAAATTCAATTTCTCCTGCAAAAGACAAACTCATATTCTCCTTTTCTATAGTGATTTTAACACTGATACCATGTAGAAACTCCTTGTAGATTCAAACTATATATTGTAATATGCTAAAAAAATTGACTTGAATCTTCTCTACTCATCAACAAAAGCAATAAACAATAGATGAAATCATGAATCATAAAAGTGAAAGAATTCAATTAGACATAACACAATAAGTTTCCCAGGAAAGCCACAGCTAAAATCCCTTGTTATCTATATATTGCATTAAAAATAAAATATAAGAATATTACAATTCTTTGCTCAAGCTGAGCAACCTCTGCACTATTTGTATCTATCTCACTACCAACTTGTGCACAAGCTTCTCTTGGCACACCTTTCTCTCACAAGATTCATGCACAAACTCATGCTTCCTATTGCTTGGTCTCACCAACTCATTCTCACCAAAACAATGATTAAGCTTGTGCCTTCATTCCTCCTTTTAAAGGAATTTTGAAAGGTTAAAATTAGTGATTTTTCTAATTAAGGAATGATTTATTTTAGGTCTTCTTATGATTGCATGAACCATCTGTTTAATTTAGATGATTTTACAACTGGTAGTACATTGTCCCTAAACACCAATCTCAACTAGGTTTTTCTCTGATCTAACATGCATGAGTTAATTATGAGTGAATATTTAGTTCATTTATTGAGCAATGTTTCTTACACCCCACTACTAGATCTCCCACTAATTCCTCCATCAATTGGAACTAGTTTAACTGAATTTAACTCGGTTAAGCTGAATTAAGTATTTACAACTTAAAAGAACTCAACTTGGGGCCCTCAAAATTTATGAACCACTCTACATGACTCTAGATAGACCCAAAAATCGAATTAACCAAGTTAACTAAGTCAAAGTAACTTAGTTAACTATTACAAGTTGCTATTAGAATTAGAATTACAATTTAATTCCCAATTTAATTCAAGGACAAATTAAATTAGGATTTTTCTTGATGCTATTTTTAACATTTCTTGTTGCTATTTTCAACATATCTTAACAATATCCCTCCAAAAATCCAAAGAATTAATGTAGCTAGGGGTTCAAACCATCACTACCACAGATGGGAAGAAGAGCGACAAGGATTTCAAGAAAATATGACAAAAATGTGTTAGATAGTTGGTGTTGGGACGAGAAAAAGGTATGATTTCTCTTCATTTAATGCTTCATTTATCATTCATCCTTATAATATTAACTCCATTTATAGAATAAAATGAGGAAAATATCAGTCAAAGTTGGAAGAAACTATCTGGTGATAGAATAGACGAATTTAGTATGAAAAACTGATTCTTTGCTATCTTTGTATGCACAAATGTGATTGGCCAGAAGTTGTTTAGTTAGCAGGACAACACAAGGCCATAAAGGGGAAAAGCCACGTCATCTGGGGCAGACAAGGAAGTGGAAGATTAGTTTGAATAATCATGTTTTATCATATGATTATATTTTATATTATGAAATCCTCAGGATCTACTAATCTTGAGGATTCACTTCTATCATGTTTTATAAGGCTGAAAGGCAACTAGATACCAGTTCAAAATTTTAATATGTAATTATTATTTTTGGAGCAAAAAACGTTGTTAATTCAGTGACTCTGCCAGCTGTTACTTTGAAGTTAATGAAAGAAGGTTGTGTGTGATACATCTCCGTATTCCGAGTTTTTATTAAGCAGAGGCTTCTGGCACTCTGGGCCTAGTCACAAGAAGTTCCACTGCTCCTTTGTGTTATAGTTTACATTCAGCCTTTGTAATTGATTTAATGTTTTGTTATTTTATTTATCTTAAAGATTTGCAACATTGATTTATATCGTTGTTCACTTATATTTATATTGAAGTTGCGAGATAGACTTAAGTAAGCGCCTTGATTAGAATGAGTGAATGTGTGTTTGATTGATGTTCAAATTGAATAGATGTTATCATAGATCTTGAGAGACAAGAAAGAGTAACTTCTATGGATTGAAATATAAAATGTCTACCATTTAGGAATCTTTTGTAGCTGTTGTTTTTCACTTAATAATTGTTGTTCAATTACCGATTGTTGATTGTTGTTCATTTATTATTGTTGTTTAGTAATGCAGATTGATTTGAGTTGTTATAGATTGGTAGTGTTGTTCGATAATCATAGTTGCTTTACTTGATTAAGAGTGATTAGTCTCAAGCTTATTGGAATAATTCTCCATGTAATTCTCATTTGCATTCAGTTCCAATTAGTTTTGGAACCAGTTGTATAGAATTACATAGGGTGTTGTGAGTATTCCTTTCATAAATAGTTCTTTGTAGAATTGTGTGAATTGAATTGAAGAATTGGATTTTAATGATTGCAAGAATTCATCATTAGATAACCTCTAGCTTCACTGCACATACTGTGTTGGTAATCTTGAAATAGAAAGACTTACCTCGAGTTGACAACTAATGTAGGGATTAAGATTGCCTGTAAAAATACATCTTAGTGAGCCAACATTTTGGCGCCATTGCCGGGGAGAGTGTTTCAAGTGATTGATTCTATTCCTTTGTTGTAGGAGAACTGGGTTTTAAAAATGGAAGGTATGAACCTATGTACCTAGCAAGTAAAGTGCTTGCTTACCTGCCCGCTTTACAACAAAATTTTAGAGGTTAAATAGGAATTTGTTTTATGAATGACTAGAAATAAAAAGATAGAGAAAGAATAGAATCCTCTACCAAAACCCACAAAACCCAAAGGATTGGTGAATCTTGGGAGAATGACCTTTATAGACGAAATCATAAGAAGAGGAGAGTCTCAAGCATCAGTAGGATTCCAAGCTATACCTGGAAAAAGTTCTACTGCTATCCCTCAAGCAATAGGCTCACCATCTGTAGCTCATGCTGAGATTCAAAGCCAAGTAGGAGGATCATAATAGAGTTTTCAAGCTACAATAATCGTACCCTCTGATCCTCTACAAGAGGGAAAATCCTATAACTTACAAGAAGGAAAGGGAGAAACTAGTGGGGCTGCTAAAGCAGAACCACAACTATCTGAACAAGGATCTCCTGAACTTCCAGACCTAAGGAGTGTTGTAAAGCCAACTCGGGTTGCTAACTCTCTGTTTATTACGGAATCACCGCTTGAAATCCTTGAAGATTATTGGCATATCTTTGATCAAATGGCAGAACAACCACCCAAGGTCAAACCTTGACATTAGAATACCCCATAGTCAACCAGGTGGCTAATGCCCCTATGAAGGCTATTCCTCTGCAGAACATCCCAACCTTCCATGGGATGATCACAGAGGATCTTGATGCTTTCCTATTTGAGTTTGATGTCCTCTGTAGAGGGTATGACTATACCACTGACCCCCAAAAACTGAAATTATTCCCTTCCACTTTGGAAGGGGAAACTTTAAGATGGTTTATGGGTCTAGGTGGGCAAACCATCAATTCTTGGGACAAAATGAAAACCTCCTTAAAAGATATTAGGACTTTTGTAAAACTAGGAAGCTAAAAGATGAGATTTTCAAGATGACTGTAAAAGATAACAAAACACTAGAAGAATATGTAGAACAATTTAATTATAATTTGCAGATATCTCCACACACTACCTACCAAATGAAGTCCTAATAGCTATATTGATTAAAGGAATGAAAGAGGAATGGGTAGAAACTCTAAAATTAATGGGAAAATGGGATATTTCTTAGGAAGAGTATGATGAAATCATGCATTTTTGTATCAGGTGTTCACAAGGAAGCACATGTATAGGAGCGGCTAGACGAGATCTAATGAGCAGAGCAAGAAAACCACATAGTGGAGGTATAACACGGATGGAGATTGGTAACCTCCTGGAAGATTTTAAGACAGATATCCTGGGCACTCTTATAACACAGCTAGATGTTCTACAAGCCAAGAAAAAGCAAGCTTTAGTAGAAAAAAATTTGGCCATCTTCTGCCCACATTGTCGAAAGAAACACAACCAACGGGAATGCCCGTTAGACATGGTTCAGGTGTGTGTCATTTGTACTAAAGATCATGATACTGAATAGTGTCCATCATTACCTAGGCGGAAAGCAGTATTCAAAGAAGTAAAGGAGGAAACAAAACTGGTATTTTATGAACCAGTGTTGACAATGGCAAGCTAAACCTACATGTATGTCACAAGATGCATCCCAATTTTTTCCTTCATCACAGTTTAATCAACAACAGAACCTTGGGGCAGCCTAGCAAGTCCAATCATCCTACCCAAACTAGCAAAGTCTGCCATTCTGTATGACATCCTATCCAGCACAATCTTTTCGAGGAAATGGATCGCCAAATTATCCTTTTACTCCTATCTGGCAAGGTAATCCCTATCAATCCTAGTGGCCTGCCTCCACCTCTCAAAATCTAAATTGGTCTACAAACTAGCAGCAACCTCTAAGGATATCCAATATACATACGGGTATAGGCCCCTAGCCTCAAACCACACTGTCAGCTCCTTACATTAAAACAGAATTCTCAACCTCTTCTACGACCACTGTTACCAGCTCAACCGAACCCAAATCCTAATAATAGGTTAGTCCAATTGGTACAGGTTATTGAAAATCCAAAATATGAGATTGAGCAGAAAGAATGTAATGAGATCATATTGAGGTCAGGTTGTGTCATTACCCCTGAGAAAAACAGGGATCAACCTTCAATTGAAAGTGTAACTCCACCTATACATATTCCATCATCTGTACATGTTCCACCACTTGTAAATAATATTGAATCAAAGCAAGGAGAAGAAACAGATCAACATGATGACCCTGAAAAACTTATAGTCACTTCTCCTCCATTCCCTGAAAGGCTAGTGATACCTAAACCGATCACTTATCCTAATTTTGATCTTGTAGGGGAACTAAAAAATTTGTGTATTAAGATTCCTCTCCTCCAGGCTATTCAAGACATCCCCATCTATGCCAAAACCATCAAAGAATTATGTGTAAAAAGGCTTGCAAGGAAGGTAAAAACCTCACCCACTATCCATGTTGTAGGAACCTTATCTGATTTACTCCTGGGAGAGGAAACTCCAATAAAGTACGAAGATCCTGGAAACCCCATAGTAATAGTTCAGATATATGGCCGCTCTTTTCCAAATACACTAGTTGATCTAGGAGCTTCCATTAACATATTAACAATAGAAACTTGTCAAGCACTTGGTATTACAGCCTTAGAACCAACCACCACTTTATTAGAACTTGTTGATCAGTTGGTGGTAAGACCAGAAGGGACTTTACAATATATTACAGTTTTTGTTGACTCATGGGAGTATCTAGTAGATTTCCTGGTTATAAACCCAAGGAGTAGGTTGGATGGGCATCCTTTGATTTTGGGTCGACCTTGGCTGGCAATAGTTGATGCATATATTGGCTACCGAGAAGGCAGCATGACTATCACAAAGGGAGATGCTGTAAAAAATATGGTGTTATACCCTCCTGCCAAGCCAAGTTTTCGCATTGTAAAAATATGTAAGCAGCCACCAACGTACTTGGAAGAGAGAATCCATTCACCACTTATAGTAGCGGAAGCATTAGAATTTTAAAATCAAACTGAAGATGACGTTATCAACAATTTTATAAATCAGCCAACCAATGTGGAGTGTCAGATGTTAAAAGAAATTCTTGATAATGAAGCCATGGAAGATCCCTAAAGGATACGAATGACCAACATATTCCAACAACTTTTGTACAGAACAGTAAAGTAGTTGAGATTGAATCAGGTAAATTTCTAAATATCAATTCTAATATGGAGAGCGAACAATAGAAAAAGCTTATCTAGGTATTACAAAAAAATAAAGGGGCTTTTGCCTAGGATTATCCTGATATGAAAGGGATAGATCCACAACTATGTACACACCACATTTATACAGAGAAGAATGCGTGACCCATCCAACAACCTCAACAAAGGTTGAATGCTCACCTCAAGGATATCGTGAAAGAGGAATTACAGAAGCTACTAGATGTAAACTTTATTTATCCAATCTCAGACAGTAAATGGGTCTTCCCCTTGGTGGTCATCCTTAAGAAAAGCGGGAAATGACGTATTTGTGTAGACTATTGAAAGATAAATAAAGCAACACAGAAAGACCACTTTCCCCTCCCATTCATTGATCAAGTCCTCGATATGTTGACAGGGAAGCAGTTCTTCTCCTTTCTAGATGGCTTCCATGGGTACAATAAAATTCAGATTGCCCCTGAAGACCAGGACAAAGTAACCTTCACTTGTTCCTGGGACACATTCACATAGAGGGTATTACCACTTGGCTTATGAAATGACCCAACCATGTTTCAGAGAGCTATACTAAGCATCTTTGCTGATCTAATAAATGAAGGACTAGACGTATATATGGATGATTTTACTCCATATGGGGATGATTTTGATCAAGAATTATGAACACTAGAAAGGGTCTTAGAACGATGCATCACTATCAAGTAATGTTTAAGCAATGTCAAGTGTCACATGATGATGATCGAGGGCATGATCCTGGGACATTACATCTCTGGAGTAGGAATACAGGTAAACCTAACAAAAATACAGGTAATTCTTTTATTTCCTACCCCTTGCACCCAAACAGGGGTATGTAGTGTCCTAGGATATGCAGGTTATTATCACAAATTTATCAAGAATTTTTGACAGATTGCAGCAACTTTATATGCTCTAACTGGAAATGTTGATTTCTGTTGGTTTGACAAGTGTGACATAGCTTTTTCAGGATTAAAGAAACTAGTTTCAACAACACCAATATTACGTGGACCAAATTGGGAGCTTCCTTTCCATATTTCCACGGACACATCAGATGTAGCCATAGGCGATGTCCTTAGTCATGAGGAGGACAAGAAACCTTATGCTATATATTACATTAGCAAAAATCTCACCCCTACAGAACTCAATTACACAGTGACAGAAAAATAATTCTTAGCAGTTATTTATGCAATAAACAAATATAGACACTATTTAACTGGCTACCAAGCCTTTGTATACAATGATCACTTTACCATTAGATATCTAGCTAATAAACCAATCACAAATGGTCGAGTAACATGATGGTTATTGCTTTTGTAGGAGTTTGACATTACCTTTAAAGATCGTCTAGGAAAGGAGAATCCTGTTGCTGATTTTCTATCTCGAATTCCGATGGTTAATGATCCACCGCCAGTAGATGACCACTTCTTGGATGAGCACCTATTTTTTTTGGCGGTTAAGATGCCATGGTACGCAGATGTGGAAAATTATCTGGTAGTAGGGAAGCTACCTAAACATTTATCAAGAAGGGAAAGAAAATTGATTGTTTAGCGCAACACCTGGTTCTCTGGGATAGGTGGATATCTTTTTCATACAGGGGCCGACATGTGTATACACAGATGTATCCGTGAGGATGAGATCCATGAAATCCTGAAGGCTTGCCATGATGAACCCTGTGGGGGACATTTCACAGATGAAGGACAGGACATAAGGTATTAAAAATGGGCTATTATTGGCCCACTACCTTTAGGGATGCTAAAAAATATGCCCAGGCTTGTGGCAGATTCCAAAGGATAGGCCGGATTGGTCAATATGATGAAATGCCTCTATGGCCATAATTTTTCATAGAACCCTTCGAGCGTTGGGCATTAGACTTCATAGTTCCATTCCATCCACCTTCCAATTAGAAGGCCTAAATACTGGTAGCCATGGATTATGTGACAAAATGTGTGGAAACAGTAGATTTACCAAGAGCCACAGCGGAAGAAGTGATTAACTTACTTTTTCGACTATTTGTGCGGTATGGATTACCGTGAGAAGTGGTCACAGATGGGGGAAAGCAATTCACAGGTAACAAGATTACTGCCACCCTCAGAAACCATCATATCACGCACAGGATCACTTCTCCATATCACCCGCAGGCGAATGGGCAGGTAGAAAGCACCAACAAGGTTATAGAAGAAATTCTGACCAAGACAGTCTCAACACACCAACAAGATTGGATTGCTAGACTGCCAAAGGCCTTGTGGGCCTATCATACGACTTGGAGGAATACTACTGGATACTCTCCCTACTAGCTTGTGTTCGGTAAAGAACCAATTTTTCCAATCGAATTCGAAATAAAGACTCTAAGGATGGCCCAGGAAGTGGGTCTGGATTTAACAGAATCTCAAACCAAGCATCTTCAGTAGATTAACAAACTAGATGAAGCTTGGTTGCTTGCTTTGAAATGAACTGCAACAATACAGTAACAAAGGGAAAATGGCATGACAACCTTATCAAGAAGAAAACGTTTCAAAAGGGGGATTAGGCACTTCTGTACGATTCTAGGTTCCAGGACTTCCCAGGCAAGTTGCAAACAAGATGGCTTGGTCCTTATGAGATTCAAGAAGTACATAAAAATGGTACTCTCACCTTGGCTACCATAGATGGATCCGGCCATTCCTTTAAGGTAAACGAGCATTGAGTGCGCCTCTATCAGCAACCGCTTACCAAAGAATCTTTATGCAAGTAGGTACGTGAGGGCCCCTCCATGCAAATTCTAGCTGTAGGGAATGATAACCCAACAAATATTTCTTTAAAAAATTGAAATTGCTTGAAAAATTGTAAATAATGTACATAGCTTTGTATGAATTAACATGTAAATATGGATTTTTTTTTTTGTTTTTTGTTTTTTTTTGTTGTTCAAACAATTGAACGCCTGCCGTTAAATTGAGTAAACAACATATCTATTTTTCTTCTGTAACTTGCCGTTCAAACAATTAAATGTTTTCCATTCAATTGATTGAACAACGCAATTTTTCTTTGTCGTATTTTGTTGTTTAAACAATTGAACGTTTTTCCGTTCAATTGATTGAACATCACATTTTTCTCTTTTTCATTTTTTGTTGTTCAAACAAGTGAACGTTTGTCGTTCAATTGATTGAACAACACATTTTTGTTGTTTTCGCTGTTCACACAATTGAACGACTATCGTTCCAATTATTGAACAACATGTTTTCTTTTTTTTTCTCACGACTGTCGTTCAATTGATTGAACGACACATTTTCCGTTCATTGGTTTTTGTTGTTCAAGTTATTGTACAATTGTTGTTCACTTGATTGAACAACATTGTTTTTCTTATTTGTTTTTTCTGTTCAAACTATTGAGCGACTGTCATTCAATTGATTGTATGGCATACTTTTTTTCAATGGTTTTCGCTATTCAAACTATTGAACACTTTCCATTCAATTGATTGAACAACACATTTCTCCTTATTTGTTTTAACTGTTCAAACCATTGAATGACTACCGTTCAATTGATTGAACAACAGATTTCGTTTTTATTTCGACTCCACTGTTTAAACAACTGGACGAATGCCATTCAATTGACCGAACAACAATTTCTCTTTTGATTGAAATTTTGTTGTGCAAATGATTGAATGACTGACGTTCAATCAATTAAAAACACCTTTTTTTTTTTTTTTGATTGAACCACACCTTTTACGAGCTAAATTTTGAATTTTTCTCATATTTCTCTTGATCATTATACCACAATCTTCTTCTTTTGTATTGTAAATAAGCACCATGTTCATTTGTGCCTCTTCTAAAGATACATGGTAATAACAATGTCATTATAACTTCTAAAACCCTTTTGTTGGTTATCTTTATTCATCAAGCTAATATGGTGTACCTTTATAATGGTTGTCTGAACATCTTTTCTTTTGGGACACATCAGGAAATGATTCATTACCTTTAATCCATGCTGGCTTATGTTTATACTTCCAAATGGATAAAACTCATTGATATAATGTTAAGGGATAAGAGTATAATACTTCCATTGGCATCTTCTTACTTCTTACACCATCCCTGACTCTTAAGGAGCAAATGAGCCTCCCTTTTTACAAGAAAAATTGCAAAAGAAAAATAAAATAGAAAAATGCTTACAACATTGTCCAAAGAGGATAGGGGGTCTCATCATGAGCCAACCTACCATGATCATAAGAATGTAACAGGTGACATTCCAATTTGGCTACCAAACCAAGGTAATGATCTTCTTGATAATTAATTTGTCAGAAGAACAGGGGTCTCATCACGAGCCAACTTGATCATCTCTGTTTCACCCTGGTGAGTGGCACTATGGTTATCTGGTCACCATGCCAGCATAGTGGTATCTTTGTGACAAAAGAAAGAAAAAATTAAACTGTAAAAAGGACTCTGGCTCATTTGGGAGGGTTAAAAATCAACCCTGCCGAGGATATGAATTCTTGCTGGCAGTAGTGGCTCTGCAGTGGTATTGAAGTATTATCTTATATTGCCATATGGCATCTACCTCTTATAACCTATGACTCTATTTCTAAAAGAAAATTTCTATTTGGTAGCACTTTTACAAGCTGCATAGCATGGTAATTTTTATTTCTATTTATCATATTCCATATGTCTACATATTAAATGACATCCATTAAACATAAACGGTCTGTTAGCTCTACTACAAGCTTCAACAGGTGAAGGTCAAATTCAGGTCTGTCTGCGTGGTTCATGCTTAAAAAGGGACTTGCATCAACCATCTTTCTCTTTTTCTTTCACTCTGCTTACACTCACATAAACCCCGCTACCTCCATTTTACCTCTAAAGCCCCAGATAAACCCGCTTTCCCTTAGATTCCCCCTAAGCCCAACAAAGTCCTTTTTAGCCCCTTTCCCTTAGCCCCAAGTGCTTAACCTACGAAGCTGTTCCCATATAACACTCTGCCTTAATCCCCACTTTCGATTGTGCCCCCGATCTAATGGTCTCCATGTTTTTCCTGCTCATTAACCTGTTAGCTCTTTCCACCGTCCGATCGTTCCTGTCGCACGATCCAACGACAGTTGCAGCCCCCGCTCCTTCGAGGTTCCCACACGTTAATGGGCGGGGAAAGTGGTTTCCTGCCCATCACATTTGACATGCGTCACTCGCTGACTCGCATCGCTCTCCATGTGTATGAATTCCGACTTTCCCCGTAGGCAGTGCAGGGAATACTGCTTATTGCCCTCTCGTACGTTCCCTGCTCATTAACATTTGCACATCTTTGCCGCCCGATGGCCATCGGATCTGCCTGACCGCGATCTGTATGGCCCACGTTTCTCCATCCAGGTTTTCTCCCGATACCCCCTATAAAATGATCTTAGCTGTTCATCTGTGCGATCCGACGGCCAATAGTTGTTCTCGTCATACTCACGCCTCTGCCATGAAGTCTACGCCACCTTTGACTGAGTCGTGCTTCTGAAGGACAATGGTGGCCATTTACCAATACCCTGCGCAATTATTCTTCAACAAATGAATTCAAGAGAATTATGGCCAAAAAGCAAGAAGGATGTCCCTCGAGCAGTTAAACACACTTATCAGTAATGGAGCCGGTTTCATATTATACTCCACTTGTGCAGGAAGGATGGCCGAGCAACAGAGAATGTCAAATTAATTTATTGAAGTAGTAGATTGTATCAGAGAACTGTATTAGATAGTTAATTTGGTTGATGGTAAATTATGACCCCTCTGCGCTTAGAATAACAAAGCATTTTTTGTAAAAAAACTCTACATATACCCAAAAGATAGATGTAATGAGGGTTGATGGATGTTATTCTGATGTAAGGTTCAACTTCTGGAGACTGTAACTACTGTGATACCTGCAACGTCTGATCTTCATTTTCAGATAATACAAGCTTTTTTTGCTGTTAATTTCTCACTTTCCACTTCTAGTCTGTTCTAGGCTGTGCCTGTTATGAATTTTTCATGTGCTCTTGATTCTTAGCATTAGAGGGGCTGTCATCCCACCTCTGTGTTAGAATCTAGTATGTATCATTGAATATGCTATGCAGGTTTTTATTTGCTTGGTGCCAGAGAGCTATCATCCTATCTGTGCATTAGGAAATAGATTTGCAAACCTCTTTACTGGTTGCAGCCGGCCATCACAGGGTCCTGTGCATCTGCTGGTGTGGTCAGTATTCTCCATGTTCACCTAATCCTCAAACTGTGAGTAATTGGTGGTCTAAAGCCTTGTAGTCTAGGGGTGTTCACCCATGTCTGGGGTTATCATAGTAGAAGTGGTTATATGGCTTGAATATGCATAATTGCTTCCATTCATCCACCTATTTCCAACATTTTTGTTGAGTTTGTAATGTTCCCGAGCATCTTTGAGATACAACCTAGGAGAGTTTCCTGGGGTGATAACATTAATTGGTGTTGTTGTCGGGGAGAGGAGATTGAAGCTCAGCTTCCCTGGGGAGCGACACAGTTCCAGATTTTGATGATAGATAAGGTCTGGACACATTTATGGTTGTAATCATCTATCTGGCGACTCCACTGGAGGACCAACCTTTGGCGACTCCGTGTTGAAGTTTTGGCTCAGTTTGTGAGACACACTCACAAAAATCCTTAGAAATCATCAGCTGAATCAGTGCCTGACCCTGAGAAGATTGTCAAACCAAAGAAAACATCACAGAAAGGGGCATCAGGATCAAGTAAGCCTAAGAAATCTCATGCATCTCTGAAAGATAAAGTTATAGCTGAAGATATATAGTTTGAAGATTTAGAGCCCAACATTGTTAGTAAGGAAATTCCTTCAGAGATTAATACAACCCCCTATTCAGTGAGTTCCCCTTTGAATCTCAGTCCAAAGAAAGCTTACCATATAGTCCATAAGATCCCTTTGTCTCTGTCATCTATTTCATTGTTTCATACTGCTCAATGTGCCAGTGTCCTTCCACGTATCCCAGTAATGGCAGGCCAGCAAGCACCTACCAAGATAGAAAGAATCATTGCTGCTAGGTATGGGCCTTTAGTTTTGCCTGTTCCTTTGAATTCCATCCCTACTCGAGAATGTCAGAAATATATGCCCAAGTTCACTGGTACAGAGGGAATAATAGCAGAAGAACACCTTGAGGCTTTTTATAGTTATGGTGATAACTTAGACATAGGTGAAAATGATGTGTGGATGATAATTTTTGTCCAGAACCTTGATGGAGAGGCCAGCAAGTGGTTCAGAGAACTAGCCCCTAGATCTATTGCTAATATTGAAGCCCTAGATGATGCATTTTGAAGCACTGGGGAGATAAAAAGGACTTGTTATAGTATCATACCGAGTTTGGTAACCTGAAGAGGGAATATGGGGAATCATTGCTTGATTTTAATAAAAGATTCAATTGTATGTATAGTAAGATACCAGCTGAGGTAAAGCCTACCCCCACCTCTGCCAAAATCACTTATGCCAATGATTTTGACTCTGATTTCTGCCTATTTTTGAGAGAAAGAAGATGTGCTACTCTGGAAAACATGCAGGATGCAGCCCTAGAAGACTAGTCTAATATCATGGCTGTAGAAAAACTAAAGAGTCACGCTGACAGAAGGAGGCAGAGAGGTCAAGCTTCTACTTCCTCTACATCATATTCAAAGCCCAAATTAGACAAAATCACTAAGATGATAGAGTCATTGACTGCTGAAATATCTAAGCTGAAGATTGAGCATAATTCAGGAAAGACCAGGCAACAGAACACATTTGCTCCAAGAAATCCCAATCCATTCAGAAGAGCAAATGAATAGTTACAAATAATTCAGAGGGGTGAAGAAACAAATGAATAACAAAAAGTTAAAGCTCCTTTCCAGAATGTAGTCATGGAGGAGGAACAATTTGAAGATGAGGATGAAATTCACTACATGGAAGATAAAGGTAGTGCTGCATTTTTGACATTGGCTGCATATGAAGAGTCACTGCCACAGGACCAAATAAGTCAAGAATGGGATAGAGAAGCTGTTCTACAGACTGGTGAATAGAAAAGATATAATCTGAGGTCGAATGCAAAAAATGTCAAAGAGAATCCTGCCCAAAGAGCTGCTGTCCAAACAGAGTCACAGAATATCAGGCAGAGAAGATCAGCAGCTAACCCAGTCATCCTCAAAGCACCAGTTCAAGAGGTAAGAAGTTCTGATAAGTTACCTTCCTCTTTCAACTTTGAGTCAGAAGTCCAGAAATTGAGAATATCTGTGCCTCTGGTTGAGTCGGTAAAGAGTGAAATTTTTAGAAAGCCTATCCTTGGAGCTCTTGAGCTGGAAACCACACAAACCTCCATTGACTCTGTCAATTTGCAAGATGACAAGTCTGCCATTGTGCTTAGCCCCATGATTTAACCTGCTGATAATAATTCTCCATCTTTTTATGTCTCCTTAATCATTCATGACAAGATCCTCCACAATTGCCTACTCGACACAGGGGCCAGCCACAATTTGATGCCTAAAGCTGTCATGGAAGAGTTAGGCCTTGATATCACCAGACCATATCATGATTTATTCTCTTTTGATTCAAGAAAAGTGAAATGCCTAGGATTGATTAAAGATCTGGCCATTACCCTAACTCAGTTGCCCATGAAAAGTATGATGATGGATATTGTGGTAGCAGATGTCCCTCCCAAGTTTGGCATGCTGCTGTCCAAAGGATGGATTAAGAAACTAGGTGGGACATTACAGAATGATCTATCTTATGCTATTGCCCCAGTATTTGGAGGAGAAAGCATGAGATTGTACAGAGAAGCACAACTAGCATACATAATCATTGATGAGAAGAATCCTACTAATCATCCCATATATGTTGTGGACATTGATTTTGGAGCATGTATTCTCCAAATAGAAGAATCCTAGAAGGCCTCAATGCAGATTAGGAAACTAATGATTTAGGTTGAAGAAGAATAAGGAAGTCAAGTTTGGGAGATGTTCTTTGATGGAGCATGTTCCAGGGAGACTGCAGGAGCAAGGGTGGTACTGGTATCTCCAGAACAAAAAAGCACACAACTGTCTTTTAAGTTGGCTTTTCAAGTCGCAAACAATATAGCAGAGTATGAGGCTCTATTGTTGGGCCTTAATGCAGCAAAAGATAGAGGAATAAGGAACATAAAGGTGTTTGGAGATGCCGATTTGATCATTCAGCAAGTAAATAAAACATTTCAGGAAAAGCACCCAAGGCTGAAAGCATATAGAGATGAGGTATGGAGACTCAAAAGATTCCTTTGATTATTTCTATATTTCATATATCCCTAGAGCCAAAAATCAGCTTGCTAATTACCTTGTTGTGTTTGCTAGTCTATTTATCCCTCCCATGCCTCCCAGACTAGTTTATGAAGTCCAAATGAAATATAGGCCACCCTTTCCTGATAATGTCCAGCATTGGAAAGTTTTCGAGGATGATGATGATATAAATAGGTTTCTGCAAGTCATTGATGAGTTTTCTAAAATGCAAATTGACCAAGAAAATGAAGCCTTGCAAGAAAGTCCTCAATCCCAGCTTAGAAACAAAATTGGTAAAGATAGCATTGTCCAGCTTCCCAACAATCATATTCCAAAGGGTCTAATTCCTCTGGAAAGGCTTTTTGACCAAAATGATGTGTCTTACAAGGCTGCCCAAAAAGAAGATTAATCGGCAGTATGTAAGCATAATATAGGGAGTCCAATTCAGCCTAGATACATAAATTTGTCTTCCCATCTGTCTGCTGACCAAAATGCCGAATACTGCAACTTAATGAAGCAATTTGCTGATGTGTTTTCTTGGGAATATAGTGACCTAAAAACCTATGATAAAAAGACTATTCAGCATAAAATCCATCTAGACCAATAAATCCTATGCTTCTTCCTCTGATCGAAAAAGAAACTAAAAAATTGCTAGCTGCCAAAATCATAGTCCCTCTGAGATATTCAAAATGGGTAGCCAATTTGGTTGTGGTGACGAATAAAAATGGAGAAATCAAACTGTGTTTTGATTTCAGAAACTTTAACAAGTGCTCTAAAAAAGACAACTATCCTCTACCCAAGATGGAGCATTTGCTGCAGAAAGTCTTAGGAGCCAAAGTAATGTCTTTCCTGAATGGATTTTCAGGCTTTAATCAGATTGTTGTGCATCCAGGCGACCAAGAGAAGACTACATTCACCACTCCTTGGGACACTTTTATGTATGCCAAGATGCCTTTTGGGTTGATGAATGCTGGAGCTACCTTTTAGAGAGCTATGGATATAGCATTTGTGGGAGAGAAGGATAAATTTGTCCTTATCTACCTTGATGACATAACAGTATACTCCAGTAGCCATCAAAACCATTTGCAGCATTTGGAAAAGGTGTTCCTGAAGTGCAGAAGGTTTGGGATTTCAGTCAATCCTAAAACGTCTCAGTTTACTTTAGAAGAAGTCAAGCTATTGGGGCATATTGTTTCTGCTGCAGGTGTCTGAATTGACCCAGAAAGAGTAAGACAAATACAGACTTTGTCTATCCCTAGATCAAAGAAGGATATTCAATCCTTTCTGGGAAATTAATTTTGTGAGGAGGTTTATCCCAAATTTTGCAGAGCTGATAAATCATGTGACCTCCATGTTGAAGAAGGGGTCAGAGGTTAGATGGAATGATGAAGCAAGAAAATCATTTGAGTCTATTAAAAAAGCTATTATGGAAGCTCCCACTCTAAGCAGCCCAGATTACATCAAGGAGTGGTGGGCCCCAGTATTGTAGCAATAATGCTACAACTCCTGGAACTCCCTTCTTTAATTTTATCAACCCGGTAGTTCGTAACAAACTTGGAAGCGACGGTGTTGTATGCACAAGTACTAGCTCTTGCCGCAGCTGTCACTTGGTCAGCTGGCACAAGTCCGCTAGGAGCTTAAGCCAACTTCTATGAGCTCTTAGAAGAAGCTTTTTAATTGATGGATGAAAGCTAACTCGAAGGAAGCTAACCTAATTGCAAAAAGAAACTGAAAGCCAAAAACAAACGCAAACCCTAGCAAACCCTAATTCTACTAGCTAGTCCTACTGACACAAAGGAGAGCATGAAAACTACTGAAAGAGATGCCATTACTTCTAGGAAGGTAAAATTCATGTGTCTAAGTTATCACTATCTGAAGAAAACATCTTTTTGTATTTTTGATTAAGTTATTAGAATTATCATGCATGTGCTTTTAACTAGCTTTTCACTCTGCAGAGGTGGATCAAGGAGGAGAAATTCTTGGAAGAGGTCGGGAAGGTTCAGAGAGGGTCTAAGGAGTCACTAACACCCTTCCAGAGAGTTTCACAAAGTTTGGCTATCAAGAAACCTCATTTGTGAGCTTCTACAGGAAGTCTGCAGGGGTTCTACAGGATGTTCAGAGATTTCTACAGTATGTTCTGAAAAGAGGATCTTGGAGAATGGATGGAGGGAAAAAGATGGAGGAATGAGTATGGAGGTGAAATAGGGGTGTGAAGAGGTCTACGGCTTGGTGGATGAGGCTAAGGAGCGATTGGATTTTTTCAAGGATGGATGAAGCGATGTTGCACAAGAAGATGAGAATCATGGCAAAGTAAGCAGATGAGGCAAATGTAAGGTAAGGGTTATAAGTGAAGGGCGAAGCAGGTAGGTTGGATGGAGTATGGGCAGGTGAGGAAGGATAACAGGTACTCTGCAAGTGGTTTTTCAAACTGACCAAACAAAGACATGCAAGAAAACAAAGATCTAGTTATAAAACCTATGACCTAGTTACTTCACTCTAATCTGACCTAACAGCAAAAGGAAAGGAACAGAAGTTTATTTGCAGTGAAACCATGTGAAACAACTATGAAACTAAGTGATCACAAACCTAAGCATGCATCCAAACTGATATCAAGTTCTACGAACGAGATTCAAACACTAATGATTGCATGGTGAAGCAAAGAAAGTGTTTTTGTTTGGGACATCATGGTTACTTCAACTCCAGCCCCTGATCCAATAAGGAAGAGGTGAAACCAAAAGCGTTTGCTGACCCTTTTTTGGAGCTTTTTCCTGTTATTATCCTACCAATATATTCTAAACATAAAAAGCTACTTTAACCATCAAAAGAAATCTAAATAATGAAGCAATATCTAAATCTAAATAGGAGATTTTATTTTAAGAACGCAGCAAAACACATAAAGATAAACAAAGGAGGTACTGGGCGCTTGAGATGGGCCCAACCCCAAGACCTACAGCCTCCAAAGAGAGATTTAGAGCTGGTGCAAATCTGTATTCATATTTATTGATCAAGAAATGAAGAGTTACATCAAAACTTTCCACAAGAAGGACTTGAAAATGAGCTGAAAGCAAAGCTAATCTATTGCATAAAAATCGAACTACAAACTAGCTAACTATTGGCTGCAAAATGACTAACCACTAGCTACTATATACTGGCTAACTAGCTAACATCCACTGGCTAACAAAATGACTAACTAGCTAACCAAAATGAGGCCCTAAGCATTCTTATTTATACAAATTGAGGACCCAACAGTCCTCCTAAACTTTAGGGACTCGGCTGCCCAAAACTTGGAGTTAACAACAGTCCTACTTGACTTGCTTGGTTGCCCTTGTGCTGATTGATTTGGTGGCCCTTGAACTCCGAGCTGATGGTGGATAATTCGAGGTAAGGGCCCATAAATGAAGGGGACACCTTCCTACAAATCCTCTAGCTTGTTCTCCCACGAATTTGGCTGCCAAGTTCTCATTAAGACCTTCAATTTTGTCTCCAAGTTGACCAAAAAGGCTACACAAAGCACCCATTAGACTCGTTGGCATAATGACTAACCAAATTCACTCTATTAACATAAATATAATCAAAAACATGCAATAAACTAATGAGAATGGTGGATTAAGTCAAATTAGGAGGTTGAATGAGCCCAAATAAATTGTCCATTTTTGGGGCTCATCAGCACCCCCCTACTGAAAGTGTTGCTCATCCTCTGAGCAACCAATTTATCTCCTCATCTTTGATGGCCCTGGTGGCCTCCCTGTCATGCCAAGATTTTGAAGTGATGTCCTCTTCTCTGTCATGAAACCATGCTTCTTTGCTTCTCCCCACTACTTGCTCCTTTTCCCTAAAGAATTCTTAGCTTTGGTATGATTGTGCAAGTATTCTCAATCTGATGGTGGCAATAGTGGTGAAAAGAGATGAAACCAGTGGAGGATGGAAGAAAAGAGTGTTTGCATGCCTCCTCAACAGACTTCAAGCTTCCAATCCCTCTCCATAATTGATTTTGGCCTACCCAAAGGCATCTATAGGATGTTTCTGTTAAAAATACAGAACTTCCTCTAGAAAGTCCTGTAGCTTCCTGTAGAACTGTCTCAGCTTCCTGTAGAACTGTCTTTGAGTCAATCATCTTGATTTGCTCTCTCTAGGTGAAGGTTTTTAGCTTCCTCATTCATAGATGATGGATCTCTTTGAAGGAGACTCTTCCTTTCGTTTAGCTGTGGTGTCCTCAATTGTAATTGGCTCCTTTGACTGTGGCTAGGGTTTGCCAGCTTTTATCCACATGCTCCTTCTTGCCTTAAAGTACATGGAAGGCTCCCTTTTTTGCTTCCCTTTTTGCTTTGGAGATGTGCTTAGGGCAGCCAGCACTGCTGCCGCCTCCCTGGCCAAAGTCTCAGGCGATTTCTCCCTTTGTTGCTCCGTTTCCAGACTTCCTGTAGAAAGTCCTGTGTCTGTTTCTGCCTGTTTTGCTGACTGTGTTTTCTCCTTTTGTTTTTGTGTGGTTTCTTTGGCTGTGACACTCTTCAGTTGGACTTTCTTGGCCTTCTTTTTTTTGCGCTGCATCCTCTTTTCCTTGGTGTTTTTGCTGTTGTTTCTTCCCCTGTTTTAGGCTTAGCAATCTGGCCCATTTCTCCTTTTCCTCTTTGTTCTTGCTGTGCCTGGATGTCTTGCGGTTTTTCACCATCGATTTTCTCACCTTTTTTAATGTGTTCTTCTTCCTCACTGCTGGATGGGGTGATATCTTTGGCCAAAACTCTGATATTGTCATCCCTAGACATGTTTTGGAAGATTTCCCATGATATGGGGACAATGTAGGTGTGCAGGTCATATTCTACTAATAATTTGATGAGCCCATGATGGACCATCTGGTCTGGAATCCCTTCATTCATTTTTGTCCCACATTCAACCAGTGACTGAAGAAGAAAATAGGGAATGTTGGTTTCAAGACTGTTGTGACTCAGCTCTCAGCGATCTAGTTATGAAAGGAAGAGTTTTTCTTCTACAGACAGAGGATAGAGACAAAGTTTTCTTCTCAGGGTACATTCAGATATGCAAATTTTAAAATTTTCATCCACAGGCTGGCTCTCACAGCTGCATATGCCTTCCTTATAAGAGAATTTTAGAAACAGGAAACGTGGAGAAGAATCTTGATGCAGACACAACTGAGAAACTCAGTGCAACACACAGGCAAACTTTCTATTTCCAATACACAGGCAAATTTTCACTGATTGTCCAATCCGATGCCATGTTTAATTCACCACCTTGCACAAACAAACCATGCATAGAGGAGTTTTTTCGAGCCTACCTCGTCTGGAGCTCCAAATTCAACGAAAATTCTGGGTTTTCCTTCTGCATAGCTGTTCTCTGCCTTTCCTGTAGACGCCTTCCTGTAGGCGGCTCGCGTTTCCTGTAGAACGAAACAGTGCTCCCTGTAGAATGCCGATAAGCTGGAGGGTTCTGAAAAATGGCCGAGAAAGATTGGTTTGCTACTATGGAGGTGGTATGGAGCTTGTTGTAGCTGCAAGGACGATGATAAACTGGAAACAACGGAGGTGAGAGTTTGATTGGCTGTTTATGGAGACTTCTGTTGATGGAGGGTGAGCTGGCCAAGTGCACGTTGGCCCCATGCAGACCATTTAAACAACCACCACTAATCACGTCCATCACGTTAACGTTGGAGTTTTACTACCTGTTTCCAGTTTTCTTCCTGAGATGGCTGAGCACACGTGTCGTATTCACCCACCGAGCGCTGTTTGAACTGGATGAGGGTGGCCAGTTAGCTGGCCACCGATTTTTTTAATCACAACCATCTCATTGTTCACGCAGTTCTCAAATTACATTCATGCAACAAAGGAATTAGTTTCAGTCACGTACCTGGAAGTCGAACGGCTGCTTGTGAAGCTTTTTGCTGCTGCATGCTCATGTTCTGCTGCTGCATGCTTGGATCCTTTGGTTGCATGAGGGCTTGGTTGATGATTTTTGATTGTTTGTCCTTGTGTAGGTGTCCTCTGGCCGGATCTGAGCTGCATGCAATTGTTTCCACGTTCAGATGTGCACCTTCAAGCTGTTGCTGCTGCATGGTCACAAAACCAGAACTTGTTTTCACCATTTCTCTCAAACGGTAAACCGGATTGATCTGAAACTCGGTGATCATGTTCCTATCATCATTATGCATCTCCCATAGCAAAATCATGATCAATGGATGTACGGATTTCGAGAAAAATGGAAAATGGCTGAAGATTTCAGAGCTCGATTTCTCGGAAACAGTGCATCGGAATCGGTTGAAACTCCTTGGGTAGGCTACTATAACCCATATGCATATCCCCATGAAACAGGTTTTGAAACGGATGTACGGATATGGAGAAAATGCAAAAATGGCTGATGGTGATGGAGGATGATTTCTTGGAAACCGTGCACCGGAATTCGCTGAAACTGCTCAGGCATGTTGCCATCTCCCTTGTACAATTCCCCATAAAACGGTTTGTCAAATGGATGCATGGTTTTCAAGTTATGGCAAAAACAAATTTTGTTCTATGTGTTTTTGCTTCAAGGCACTTTGCATGTGTTTGCATGGAAGGGAAAACTGAGCTTGGGCTGTGATGCAGGTATGGAGATGATGGAGGAGGAGTTGGAAGATTGCATGAGGGCTTCTGAACCCTTGAGGAAGCTACCATGTTTTCCAAACCACTTTTTGAAGTCCATGTCTAGTTTCCCACAATTTCTACAGGAAGTTCCTGTAGAAGCACAATGAGAAGCACAATGAGGTGGAAAAAATGACGGAGAAAGGCAAGGGATGGCCAAACAAGTGCTTGCAGGTCTAATCAATAGATTCCCACCATCAGATTCCATTTTGAATTTGAATTTGGTTCGTCCAAAGGTTCTACAGGATGTTTCCTGTAGAAATACAGAGCTTCCTGTAGAAGGCACAAAAAAATTCCTTTGACCTTGATTTGAGTGCTCCTCCTATCATGAAACGTCCTTCTTGCAATCTGCAATTAGCCAATGGAAATTAGTTTTATTTTTCTTTTTCTTTTTCTCTTTTTTTGAAAAACAACTAGGGCGCCTCATGGAGGTTTCCACCCTAATTGCCTGCCTTGGGCGCCTCCAAGGGAGGTTTTCACCCAAAGATCTTATTCTCTTTTCTCTTTTTTTTTTCCAACCCATTGACCGCCTCATGGAGGTTTTCAATCAATGAGCCAATCTAAGGCGCCTCCGAGGAGGTTTTCACCTTAGATTTCTATTTTCCTCTTTTTTCATTTTTTTTCTTTTTCTTTTTTCTCTTTTTTCTTTTTTTTTCTTTTTTTCTACCCTACCCTAATTGAAAAACAAAATCGTTCTCAAGTATAAGAATACCTCCAATGGAGCCATGTGCACATCGAGATTAGAGACAAAATGATGTGGAGGCTCGAAATGCATGCTTGGATAGGTATCCAGATCTCAGGGACCAAATGATATGACCTTGAAGGGATCAAACATAGCTGAGGAAGAGAGTACTGCTGCAACTTAGTGACTGTCTGGAACCATGTCTCAATATAGCTTTGATATCCTTGGTCCTTTTGTTGATCTGGATCATTCTTCATGTCACCTTCTATCATGACTTTCTCATCTTCCTCCTTTTGCTGATCTTTCTCTTGAATACATGGAAGGCTTGATGGTAACCATGCGGAAACTCTCTCGATCTTTGATTCTGATCTATTCTCTTCATCAAGTGCAGCCCATGGTTCTTTGATCTCCTCTTTGGAATCTTATTTTTCCTTTGGTCCTTCAATGTTGTCAATATAATCTCTGTTTTGCAACACTCTTCCTGAGCTTTGGTGAACATCATTGAGCTCAAAAGGATTCATTTGCACATGTTTTGCCTCAACTTTGCAATTGGGTTGAGCTACTCCATTGTATGGATTTGGAAATGGTACGGGTAGTTGAGTGGAGGTGTGAAATTGAGATGGAGATGGATGGCATTGTGGTTGGGTAGGCATTTGGGGTTGCCTTGGTGGAGGAGGAGGCGATGGTTGTGGATGAGCAGGTGGTGGAGGAAAATGAGCGGGATGAGAGTTGTACTGGGGCCTCCACTCCTGATGAGGTGCATTCCACTGAGGCTGTGGCTAAGCATAAGAGTGAAATGAATGAGCAACTGGTTGGGCATAATATGGATCTGGGAAGGAACAAGGAGGAGGTGTGAACGAAGAAGGATGAGCAGGGGGACCCCAAGAAGGCATGAAAGTGGCTTGATAGGGGTCATAATAGGTCTCGGATGTCCCTTGCAGTTCTTGCTGGTAAGATCTAGGTCCAGGCGGCTTCCTTTGGTTCATATGATAGAGTGATTGAGTGGCTCCTTTGGCTCTCTGATATGCAACTTTAAGTCCAGGCAAGGAAGGGCACTGATTTGTAGGATGGTATTCTTCACAGATGAAACACACTTCTAGGGAGTGCATTGGACATTCATTCCTAGGATGCTTTCTAGTGCACCTAGGACAAAAGATGACCAAAGCGCTCTTGGCTCCCTCTTGCTTCCTTTGGATCTGTAAGGTATCCAGTTGCATGGTAAGAAACTGCCTCATATCACTCTTGAAATCTTCGATTTGAGTTGCAAACTCATTCTTGGACAAGGTATTGCTCCCAACATTTCTGCTTGTAACCATTTTCTCCAGAGGAATGGTTTCTTCTTCTTCTTCCCTAGAGGTTCTTTAAATATGCCTTGATGTCCACCCAGGGGTTCTTTAATCACAGCCATCGAAGAAGAGAGAATGTTGGCTGTGTGAAGCAGTGGGGGTGTTGTGCAATCATTTTTCTAACTTATCTCTACTCCTACAAGGCATGAAATGAAATCATTTTGGTTGATTTTTTTTTTCTACTTCTACCTACAAAACTGAAATAGATTGAACTACAACTAACTACCTTGCTAAAATGAAAATGCGGAATCGAATTGAAAGCAGGAAAGGACTAATCTATTTTGCTCAAATGAAATTGCAGGAATGAAATGCTAGTTTACGCTTGCGGAATTGAAATGCTAATCTACGCTTGCATAAATGAAATTGTGGAATTGAAATGCTAATCTATGAAAGCGGGAAATGCTAATCTACTTTTGCATAAACAAAATTGCATAATGGAAATGAAATAGACTACTTAGCAGAAGATTGTAGTGGAAAATAGAAGAAAAGCGGCAATCACCGATACTCTGACGCTTCCCCGGCAACGGCGCCAAAAAGATGGTGGGCCCCAGTATTGTAGCAATAATGCTACAACTCCTGGAACTCCCTTCTTTAATTTTATCAACCCGGTAGTTCGTAACAAACTTGGAAGCGACGGTGCTGTATGCACAAGTACTAGCTCTTGCCGCAGCTGTCACTTGGTTAGCTGGCACAAGTCCGTTAGGAGCTTAAGCCAACTTCTATGAGCTCTTAGAAGAAGCTTTTTAATTGATGGATGAAAGCTAACTCGAAGGAAGCTAACCTAATTGCAAAAAGAAACTGAAAGCCAAAAACAAACGCAAACCCTAGCAAACCCTAATTCTACTAGCTAGTCCTACTGACGCAAAGGAGAGCATGAAAACTACTGAAAGAGATTCCATTACTTCTAGGAAGGTAAAATGCATGTGTCTAAGTTATCACTATCTGAAGAAAACATCTTTTTGTATTTTTGATTAAGTTATTAGAATTATCATGCATGTGCTTTTAACTAGCTTTTCACTGTGCAGAGGTGGATCAAGGAGGAGAAATGCTTGGAAGAGGTCGGGAAAGTTCAGAGAGGGTCTAAGGAGTCCCTAACACCCTTCCAGAGAGTTTCACAAAGTTTGGCTATCAAGAAACCTCATTTGTGAGCTTCTATAGGAAGTCTGCAGGGGTTCTACAGGATGTTCAGAGATTTCTACAGTATGTTCTCAAAAGAGGATCTTGGAGAATGGATGGAGGGAAAAAGATGGAGGAATGAGTATGGAGGTGAAATAGGGGTGTGAAGAGGTCTACGGCTTGGTGGATGAGGCTAAGGAGCGATTGGATTTTTTCAAGGATGGATGAAGCGATGTTGCACAAGAAGATGAGAATCATGGCAAAGTAAGCAGATGAGGCAAATGTAAGGTAAGGGTTATAAGTGAAGGGCGAAGCAGGTAGGTTGGATGGAGTATGGGCAGGTGAGGAAGGATAACAGGTACTCTGCAAGTGGTTTTTCAAACTGACCAAACAAAGACATGCAAGAAAACAAAGATCTAGTTATAAAACCTATGACCTAGTTACTTCACTCTAATCTGACCTAACAGCAAAAGGAAAGGAACAAAAGTTTATTTACAGTGAAACCATGTGAAACAACTATGAAACTAAGTGATCACAAACCTAAGCATGCATCCAAATTGATATCAAGTTCTACGAACGAGATTCAAACACTAATGATTGCATGGTGAAGCAAAGAAAGTGTTTTTGTTTGGGACAACATGGTTACTTCAACTCCAGCCCCTGATCCAATAAGGAAGAGGTGAAACCAAAAGCGTTTGTTGACCCTTTTTTGGAGCTTTTTCCTGTTATTATCCTACCAATATATTCTAAACATAAAAAGCTACTTTAACCATCAAAAGAAATCTAAATAACGAAGCAAGATCTAAATCTAAATAGCAGATTTTATTTTAAGAACGCAGCAAAACACATAAAGATAAACAAAGGAGGTACTGGGCGCTTGAGATGGGCCCAACCCCAAGAGCTACAGCCTCCAAAGAGAGATTTAGAGCTGGTGCAAAGCTGTATTCATCTTTATTGATCAAGAAATGAAGATTTACATCAAAACTGTCCACAAGAAGGACTTGAAAATGAGCTGAAAGCAAAGCTAATCTATTGCATAAAAATCGAACTAAAAACTAGCTAACTATTGGCTGCAAAATGACTAACCACTAGCTACTATATACTGGCTAACTAGCTAACATCCACTGACTAAAAAAATGACTAACTGGCTAACCAAAATGAGGCCCTAAGCCTTCTTATTTATACAAATTGAGGACCCAACAGTCCTCCTAAACTTTAGGGACTCGGCTGCCCAAAACTTGGAGTTAACAGCAGTCCTACTTGACTTGCTTGGCTGCCCTTGTGCTGATTGATTCGGTGGCCCTTGACCTCTAAGCTGATGGTGGAGAATTCGAGGTAAGGGCCCATAAATGAAGGGGACACCTTCCTACAAATCCTCTAGCTTGTTCTCCCATGAATTTGGATGCCAAGTGCTCATTAAGACCTTCAATTTTGTCTCCAAGTTGACCAAAAAGGCTACACAAAGCACCCATTAGACTCGTTGGCATAATGACTAACCAAATTCACTCTATTAACATAAATATAATCAAAAACATGCAATAAACTAATGAGAATGGTGGATTAAGTCAAATTAGGAGGTTGAACGAGCCAAATAATTGTCCATTTTTGGGGCTCATCAAGGAGTTTCATATATTTTCATTCGCCTCTGAAGACACCATTGCAGCAATTTTATTGCAAGCAGATAAAGAAGGCTCAGAGCGTCCGGTGGAATTTTTCAACAAAAACTTAAGGGATGTTGAACTGAGGTATGACATTATTGAAAAATAGGCATATGCTCTTATCAAATCCTTGAAAGATTTCAGAGTTTATATTTTGCATTCCAAGATAATTGCATATGTACCTTCTGCTGCAATAAAAGATGTCTTGACACAAGCTGATGCTGATGGAAGAAGCGCAAAATGGATTGCAAAGCTAACTGAATTTAATATAGAACTGAAGCCCACCAAAATTGTCAGAGGTAAAGATCTTGCTAGATTGTTAGCTGAAGAAAATTGCAGATCATTGGATATAGATTTCGTGTGCACAATTGCAGAAATTAATCAGACATATGAAGAAGAGGAAGCCGCTGAACCAGACAGAAAGCAGTCAGTGGTCGAAAATATAGCTTCTTGTGATTGGTATTCTGCAATAGTTAAATTCTTATTGAAGCTAGAAATTCCTCCAGGCTCAAGCACAAGTCAAGCCATAACTATTAAGCTTAGGGCAGCTAAATACTACATTAATAGAAATCTTCTCTACTGGAGGGATCCATTTGGAGTGATTTTGAGGTGTCTGGACAAAGAACAGTCAATAGAAGTCATGCAACAGTTTCATTCCAGCATGTGCGGAGGACATCATTATTGGAATACTACAACCCACAAAATTCTCAGAGCTGGGTATTACTGGCCCTCCTTATTTTCTGATGTATTTTCATTTGTTAAATCTTGTTACAGGTGCCAAATATTTGAAGGAAAACAGCAGTTGAAGTTCCTACCCTTAAAACCAATACATGCAAAAGGACCTTTTCAGTAGCGGGGCTTGGATTTCATTGGAGAGATCAATCCATATTCCAGTGCCAGCACAGATGGATATTAGTAACCATGGATTATTTTACTAAATGGATTGAAGAAATCCCTACTAGGAAGGCTAATCATAATGTGGTCATCAAGTTTTTGACAGAGAATATCTTTACCAGATTTGGTTGTCCACATAAATTAGTCACAGACAATGCAGTAGCCTTCAGAGCAAAAGAATTGGTGGAAATGTGTGATTCAATGGGTAGTAAACTTGTTCATTCCACCTCATATTATCCTCAAGGAAATGGTCTAGCAGAATCCTCCAATAAAAGCCTGATAAGGATAATTAAGAAGTTGTTAGAAGACAATAAAAAGAATTGGGATTCTAAGCTCAAGTATGCACTGTGGGCTGACAGAATGACCATTAAAATATTCACAGGGAATTCTCCATTCAAGTTGGTGTATGGCGCTAAGGCTGTATTCCCAATTTAGTTAACTCTCCCTATGGCAAAGTTCCTGCAACCAGAGCAGAACGAGGAAGAAGACATGGCAAAGAGGATCACTGATTTAGCAGAGATACATCAAATCAGGGAACAACTGGTTGAAAAGGCTGCAGCACATCAGAAAAAGATCAAGGACGCTTTTGACAGGAAGACAAAGACAAATAATTTTCAGGTTGGAGACTTGGTTTTGAAGTGGGATGCACTGAAAGAGAAGAAAGGAAATCATGGGAAGTTTGATGCTTTCTAGACAGGGTTTTTTATCATTGCTCAAATTCAAATGAACAACACCTTCATACTGAAAAGTATGGGAGGAGAAGCAGTTTTTGATGGCCCAGTTAATAGGTGTTTTCTGAAAATTTATGTCATTTAAGGTCTTTGGGCATTAAAATTGTAAATATTTGATTTTATTAGTCTTAGTGTAGGATCAGTAGACTCCATGCCCAATGGAACACTAGGAATTTTGGCTAATTTGTTTTCATCGGAAAGGCATTGATCTGTAGCTTCTTGAGACCTCACAGGGAGGATCTCATCCCCATAAGGAGCCAGTGTTAGCTCTGCTACAAGTTTCAACAGGTGAAGGTCAAATTCGGGTTTGTCTGCGTGGTTCATGCTTAAAAAGGGACTTGAATCAGCCATCTTTCTCATTTTCTTTCACTCTACTTACACTCGCACAAACCCTGCTACCTCCATTTTACCTCTAAAGCCCTGGATAAACTTGCTTTCCCTTAGATTCCCCCTAAGCCCAACAAAGTCCTTTTTAGCCCCGGGCACTTAACCTATGAAGCTGTGCCCATATAACCCTCCGCCTTAATCACCATTGTCGATCACGCACCCCGATCTAATGGTCTTTGTTCTTTTCCCACTCATTAACCTGTTATCTCTTTCCACCGTCTGATCGTTCCTACCGCACGATCCAACAACAGTTGTAGCCCTTGCTCCTTCGAGGTGCCCACTCGTTAATGCACAGGGAAAGCAATTTCCCGCCCGTCACATCTGACATGCATCACTCGCTGACTCGCATCGCTCCCCCTGTGTACAAATTTTGCCTTTCCTCGTAAGCGGTACGGGGAATATCGCTTACCGCCATCTTGTACGTTCCCTGCTCATTAACATTCGCACATCTCTACCACCCGATGGCTGTCAGATCTGCCCGACCACGATCCGATGACCCACGTTTCTCCATCCACGTTTTCTCTTGATACCCCTTGTAAACTGATCTTAGCCGTTCATCCGTGCGATTCGACGGCCAATAGTTGTTCTCGTCATACTCACGCCTATGCCATGAAGTCTACACCACCTATGTCTGAGCCGCGCTTTTGAAGGACAATGGCTACCATCTACCAGTACCCTGTGCAGTTATTCTTCAACAACTGAATTCAAGAGAATTATGGCCAAAAAGAAAGAAGGATGTTTCTCGAGCAGTTAAACGCACTTATCAGTAATGGAGCCTATTTCATATTATACTCCACCTGTGAAGGAAGGACGGCCGAGCAACAGAGAATGTCAAATTAATTTATCGAAGCAGCAGATTGAATCAGAGACTCGTATTAGATAGTTAATGTGGTTGATGGTCAATTATGACCCCTCCGCGCTTAGAATAGTAGAGCATTTTTTGTAAACAAACTCTATATATACCCAAAAGACATATGTAATGAGGGTTGATGGATGTTCTTCTAATGTAAGGTTCAACTTTTGGAGACTATAACTACTGTGATACTTGCAGCGTTTGGTCTTCATTTTTAGCTAATACAAGCTTCTTTTGCTATTAATTTCTCACTTTCTACTTCTAGTCTGTTCTAGGCTGTGTCCATTATGCATTTTTCATGTTCTCTTGATGCTTAGCATTAGAGGGGTTGTCATCCCACCTCTGTGTTAGAATCTAGTATGTATCATTGAATATGCTATGCAGGTTTCTGTTTGCTTGGTGCCAGAGAGCTATCATCCTATCTGTGCATTAGGAAATAGATTTGCAGACCTCTTTACTGGTTGCATCTGACCATCACAGGGTCTTGTGCATCTGCTGGTGTGGTCAGTATTCTCCATGTTCACCTAATCCTCAAAATGTGAGTAATTGGTGGTCTAAAACCTTGTAGTCTAGGGGTGTTCACCCATGTCTGGGGTTAAGCATAGTAGAAGTGGTTATCTGGCTTGAATATGCATCATTGCTTCCATTCATCCACCTATTTCCAACATTTTTGTTGAGTTTTTAATGTTCCCGAGCATCTCTGAGATACAACCTAGGAGAGTTTCTTAGGGTGATAACACCGCCTATTATGCTAATGTGATTAATTCCGCTCACAGTAAAATATCTGACATAATGACTTGATATTGTTGTTTTTATTTTTGCGTCTGATGGTGCATGTCACTTAAATGCTTTATTGATTTGCATGTTGTGCTTTTTAGATTGGTTGCTCACATTTATTTCACATTATTTATTTGCCTGTTTTCCACATACTAAAAGGACATGGACTCCCTTTTCTCATCATGGGGGGGGGGGGGGGGGGGGGGATGGCCTACGTATGGATGGAACATATTCCAGTTATGAATAAATGTGTGATAATCATTTGGATTACCTCTGGAGTACGAATTGCATGATGTGCAGGAATATGTAATAATTAGTAGAAAATTCTGATTGGTCAAAGAATGGCAACCATTATGGCGGGCATGCGAACATATGATTTTGCATTAAGTATGGCTGACAAGATGGATGACTTAACTAAAAATGATAATACTTATCCAAGTAGCGTCATTTCCTTTATAATTGTTGTGATATACATTGTTGTTGTGTTGAATTACAGGGGTAAAACACAGTTAAATACAGAAGAACCAACCTCAATTGTAGCATCTATGGGCAGGAGAGCAATTCAAAGTGATCCTCCAGTACTGATGGTGTCGGATCAAGCCCACGAAATCCTTGAATGTGCTGGCTGGTTGCAATACTTAAATAGATTGCAGGGATTCCATGAAGAGCTAACACTAGAGTTTCTACAAAATCTGCAGAACAATAGTACAATGGTCAAAGGCATAAGCATGGTAGTTTCAGAAGAAGTCTTGGCCGAAGTCACCCAACTTCTGGTGGAAGGGGTGAAATGGGTAGATAAACACGTCCTTTTATACAATGCAATTGAAACCTTCCAGGACCCAGGAAAGCGGCTAGTACGAACGGGGAAAGGAATTCATCCTTCAGCGTTACAACAACCATGGTAAGAGTTGGTGTTCATTTTCCAAAGGTATATCACTTGCGATGGCCGGCATGACATGGTAAAGCCTCGAAAACTGAAACTCCTAGCCATTTTAAAGCAAATAATTTCAGTTAATTTACCATTTTATTTAAATTCCATATTACATGATGTTTCCCGATAGGTAAGGATAGCCAAGGACCCACATAGTCTAGTCAGTCGTCATGGGTTAATTAAGTTAATCATCACAAATAGATTGGCATAGAAAAAATTAACCTGGGACAATATCATAAATCCTACCTTAGCTCCATCCCCGAAAAATGAGGAAACAAAGCAACAATGGCCAAGAACCCCAGGCCCAAATAAAATATTAAAACAAAAGAGCCCCACTGCACCCCTATAATCAGCTAAGCGTAGACGCTCGGTGAAAGTAAAATCCTAGCAGCGCATTCCAATCCAAGTAGAAGAAGTTGGACCATCTCGCACACCACCTCTTAATCCTCAAGACCCTCCTTTGGAAGACTATGAGGAGTAAGTGGCAGGGGTTTTGGGAATCAAGGGAATGTTTACCGAGGGCAGGGAACAACCAGGGAACATTGACGAATAGAACTGTACCCCTGATTGTGTTGTAGGGAAAAGTATCCGACTCGGATGACCCTATCCCACTCTAAGGGTGATAGTACCTCAGCAACAACTGTAAAGAAAACTACTTAAGGTTTACTTCTTTACGAAAGCAAGAGAGAATGAAGAAATGCACTAACCGTTGCCTTGCGTTTAATGTCGAATCCAAACTCTTCTCTTTGCTGCTTCCTCCCAGCTCCTTGCTCTTTTGCTGGCCCAGCTACAATGAGATCCTGCAAAATAACAAAGAAGGGAACTACAAGAAGCATGCAATCATAACTGATTCAAGGATTAGCATAAATCAAATATACAATTATCACAATACATCATTGAAACAAGTGCATATAGAAGAACCTCAATAGCTTTTATTAATGGAAGAAGTAAAGTTCTGAGAGTGTTACAACCATTGAAGGCCCCAATCCAGCAACACCTCCCAGCAGAAAGAATTTCTCCTCTTCACCTCCTTCAAGCAATCACCCAATAGTTCTATAGTGAAACCAACAGCATATCATTAATTTGCACAAAATTCCAGCCTCCTTGAGCTCATAGGAGAGAGCTCAATATATAGATGAATTGAGAAAGGATGAGTCAGCTTGCAACTGGTGTGTAGTTGCCTTGTGTCCTCTCTCTCTTCAGTTGATCTTCAGTTCTTGAGTCCACTTGGAGAACCTTGCTTCCACTTGGAGAAACAGAGCCTCTGACTCATCACAAGGCGAAATCCCTGATCCAAGTGTCATTTTTGGAAGATTCCAGAGCAATGACTCAGTGTGCCACTTGTCCCATCTCGCTCAGCGTAGGTGTTCTTTGTTCTACCTGCTTTGCAACGCAGGTACACCATGGAGGAGTTGAGTTTCAGCGCAGAAGCCTAGTGGAGCACCTGCTTTGATTTCAGGATTGCTTGTTTTTGAGTGTTTTCAGGTGGAGAACTGATCTCAGAGCTGTTGGTTTGCTGACCTTGTTCCTCTAGGGGTAGGAACATCATGTTTAGGGACTTTGGATCCCTTGGATTATTGACAATTCATGCCCGATGCTGCCAGGCACAAAATTGTCTATAACAGATGCCCCCTAAAGTATGAGGTCGTTTATCGGGTGAAATGTTTTATTAGGAGGATCCGAAGTTCATTCAATCTGCTGAGAAGTGTCCTGTAATAAGATACAATACAATACATTATTTTTCATTCTTTTTCATGATCTAGCTGAGGCGGGAATTCCCATGCTCAGCTTTATAAATTCATTTTGGTACATAGCACAGACGATCGTCTGATGATAGACTGATAATTCTCTGCTAAAATTATCATCCTTTGAGAAGGATGATCATCTGCTGCAATGATGTACATATCAAATGTCTTTATATCCTGAATATATATCGCAGCCCGGATGGATGAAACTAGATCCGGGGTCTTCAATCTCTTCCGATCTTCACTCGATGTACAAGTCGATCCATGTGAGAATTTCTTGAAGTCGAACATGGAAAGACATCGCTTGATTACCGGTCAATGATGTAAACCGTTAACAAGCGCGAGAGGAATCACCGATAAGGATGATGACCCTCAAGGTACGGCAGTACAATTCACATGGTGGGAATAAAGGACTTGGCGTCGACCACCATGCAAAATCTTCTGGTCGAAGGTCATTGATGTATACCTGTCGCCGGAAGTGAGAAACTTGCCATTGAGACATGCAAGCTTCAAAGTACTGAAGGGGTTGTTCCTAGATCAACTCCTTGGATAATGAGCTGATGTCGACAAGGAGCGATCCGTCAAAGGAGGGCCTTAATGAATCCCACATCAGTGACACGGAACGGAGCTAGTGATTGTGATGAGGTGAAAACAAACTGTGATGTATGATTCAGGGTGGCGGTCATGAAATGGATGAAGGACAATGTATGGTAGTGGATGGGACACGGTTGAATCTTTGCAGAACAACATCTCTTGAACATACAACGACACTGATGTGATGGATTGGTAGCATTACCCCAAATGTGGATGGTGTGGCGAGGACCATGGTGATGAGACCGGTGAATGAAACAACCCAACCCGATGTGATACGGAGGACAAAGTGTCATGTTCAAGAGCGACTTGCTACCATTAAAGCTGTGAGGTTCTCCCAATTTTTCCCCAGTCATTGCTGACCAGTACCTCTTTATTTTTATCAAGCTTGAGGAGGATAACATATGCTTGTTCTATAACCTGCCCTTCGGGCAAGCCCATCGCTATGTTTTAACGAGCCTAGCGATAGGTGTTGTGGGGAAAAGTATCCGATTCGGATGACCCTATCCCTACTCTAAAGGTGACAGTCTTTAGCAACAACTGAAAGTAAAGCTTTGATATTTTCCTTTATGAAAGTACAGAGAGAAGGAAGAAAAGATTAACCAACCTGGTGTCTTTCGCTTAGTCGATCTTTATCCTCTCTCTTTGTCTCTTGTTCCCAGCTCCTCGCTCTCTTTGCCGGTCCAGCTACACACAGATCCTGCACAAAACAAGAGAGGAAACTACAAGATACATGTACTCATAACTGATGCATGGATTAGAGTGAATCAGATATACAAGTAAATACAATACATCAATGCAATACAAGTATATAGGAGAACATGCAAAACTTTATTGATAGAAGTAATAGGGTTCTGAGAAGGTTACAACCATTGATGGCTCCAATCCAGCAGCACCTCCCCAGCAGCAAGAACTCTCCTCTTCACCTCTAGTAAAACAATCACCCAATAGCTCTAACTGTAAACCAACAGCACCTCCTTGCTTTACACAAAATTCCAGCCTCCTTAGACCTCATAGAAGAGCTCTATATATAGGAGAGAAGAAGAGAGGATGAGTCAGCTTGAGGCTGGCATAGAGCTGACTAGTGTCCTCTCCCTCTTCAGTTAATCTTTAGTTCTTGAGTCCACTTGGAGATCCTTGCTTACACATGGTGATCAAGTACCTCTTACTCATCACAGGGCGAATCTCATGAACCAAGTGTCAGTTTGGAAGCTTCCTGGGCAGTTGACACCTTGTAGAATGACTGTGCCACTTGGCCAATCTCGCCCAACGCAGGTAGCCTTCATTAACTTTGACTTCCAGCGCAGGTACAAGGAGGAGCAGTTGCATTCCAGCGCAGATGCTCAGTGGAGCAGCTGACATGATCCAAAATTAGCCTGTTTTGAAGTGTTTTCAGGTGGAGAACTGATTGGAAGTGCTGTTGTTTGATGACCTTGTTCTTTTAGGGGTAAGAACAACATGTTTAGGGACTGAGGATCCCTGTAATTATTGACATTTCATGCTCCATGTCGCGAGGCACAAAAATGTCTATAACAATAGGGAAACTCGTTCTCATCTAAAGACAAGTTTGTCGCTATTTAATGAATTTAACGAGTCTAACGACAAGGATAACTCGGTCCTTTTCATTTTTAGAGAGTCTGAAAAGGTACATAAAGTCAACTCCAGAATTCCTTTTTCGTCATCTAATCCCTTAAGTCCGAAAAAGTATAAAACAATACAGAAGGGATGAATTTTCGATTGCTTTAACGAGCCGAACAAAACAAGCGCTCGATCTTTTTGTGCAATAATCCCTCAAGTCCAAAAAGATTAAAATCTAGAGGAGGGATAGCTCTTCTGGTCGTTTAACGAGCTGGAAGGCCAAAACTCGGCAAACTTTTCATATTTTACGAGTCAGGAGAAAAGAGCTCAAAGAAGACTCGTCTTTTGAGGAACGAGTGATAAACAGGGATAGCAGCAGATTCCAGGTACAGGTTGGAATTTTCCAATCACGGCAGTGTCACAAGGATGGCTAAGTGAAATCACTCTTCGCAGCTGTTCCTCAAAATGGGTAAACAAACATATGGAGATGAACGATTGGCCAAATGAACGGATGGAGGTGAGACTGCAAGAACATGACCAAGGGCTTTAATATGGCTGTCAAAGGTTACATTTACCGGTTCATTTTTTCTGGGTGAGCTTGAACTCTAGGGGAAGATTGCTCACAACTTATGTTTATTTTTTAACGAGCATGAACTATGTGCTAAAACTGCTCGGATCTTGCATTTATTTTTTAACGAGCATGAACTGTGTGCTAAAACTGCTCGATTATATGGTTTACTTTTGATTTTTTACCATAACTAGCTTCTCTTTTTCACTGATAGCACTGCATTTTCAAATTGCTGCAACAAACTAGTTAGAAATGAGTAATATTTACTTGAAAATGAGATTAACACATTAATATTTACCTTGAACTACGTAAAAAAGCAAATAAAAAGGGTTTTTACCTCTCACTTTACCATTTCATTTGCATTTTGCTTGTTGGAGCTTTGGAGGAGCCTCTTTCCCCTTAATTTTCACCAGCTGATTTCGGGAGATTCTGCGGACGATTTTCGGCGCCGTTTGGACCAGGTAGGAGCTAAACCTTAGCTCTTCATTTTCATGGTTTCATTTTCCTGTTTTATGCCTGTTTTGCTGTTCTATTGAGCCTCTGGGGTTTTTCCAGGACGCCCTCTGATCAGCGCAGGTTCCCCATTCGAAAACTGCGTTGGGATTCAAGCTGTTTGAAGGCAGCTTGTCCCCCAACGCAGGTAGTACACTGGGCACCTGCGTTGGGGCATAAAAACAACAATTTTTGACAGATTTTGATGAAATTTTCGCCAGTTTTTCATCAATTTCAAGAGCTGACTCATTCTCTTGTTTGTTTTGCAGGGATTCTTGATCAAGATGGCCCTAACATGGCGAGAACGAGAACATGAAGAAGAAGATATGATTGCCCTTCATGATCCTGTTATGGTGGGCGTATTACGAGACTGTGGTTTGCTGAAGTTTTTCCGTATCTCTAGCATGAGAGCACAGATTTCTCTACTGCAGTATATGCTTGATTCTTGGGATCCTGTTAACCAAGTATTCCAGATCAGGAACAAACCTATTCCATTGACCGTGACAGATATTTATTTCTTGACTGGCTTGTCAAGGCAGGGTGCCCCCATTTCTTTATCAGGTACAGTTCGGGGGAATGATTCCGTGAGAGATTATGTCCGCCAGTACTACAAGGAGGGGTCCCAGCCGAGTAGAGATGGCAAGGTGGTTATCCGTGGTGTTACTAGCAGGCCTCTCAGGTCCATTCTGTATACTCTTGGTAGGATGGCCGGTAGCGCATCTTTACATGTTGCCAACAGGTCTCATATGCAGCACGCCTTGGAATGTCTCCAACCGAAGATCTTCAACTGGAGTGATGCGGTGCTTACCCAGATGAAAAATCAATTGAACAAGGTGAAGGACGGGAAGCTGAAGAACTTTGGTTTTGGTTCGATTCTGACTGCCTTCGCCTTGGAGAAGATCCCTCTGATGCAACCTCAATATATTGATCTTGGAGTGCCTTCTCTTACCGAGCCACGTATGCAGCGATGGGTCGGTCACATGTCTAGACATGCTGGTCAATCCCAGATTTCTTTCAATGCTGCTTTCTTCAGGTGGTTCGATCGCCAGGAGATGGCTTTTTCCGAGTACCCATATGTCAGTATGGATTTCCGGGGTGATCCGGATATGGTACTGCCAAACGGTGCTCAGTGGGATGCTACTGGTAAGAATTTCAACCATATTACTGTTCATTGTTTTCATTTATAGTGTTCTTGTGCTTTATTCTATCAAGACTTTAATTGAACTCATGTGTGCTTGCAGATGTCGGTCCTGTTCGTGCGGCAGTTCGTCTGAGACCACCTGTTGCTGCTCCGGCAGAGGAGCCTGCTATGAGAGCTATTATTCGTGATCTTGGCGATACTGAGACCCTTACAGTTGTGCAGGGGCAGGTCGAGAACCTTACCCGTGGTCTTCCGGATGTACAGATTGACGAGTTACCTTTACCGATGCAGCAGCATACTATCGGTGTACCTAGACGATGGACCCGTCTTCTGCGCATGATAGCACAGACTGTGGCCTACTATCAGGAGCATCACTAGGCTAGGGTGCCCCCTAGCATTTTTGAGTTTTTTAGGTCACATGACCAATTTTTGTCTTGGTTACAGAACATTATGTATGAACTTTACAAACAGCTTATAGATATATTTTGATTTTCGAGTTTCATTCTGGTTGATTTGGATGATTCATATGTACACTCTTTTATGATGTGTCCTTTTTATAAATGTTGCAAATGTCTATCTAACACATAGTTTGCTAATGAGTCAGTTAATGTGTTTAAATTTCTTGAAATATGTTGATATTGAATTGAATCAAATCGTTTTTCCAAGATTTTTACTCTTAGGAACATGCGATAAATAGCTGGATTGCGAACAGAATATATACCATTGAGTTGTCGTATTACGAGCTGTGAGTCTAGCCTGACAATTAGTCGTCATATGCCATGTGTGATGGCATCAGAGAGTAGTTCTATCAACGCGCTATACTCAGCGATGTTATTCGTTGATTGCCCAATACATACACCTTTGAAACTTACTAACTCGCCGCTTGGATCAAAAATGGCCCAGGCTGCGGAGGATAGGTTCCGCAAACTACGAATCGCTCCGTCGGCATATCCGACACATGCCTCCATAAGGTTTGACATCTGCAACGAATGAAAAAGGGGAATCACTCAACCAGAACAAGAACTTTGGCGAAAACAAAATACAACAAAAGCATGCAGGTTACTATTTAAGCATAGTAACGCTTGAGGTACAGCCCGTTCCGGGGCTGCGCCAGTGGAATTTCGTCGTAATCTATTAACTCGTAGGCTCCTTTCGCTAACACTCTTTTAACAATATAGGGGCCCATCCATAAGGAATTGAATTTACCTACTCCTAATTTATCGGATTCTTGGTCATAAAGCAAGACCAAATCACCTTCTGAGAAGACACGGGGTTTGACATTTTTGTCGAACTGAGCCTTGACTCGTTTATTATGGGCTTCGTTAGCCAAAGCGGCATCACGACGGGTTTCATCCAAGTGGATTAATTCCAAGAAACGAGCCTCTTCTTCTGAAGTTCCGGGGAGGAGATCAATTGCGAGTTTAAGCGACGAAATTTCACACTGGATCGGTAAGACTGCTTCTAGACCGTACACCAATTGGAAAGGTGTGAATCCGGTTGCGTTTCTTACCGAAGTTCGGTAGGACCACAAGGCTGCATACAGGATTAGGTGCCATCTTCTTTTATGAACTCCGATCATCCTCTGCAACATACACTTCAGGACCTTGTTGATTGCTTCAACTTGTCCGTTGGCTTGTGGATAATACGGAGTAGAGCTGTCGTGAGATAGCCCTAGTTTGGTAGCTAATTCGACCATCATGTGATTGCGGAAATGAGATCCATGATCTGTAACTATAGCCTGGGGTACGCCGAACCTGGCGACTACATGATTGAAAAAGAATAGGGCAGCTGTTTCACCAGTATTGTCCAATGTAGGCATCGCCTCGGCCCATTTGTTAAAATAGTCAACTGCGACTATAATATACCCATGCCCCCCGGTCAAGGTGGGGTTACATTGCATGAAATCGATGCCCCATTTGGCGAAAGGCCCAACCGCAACTATTGGTTGCAGCGGTGCGGGTGGTCTTCTGGTTTTGCTATCAAAGATTTGGCAGGAATGACAACTTCGGACTGCGATTATGCAATCTTTAAACATGGTTGGCTAGAAATATCCTGCTCTTAATATATTTTGGGCTGTAGCGAAACCGGATTGATGCCCTCCACACGCGCCTGAATGACACTCATTCAGGGCTTTTTCAGCCTCTTCATGGGTGAGACACCTCCTCAGAACTGTATCGATACCACGACGGTAAAGGGTATCACCAACGATCACGTAGTCTTTTGCTTGGTATCGTATACGCTTATGTTCGGAGTGTGAGGTGTCTGGCCAAAACTTTTGGGTTTGGAGATAGATAATTATATCTCCATACCATTCATCGCTTGCAGATATCAGAAATAAAGTCTCGTCCACGATTGATTCCCTGGAAGTTTCGTCGTTGGACGACGATGGGAGATAGCATAATAATTCTGCGAATACCAGAGCTTTCTTTGACTTGGATTTCACAAATTCCAGATCAAACTCTTGAAGGATCGCTATCCATTTGGAATACTTGCCCCCCAGCAACTGTCGCGACAATATATAAGTCATGGGGTTGCAATCTGACAGAATGGTAGTTTTCCAAATTATCGAAATCTCTGTACCGCTTGAACAGCAGCAAGCGCTAGCTTTTCAACGTAAGAATATTTACTTTCTGTATCATTTAAGTTTTTACTTAAATAATATATAGGATGTTCAACTCCATCGACTTCTTGAACTAAAACCATCGCAATGGTTGTATCTGCTGCAGCTAGATACAGATTAAAATCCCTAAGATAATCTGGGGCGTACATTAATGATGCTTTTACTAGAGACTCTTTCAAAGCGTCAAAGGAAGCTTGCGCAACCTGGTCCCAGTCGAAGGGTACATATTTTTTCAAAAGACGTGTATAACCTTTAGCAAGTTCTGCGTAATTTGGAATGAACCTTCTCAGAAAGTTTTCTTTCCCTTGGAGTTTCTGAATCTGAAACAAATTCGAAGGTGGAGGCAAATTGATGATTGCCTGAACCTTACAGGGGTCGAGACGAATCCCATCTTTAGAGACTACAAAGCCAAGTAAACGACTAGAACCGACACAAAACACACATTTGTGTGGATTGAGTCTTATCTTGTAGTGTCGGCAACATAGAAATATTGCTCTCAAATGTTGCGGATGATCAGTCCGCTTTCGCGAATGAGCCGGAAGGTCGTCGAGATATGGTTGAATGATGTTCTTGATGTCATGGAAGGCATAATTCATTGCCCTCTGAAACGTCGCCCCTGCGTTCTTTAAACCAAAGGGTAATTTCCGATAAGCGAATGTGCCCCACGGACAAATAAATGCAGTCTTTGACTGGTCCTGTGGGCGGATATTTATTTGATTATACCCGGAAAATCCATCCATAAAGGAAAAGATTTCACATCCGGCGCATTCATCAATTATCTGGTCGATGAAGGGCGTAGGGTAGTTGTCCTTCGGACAAGCTTGGTTTACATCCCTATAATCGACGCACACTCTTATCGTCCCTTGTTTTTTCATAACAGGGAAAATATTCGATACCCAATCGGTTAGAGGAACCGGGTAGATGAATCCAACATGGAGAAGTTTCTCAACCTCTGCCTTAATGGCAGCGGCTTTCTTAGGATGAACCTGTCGAAGTCGTTGTCTTACTGGTTTGACATCAGGATACATTTTAATTTCATGTTCAACGATACTCGAGTTGATGCCTGGCATTTCATCATACGACCAAGCAAAGACATCTCTAAATTCGCGAAAGAGAGCGTCATATATTTCCAGTTCTGAAGGGGAACAACTTTTGCCGACATGAATATTCTCTACAACATCAGGTTTTGTCGAGATATTTATGGCTATAGTCTCTTCAATATTGGATAGGTTTCGCTCGGAATCCACCGTATTTACAGTGTTTGTTAGGAATTCAAATACTGAAGGGTGGTATAGGTCGTGTCGAGTATCTTCTTCATATTCCGGAAGAAGGGAACGATGGTGGTGATCATTCCATGGTGCCCCCTCAATCAACATTGATTGTAAGATTCCTTCGTTAGTCCCATGCACTTTCGACCAAGGATCTAATGAGGTACCATATTCTCTAGACCTATCTACCCAAACGCTCGACGAGCGTTGATTTGGGTTCGCCTCCCAAGCTTGAAACATTGATTGCTACAATATTTCAATGGGGCTTGGTGGCAAAACCATTACGTGATCCATAGCGGCTCTGCCTTCTGTGACTTTCAAGGTGGATACCATATTGCATGTTGCTACAAACGGTACATTTCCTATGCAAATAGGAGGTGGTAGCGCGAAAGTTCCCATCATGGTGGGATCTTTCAACAGACCTACTCCAATATCCTGAATCGATTGGTCACTGCCATGGATCATAGGAACGCTTCCTGTAACTTGTGAACCATTAGGGAGGAAGTTTTGTTGATCGACGACCGTAATCCCTCCTTCAAAGGGGAATGCGATCTTCCTAAAATAAGTCGACACAACAGCTTGCATGGCATAAATCCATGGCCTTCCCAGTAGGATGTTATAGTCAAGATTGCCATCGATGACTTCAACATCTATTTCTACTGTTTTGCCCCCTAGTTCAACTTTCAAGTTACTAAGGATACCGTAAGGGGTATATATCCTTCCGTCGAATGCTTTTAATGTTGTCGATGATCGCGACAAGGTTGGAGATCCTAAAGTTTTCCAGCAACTCATCGACATAATACATGTCGATGCTCCCTCATCAATAATCGTTCGATGAACTATTTTGTTGAGGGCTTTCACTTGGACGAGGAAAGCTAGTTGAGCTGGTAACTGAGGATCATACCCTTTGTGATCAAAGGATACCAGATTGGAATCTTTAGGATCCACCCCACCAATTGCTGATAACAATGCCTGCCTTTGGGATGGGCAATGTTGTAGTACCTCAAGAGTCGACATAGCAGATGGCGATTGCGCCAAATCTTCCAATATGTTATAATGCTGTGCCGCTCTGGCACGAGGATTAAATGTCGACTTGTGTACTACTCCCTTTGGTGGTTTTATCGTTAATTCATGCGTAATGGGGGGTACAACTTCTGCCGAAGTTGTTGTCGAACTGCTAGGTTGATCTTTACCTTTATCGTTCGACACCTGTGGATTCCCGTAATCTTTGTTCCTTGTCGAAATCAAAGCATCATTTTGCTGTTTCGAAATCGACAACATAAGTACTTGAGACGGGGAAGTGTTTCCACTATCAACCAGATTTTGACCTGGGTTAGGAAATGGATCACTTGACACAGCTGAGGTATGCGGACTCTTAAAGAACCTCTTTAGCTTAGCTTTGAATGGGCAATTCTTAGTGTTATGATCTTTGTCATCGCATATTTGACATGGATTCGGTTTCCTATTCCCAGGAGGGTTCGAAGAATTTTTCTTAGGGGATGACTCACCTTGTTTATTCTTCTTCCCTTTGTTTTGCTTCTTCTTGCTTCCTGGTTGATTGGTTTCTTTGCCTTTATCTGTCGATACGGCATTTACTTCCGAAGCAAGAATTTCCTCACGCGCATTTTGATTCGAATCCTTACGGGCCTTCTTTTGATTGGCCCTTTTTGGATTTGTGTTTGCCGTGCCAATCACGCCATCGCCGGCATGAGAGTCACTATTTGATTTAGGAGGAGGAGGGATTGAAAACTCTGGTTTAGGGGCGTCTGGTATTTTTTCATAGAGCGTGCCGGACTGAGTATATACTAAGTCCAAATATTGCGCACGAGCAATAACCTGCTCTTCTGTTACGACTCCCCCCTTTGCCACATCTTCCGTTATGGCCGGAAGTAACGACTTTATAAACCACTCAGCTAAAAGCTGATCAGGAACGTATGTTTTAACCATTCTTCGTCGACGTCGCCACTCATGTATATGATCTGATATATGAGTGGCGGTTGTCTGCTTGAAGTTGGTCAATATCTCTGTTCCCGTTTCATACCTTATTGGTAATTGAAAGTGGGTTAAGAATGTCGTGGCAAGGGAGCTAAAATTGTCGAACGAAGCTCTTGGCAATTCTATATACCATTTCGCCGCTGGACCTGTCAATGTCCTCTGAAAGAGGCGAAGCCTTATCGAATCATCATTTAAAGTGTTCGACGAACACCATAGATGAAATGTCATCACATGATTCGACGGGTCTTCACCTGGATTTCCATTGAATTTAGGAATGTCGGATGGAAGTTTGTGCGGGATCACTGGCCACCATGGGGCGTAAGCAATTGGATCATTGGTTAACCGATGTAAATCAGGCAACTCTAAAGTCACCACGAATGGTAACTGTTGATTCAAGTTAGGGGAAGCGTAACCAGGGTACGATGGAATTGCCTGAACAGTTGGTCTTTGCATACCAGCATAATGGAGTTGATGTTGGTATGATTGATACGGTTGATGGACTTGACCACTATAAAGTGGTTGATTTTGGCCATTTTGGATATATGGTTGTCCAGTATTCGCAAAGATTTGATGTTCAGAACCTTGGTACACTTGTTGGAATTGTGGCTATTGGTATTGCACTATCCACGGTTGCGATACCATGGGTTGTTGCGCTACACTAACCATTGGACCAAGATGTGGGGTAATTGTACCCGATTGTACTTGTGTCGCCCCACCAGTAGGCGATTGTGGTTGGGTTGCAGGGTCAAGGGGTTGTTGCATGAGAACCTGAGAAATCTGAGGTTGACATACAACAGGCATCGTTTGAACTTGCGAAACGGTTACGATAGCCAGTGTAGTTGGGATGTTCGTCACAGGTACACACTGTTGCATAGAATATACAACTCTTGGTGGCTGGGATAGCATAGGTACCCAACTACTCGTTGCAATTCCACCATAACTTGAATAAGGTTGAGAACTCTCGTATGGGTACCCTCCCGGAGGGGGTAATGAAAGGGCATACTGCCCCCCATACGGTGGTAATCCAGAACTCAAGGCAATTGATTGTCCTGGAGGACTGGATGGCCTAAATTGATTCCCAAAAGGGTCAATTTGATGAGTCTCACCATAAGAGTTACCAGACATTACTCCGGAACAAACAGGAACAGACCATACTGCCGAGATAGTCCCTTGGTGGACTCCTTCTAGCGATTGAGAGCTAGTTGGGACAGATGGTATGCCGGCGAACATTGTTGGATTTGCAGCAGGTAATTCTGTCGTCGCCGTGTCATTTGACACAGTCCTAGATGTCGACGGTTGTTTAGACATTTTGAGTCTATCCAATTGATTGCCTAGTGATTCTACAGGAACTTCCACTGGTGATGGACAAACTTCTGTTGTAGCAGGAAATAGAGTGACCCCTACTCCAAAATGAGTTGGAGTGGATACTTGCGGTTCCTCTATAATTTCCTCTATCGCAATCAGACCAGGTGGAAGAGGAAGACCGTCAGGTCCGTAAAAGATTTCCGGTGCCGAAGAAGGGGTTGTATCGACAGCGACAGATGTTTGAGGAACAAAACTCTCTGGACCGGTTACAGATGGAACTGGTTCAGTTATACAAGTATTTGCCCCCAGACTAGGATCAGTATTACTGTCCTTCTCTGGCGGTTGAACTTCTTCTATAGAGGCAGGGTTTCCGGAAATGTTTGGAGTAACCAGAATCTCAGATGTTGTTGGAACACTTGTTCTAACTTTTAAAGGAGATTTTGAACTGGTTCGACGAGCTCGCTTTGCCCGGACTGTTTTCGACTCCGGAGACAAAGACGGTTGACTCGCAAGCCTCCGCGAACGACGGATATTCAATTGACTTTCTTCCATGATTGCGGATTACTCGATCAACTAAAATATAAAGGGGAAAATTTGTGTTTCCGATTTGAATGAATTTTATTAGATGCCTTTAGACATAACTTTGCTTTTTCATGTTTTAAGAGTCAAGAAAAAGCTAAAGATGACTCTAGTCTCCTTCGATGTATTAACGAGCCCGAAGTGACAAATGCTCGGTTGGACCTCTTCAGTTATAGAGTTTGAAAAGGGCTAAAGGAAACTGCTCTGGAGATCTAGGCAGAGGGTGTGCCAAACCTTTCGCGAAACCACAGAATACGTTTTACGGTACGGGTGGTCGATCTTCGTGAATGTTGTGTTCACTGCATCGCGATCAGTAGGGCGGCCGACACGGCTTCCTACGGATAAAGGATAAATGCCTATAGGGGTCTCCCAATATATACGCGACGGTACGTGGGAGCACAAGTCCGTATTAGTGCTATCGTCCCTCAGGAGGAATCACCCACCTTCGTAGAGATCGACAGTCACTACGTTTAACGACGCCGGAACACGTCTCTAGCTTAGACCTCTATGTGTTTGCATTATGTTTCAATGCGTTGTTAGGTTCATTCAGTATATTTTAAGTTGATCTTTTTAAAGTTTGCCTTTCAAGGTTCACCACGAGATGTATATGAAAAATTCCTAAATGCAGCCTAAGATGAGAAGCAAGCTTTTTCAAATCTTTTTGACTGATGAAAATCTTAACTACTAAGGGAGAAGAAAGGCATATCTTTTCACACAGTTCATACAACACAAACTAATGCACTTTCTCCTAAATCATCATGCAAACTTTTTCAAATGCAAAATGCACAATGCATGTATTTTCTTTTTCCTTTCTTAATGTTGATGTATTACAAAAAGAAAGTTGTTATTTAACTTTGATTTCGATTTAAAGCGAAAACAAACAAGTTTGTCCAAAATCAAAAGACACCTTAAGATTTACTTGTTTAATCACTGGAAATACATGAAATCAAACCATAATGACGAAAGTAAAAAGACTAATCAGCTATGGACAGCAAACAAGCTAACTCTTTAGACCAGCAAAATGCCTAACACAGGTTCAGATCTAAGAGGCCAAAGCAAGACTAGTTCACTTTCGTTATGGGAAATTGTAAATGATGTAAGAAATACAAAAGAACAAGTACAATTTCGTTATATAACAGAGGCGGAATGATGGCAAGTAAGGTTGGTTTCAGAACAGGTACAAGACTGGTAACTGGCTGCAAAATCTATAGTGAAAACAGGCAAGAAAAAGGGAGGAAACCCCAAATGCACAAGGCAAAATTGGGCCAACGCAGGTGCTGCACAGCCAGTCTGGCTCTCAGCGCAGGTAGCCCCTTCGGGACCTGCGTTGCAAAGCAGGTAGCCTGTGTACTACCTGCTTTGGAAAACGAAAGTTGCGTTTTCTCAGTTTCCGGGTCACAATTTTCTCAAAAATTCACAGTTTTTGCTCAAATCAGAAGCTATCAATCAAGCACACACTAAGGGATGACAAGGAAGATGAAAAGCTATCACTAAGAGCTTACAAGGATCCTTGTAGTTCAGCTCTTCAAATCATGAACATGCTCAGAAATGAGCTAGAGTAGCTGCCCTCTACTTCGGTTTTGATATAGTCAAAAGCTTTTCGATTTGGTACTCTTTTGTTCAGGAAATGAATAGAAAAATACTACAAACAATCAAACAGATACGGTCCCCAGTATGGTCGCCAGTTTGTTGTAGGGAAAAGTATCCGACTCGGATGACCCTATCCCACTCTAAGGGTGATAGTACCTCAGCAACAACTGTAAAGAAAACTACTTAAGGTTTACTTCTTTACGAAAGCAAGAGAGAATGAAGAAATGCACTAACCGTTGCCTTGCGTTTAATGTCGAATCCAAACTCTTCTCTTTGCTACTTCCTCCCAGCTCCTTGCTCTTTTGCTGGCCCAGCTACAATGAGATCCTACAAAATAACAAAGAAGGGAACTACAAGAAGCATGCAATCATAACTGATTCAAGGATTAGCATAAATCAAATATACAATTATCACAATGCATCATTGAAACAAGTGCATATAGAAGAACCTAAATAGCTTTTATTAATGGAAGAAGTAAAGTTCTGAGAGTGTTACAACCATTGAAGGCCCCAATCTAGCAACACCTCCCAGTAGAAAGAATTTCTCCTCTTCACCTCCTTCAAGCAATCACCCAATAGTTCTATAGTGAAACCAACAGCATATCATTACTTTGCACAAAATTCCAGCCTCCTTGAGCTCATAGGAGAGAGCTCAATATATAGATGGATTGAGAAAGGATGAGTCAGCTTGCAACTGGTGTGTAGCTGCCTTGTGTCCTCTCTCTCTTCAGTTGATCTTCAGTTCTTGAGTCCACTTGGAGAACCTTGCTTCCACTTGGAGAAACAGAGCCTCTGACTCATCACAAGGCGAAATCCCTGATCCAAGTGTCATTTTTGGAAGATTCCAGAGCAATGACTCAGTGTGCCACTTGTCCCATCTCGCTCAGCGTAGGTGGTCTTTGTTCTACCTGCTTTGCAACGCAGGTACACCATGGAGGAGTTGAGTTTCAGCGCAGAAGACTAGTGGAGCACCTGCTTTGATTTCAGGATTGCTTGTTTTTGAGTGTTTTCAGGTGGAGAACTGATCTCAGAGCTGTTGGTTTGCTGACCTTGTTCCTCTAGGGGTAGGAACATCATGTTTAGGGACTTTGGATCCCTTGGATTATTGACAATTCATGCCCGATGCTGCCAGGCACAAAATTGTCTATAACAGATTGGTCGGTCCTTGCTGATAATATCGGTCATGAACAAACCCAACCATGCACTGATGCCATGGAGGAGCAAAGAGAGTTAATTCCTAATATGGAAACACCCCTCGAAGCCGAGGAGCACGAAGAAACCCCAACAGAAAGAAACCTTGAAGGTGAAAACTTGAAGGATGCCAATCAACCAAGTGATATTCCCTTTTCAAAGTCCCCCATGGACGAGGCCTACCAAGAAGAAGACCACGAGAATGATGACTATTCAAGAGATACCATTGAATTGGGATATCCTAAACACGGAATGAAATAATTATGAGTTGGAAGGAGAAATCCTGCCAGAAAACACAACTCCAATTGGGAACATTCCTGATGATAACATAATGCAGCCTGTGCAAGTAGTAGAAGGTAATGCAGCCCCAGATGGGAGCCCTAGAGTAGAAGAGCCCTACAAAGCTAAACTTAAAAATGTGCTCAGAAAATATAGAAAACAGAAGCAGGTAAACAGGCAGTTGAAATACTGGCTAAAAGAAGCAACCAGAACGAGGAAATTGAAAGCAGAAATGGAGAATGCAGGGACACAAATAGAAAAATGTTCTGCGAAGGATGCTGAGACTCAGATAGAGTTTCTTAAATGCTGCCTAAGAGAATCCCAGAATGAGCATGCTATTAGAGAAGATATTGCCATACAAACAGAGGAGCCCTGTATCTTTTCACAGGGAACTCAAATGGCCTACCCCACTGCGGACACTGTTGTCCAGACCGATATTGAAGAAAATGTTCAAGTTGTAATTCTGGAAGCAGTTGAAGTTGCTATGCAGACTAACCCTGAGGAGACCCAAGATGCAGAAGTCCAAACAGATGAAATGCCTCTTTACACCCCCTTGGTTAGAGAAGCCATTATTAGAAAATTAGAGAATGAGCTTTTAACAATTCACTAAGAGCTAGCTTAGCACAAGGAAAAGGTGGTCCCTTTTCATGAACACCAAGGGCTAAAGAAGAAATTCGAGGCTCTTACCAGGATGCAGTATGAGACCTTTTCTCAATACAAGGCTGAGCAAAATAAGGTTGAAAATTTAGAGGGTCAATTGCAGAAAGCTAGAGAACAAATGGAGACTGCTTGTTCTCTCTATTTAAACACTCTATCTTGTTGATCTCCCACTACTAATTATGCTTTGTTTATTATGGATAGATATCTCCTGTTAAAAGTTAAGGTCATTAAGGCTGGTAAACAGGTAGAAATTAAAACCACTCCTAATTTTATTAAGTGTTTCAAAGAACACGATGAGAAGATTCAACACCTCTTTTCTGAGCTCTATATGCATAATTTTGTTTTAGAGGATGACAGGGATAGCCACCCTACCCCTTTCATAGGAGCAATTCAATTTCAAGAATTCCTTTTCTTTGCTATTAATCAGCTAAAATGGGCCAAGGATTACAACATATTCAAAAGGCATGAATATGGCATTGACCTATGGGTTAGAGGAGAACCTACGCAACCACTGCTCCTATCTGTCTGACATAAGCAGTTTATGAAGAAAAACAGTGTCATAGGCAAATTGTGTTCAATCCATATTGATATCATTCAGGTCGGAAAGGAATACTTCCAGGATATTAAAGAATAAGCCTTGGATACATCAAAGCAAAGATGGGAAGTTTCTAGTAACACTATGAGGGGCCGGGATCCGTTTTGATACCATAACTTCCAAACTGGCTCTTCCCATTTTTTCAAATATAGCAATATTTTTTAACATTGGGACCAGACTGGATAGGATGCCACTACAGAACCCCAATCATATGGTACCCTCTTGATCAATACCGTAGTGATTATAACTTAAAATATCATGAGGTAACCCAGGCTTTCGCTGTCCTCAAGCAAAAGAATGGTTTTAGGAATTATAGGGAAGAAGTATACCTTGCTTATTCCCTCACACAGTTGCATCTGAACTACACTCTTGCATGAGGACGTGAAACAAGGTAGGTTGGGGAGCATGTTGTGATGAGAAAAAGGTATGATTTCTCTTCATTTAAGGCTTCAATTATCATTCATCCTTATAATATTATCTCCGTTTATAGAATAAAATGAGGAAAATATCAGTCAAAGTTGGAAGAATCTATTTAGTGATAGAATATGCGAATTTAGTATGAAAAACTGATTCTTTGCTATCTTTGTATGCAAAGATGGGACTGGGAAAAAGTTTTTCAATTGGCAGGACAACACGAGGCCATAAAGGGGAAATGCCACAATGTTTGGGGCACACAAGGAAGCAGAAGATCAATTTGAATACTCCTGTTTTATCATATGATCAGATTTTATATTGTGAAACCCTCAGGATCTCCTGATCTTGAGGATTTGATTCTATCCAAGTTTCTCTTTTATGTTATATAAGGCCGAAAGGCAACTAGATACCGGTTCAGACTTTTAATATGTAATTATTCTTTTTGAAGCAAAAAACGTTTTTAATTTAGTGACTCTGTCAGTTGTTACTTTGAAGTTAATGAAAGAAGGTTGCACTTGATACATCTTTGTATTCTGAGTTTTTATTAAGCAGAGGATTTTGGTGACTCTAGGCCCAGTCACAAGAAGTTCCACTGCTCCTTTCTGTTATAGTTTACATACATTCTTTGTAATTGATTTAATGTTTAGTTCTTTTATTTATCTTGAAGATTTGAAACATTGATTTATACCGCTATTCACTTAGATTTATATTGAAGCTACGAGATAGACTTAAGTAAGTGCCTTGATTAGAATGAGTGAATGTGTGTTTGATTGCTGTTCAAATTGAATAGATGTTATCATAGATCTTGAGAGACAAGACTGAGTAACTTCTACGGATTGCAATATAGAATGTTTACCATTTAGGAATCTTTTATAGCTGTTGTTGTTCACTTACTGATTGCTATTCAATTACCAATTGTTGATTGTTGTTCATTTATTATTGCTATTTAGTAATGTAGATTGATTTGAGTTGTTATAGATTGGTAGTGTTGTTCGATAATCATAGTTTCTTTACTTGATTAAGTGTGATTAGTCTCAAGCTTATTTGAATAATTCTCCATGTAATTCTCATTTGTATTCAGTTCCAATTGGTTTTGGAACAAGTTGTATAGAATTATATAAGGTGTTGAGAGCATTCCTTTCACAAATAGTTCTTTGCAGAATTGTGTGAATTGAATTGCATAATTTGACTTTAATGATTGCAACGATCCATCATTAGATTACCTCTAGCTTCACTGCTCATACTGTGTTGGCACTCTTGAGATAGAAAGACTTACCTCGGGTTGACAACTAATGTAGGGATTAAGATTTCTTATAAAAAGACATCTTAGTGAGCCAACAATTGGCATTGTTAAGATGGCAGGTGGCATCCAGTGTGTTGGAATTGATGTCAACTAGGATAGAATTTATGTAAAATGCATAGCGTGATTGGTATTGATGTGGTATGTTGCCTGTTCCATTTGAGTTGGACCCTTGGACAAAGCCAAATGGGGAGTTGTATATTTGAAGGAATTTCTATCTCAAGAGATTAGTTCAGATGCTCCTAGAAATGGCAATTTGATAGTGCTAAAAAATATCTTTCCAAGGGTATGTTAAAGTCCAAGAAAGACCTATAGGATCAAACGTTATGGATAGTCAAAAGCAGAAGGAAAAAGTTTAAACTTGGCGACCTAGCCATGGGCCCAATAATTGAGTCAACGTACATGTGGCACTTGAGTATAGGCGGAAGAATTGGATTTCCCATTTTTAAGCTCAGGAGGAAGTGAGCCGATCCCATCCAAGGCAAGTAACCCCAAAGGGTCTACTCCCAAAGCTACAAAGTTTGGAAGAACGATGAAGTGTTGGGGTAATAACGTGTTGGGGTGGGCTTACACACAACTGACAAAATGTGGCTTGATTGGTGCATCACTGTAACAAAGGATCCCACAAGGCACATCACCCTAGAAAATCTAAAGGATTTGAAAGGCTAGTGATGGTGTTAGCATGATGTAAGATTGGACACGTGGAAGTCCAAGTACATAACATATGGAAGGTAGATTCAACATTTTTGGGTACCCAAGTGGGCCAAAATTTGATGAAATGTGGCAGTTGTTACAAGTGGCAGACATTTTAGCATGTTGGTAGGAACACATCATCTCGGGAGGTTTATGATTATCACAAGTTTGAAGAAAGGGAACCACCAAGACACGTAATCCTAGAGGCCTTACCTTGGAGGTTATTAAGTTCATTGTAAGCAGTTTCACAAAGGTGATGAGGTGTTGGGCCAACATGGAGTACTAGTTGGAATATGAATTGGAGTTGTAAAGTAATAGGAAGGGTGCAAGTGGCATAGAAAAGTGGTCCCACGAGGATAAGTAAACCTGGTAGGCTTACCCTAGAGGAAAAAAAAGGTGCACAATTTATTTCTACCATGGGCAATGGTAAAGCTCTATCACTTGGTGTTGTGCATGCAATGTGACCATGGGTGTGAAAGGATAGTGGATATATTTTAAGCCCCTTGAGGCTTACCAAAAGGGGAGCCTAAGAGCCAGTTTTGTGGTGGTTTTGTGTGTTAATGCAACCAAGGACGTAAGGGATTATTTCAAAGGGGTTGCATGCATATTAGAGAGGGATTAACACCTACGTCATGAATGGAGTGACAAAAGTTGTCGTGAAAGGTTAAATAATGGTAATGCCTAGGCTAGATATGGCGTTGTGCCACCATCTCATCACATAAAATGGGGGGCCCATGCCATCTAGTGGGTTAAAAACAAGAGAGGTCTCGTGGATGGCGATTTTCCCAAAATGTCCATCACGTGATTTACAATCCAAGTTTAAAGCGAGGCCCCTCCCCCTCATACAAGAAAACTTCATAAGGGGATTTTTTGTTAAACCACCAGCATTAAATGGTTTGAATGCATGAGTTGGATTTAATGAATTCAATGGTGATTACTAAGAGCACTAGATCAAGACAACAAAGAACCACAATTTTGCACAGTAAATTAATGGAGCCTAGATGAAACAAGAGCAAGTAAAACCTACTACTAGAATTAATGGTGATTGTAGAGAATTGAGAAGCAAGGAAATGAAGAAGGCAATAAGGACCATGATATGCAGAAGAGTATTAATGGAGATCAGATGAAAATATTAGAAGTACATGTCCAAGTATATATCAAGCATTGGAGAGCCATGTTGGTTTTACAAGAAGAATATAATGGAGGAGCTCTTTGTGTGTAGGTGGGCTAAGAATTAATTCTAAGCTTGGAAAAACCTTCAGAGCCCATTCTAAAATATAACATAATTGTAGTTGCTAAGAAATTAGATGTAACTGCAGAATTGAGAGGTTGGCTAGAGTATGATATTAGGTAGAGTGATGATCTGATAGAGTGTACATTGTTCTCTATGTTACAGAGAAAAAAATAGGATCGTGGTTGTGCAATGTGGGGGAATGCAACATTGTTGAGATTTATGTATAAAGATATGTGTGTGTGAGGGCTACTGAGAGAGGCTGAGTGTTAGGTCCCTATAATACTAGTGATGTAGAAATTTTGAATAATATGAAACTTATTCACAAAGATTATCCTGATTATACACTATTGCGGAATGCATGCATAATACATAACCTCCTCTACGTTGATCATCAATTTAGCAGCATTAAAAACAATGAAACATCAATCGCATGCGCACAGTAACACATTATGTAACCTGGGGAAAGCATACAGCTGAAAACCCCACACTATCTATATATTATAATGATTGATAACATGTAACAATACATAGTAAAATACTCCTCACAAGTACTCGGTACTATCTCCACCTCTTACACACAAACTAGCTCAGATCTGATGCCTCAAATATCCTCCACTGTTTGCCTGCCTCCACTGCGCAATCCTGCATGAGAATAATGATGAATGGCTGAACCAAACTCATATTTCCTTGGCTGAACCATGAAATCCTCATTGGCATTACTCAATCCATTGATTGTGCAAATCTCATGCACAACTATAGTCACAACTGACATCAATCTCAACCTCTAACACCTATCTCCACTGAACTGTGCATGCACTGAGTTAACTGATGTATTATTTAGTTTCTTTATGAGTTAATAATTAGTGAATTAATTAATAATTGATTCACACAACTCATCACTAGTGTATTCTTTAGTTAGACTAAAATACAACTAGTTCAACCAAGTCAAACTGAACACAACTCCATCAACTCCTCAATCAACTCCACCAAACTCAATCACTTGAGTTCTAACTGAAGTCCACCATGCAATAGCTCAACTGACCCATAAGAAAAGCGTATTTCCTTCTGACAGCTGCATGTGCCACATCTGTAGCTCAAACTGAAGTGCTCCAAGAGGATAAGATAATGTTTATAGTCCAAATATTATTAAGAGCTAATAATATTTGGTTGTTCTATTGCTAGCCTTGCAGTCTAAAAATATAAACCACCCATATGTCTAAAAATAGAATTCCATCTATTTTTACCAACATGACCAATCATCTACAAATAGCATCCTACAACTCATAGACCATGATCCATATGTCTAAAAATAGACATAGTCTAAAAATAGACTTTGCGCCAAAAATAGCCTGCGGGCCCACTTAGTGAAGGCGACTCCTTTCCACTAAGCTCCATCATCTTGTTGCATTTTCAACAAGTGATTCTCCCATTACTATTGTCATTGCAGTCCTTATTGTTATTATTGTGCCCCATAGAAGCCCACTATTGTTATTATTGTGCCCTTATATTATTATTGTTATGTCAGCTTTGATTATATTTTGACCCCTTAGACTCCTATATATATAAAGGAGATTTTGTCATTTGAATCATCAAAGGATTGTTCATTTGTCTCATGTAAAGGAGGTTTCCCCCTTGAAGAGGCTGATTTTGAATTCTTTGATCTATCTTTTCTTCTATTTTATGAGCTGGTTACATAACATTTGGTATTAGAGGCTTGGATTTTAGGGTTTCGCTGCTCCAAACAGGTCATTGTGGCAGTTTCACTATAACTTGTTTTATAGGATATTTCAGAATATGAAATTAAAAACCACTTGAGCTAAAATTATGATGAACCTCGGGTTCGAATTTCTGATCTTTTATCGCTATATTTTATGAGATAGGATCCAAGGAAGTTAGGGCTTTTGCAGGCTTCCAAATTATATCTCAAACGGGTGACCCGGGGAAAATCGGCATAACGTTCTCCTCTGAGTATCAGATTGAAATTTCGTAAAAATTTTTATAAAGAGGACACCTGCAGATTTTCTTAAATTGGTTTTAGGTCCTAAGATCAAAACAGTGACACATTGAACTTCGTACAATTTCACTCTACTGAACCAGTCTATAATAAGGTAATTGTGGGATATTTGGTATAACTCTTCCTTAGAGAATCCAATCTTGACTATAATTTTAGGGTTGGAAAGAGGACTCAGAGATCTACTGCATGACATAATTTCAAACCTAGGAGATCCAAAATTATAGAGTTACAACAGATTCAATATCGAGCTCCTACAAAGTGAAAAAAAGTGTGTAGTTTTTTAAAACTTTTGCATAAGTTTGGTTTGAAAAATTATTTTGAAGGAATTCAAAGGGCATAGTGAAGCATAATTATCATTAATTGATGCCCCAAAGAAAGAAAATGGAAAAACCTAGTAAGCAACCTAAAATCTCTAGCATGACTCGTGAAGAAGAGGAAGAAATGCAACATGATATATCAAAATTACGAGACCAAGTGCAACAAAATTCACTCTCACAAAATGTAACAGAAGCTAAGATGGATGGTTTAAAGAAAGGCATGGAAGCTAAGATGGATGATGTGGAAGATAAGATGGATGGTATAGAAGAAAAGAAATTTCCTACAAGAAATGCTTACTAATGGTGAAAGGGTAGTAAAGGAAACTCATGATGAGACCAAAAGAAAGGTTAATCATGATTTCATAGATTATAACGTTGGATTGAAGACCCACCATGTTCCAAATATCAATATGAGGATGTTTGATGGAAAGGATCCTGTAACATGGATACTACATATAGAACAATATTTTGATGTCCATAATGTGCAAAACGTACAAAAGGTACGCATTCCAACTTTATATTTGGAACAAAATTAGTTTGTATGGTATCGATGGCTTTGCTCTCATAAACAAATTGTCACTTGGGAAATTTTTACGGAAGAAATGCTAACGCATTATGAGGATACAAAAGGTAACAATTTTTTTAGCCAATTGATAAATCTCAAACAAAAGGGTCCAATGATGGAGCACATTAAGGACTTCCAAAAATTGAATATAAGGGTAAAAGATATTCTAGAGGAGCATAGGATTGATGTGTTCATAGGGACTTTATGACCTTTAGTGTATTTTCTATCAGAACTATAAATATGGAAGTGTTGTTGCCCCTAGAATTCCACAACCTATAAGGTTGACATCACAACGATTGGAAGAAAAAAGAGCAAAAGGGATTTGTTACATTTGTGATATAAAATACACTAAAGGTCATAAGTGTGTTGTGAATAAATTATTTTGCATAGATTGTGAAGAGGAGAAAGAGAAGGTACAAGAAGCATCAAAAGAAGAGGATATACACTAGGAACAAACCCTAAAGAAAGAAGAAATGAATCTGACCATATCTGGTAATACATTGGTCAGAATTACCACTCCTCAAACTATTAAGATAGGACATATCAAGAAGAAAAAGGTAATATTGTTTTTTGATTTGGGCAGTACCGATAATTTTATTCATTATAAGATAGCCAAGGAATTGAATTGCTTCTTATATCTAGCACCAGAGTGTCAAGTGATGGTTGCAAGTGGAGGAACCATAAATTGCTCTAGAAAGTGCCATCATATCAAGCTATCCATGGGATAATATGTATTGAATAGCTCAATTCTTTCCATTCTAATGGGTGGTGTTGATGTTGTACTAGGATTCCAATGGATACAAAAGCTTTTAATTTTCAAGATCTTTTCATGAAATTTTGTTCGGAAGGAAAGGAAGTTGAATTAACAGGTATTGCAGGGAAACCAGGAAATATAATCAGCTCTAACGGAATGATAAAGCTTCTAAAGAAAGAACAACGAGGCGTAATTGCACAATTATGTTCGCTAAAGGTTCAGACATCGAAATAATCTATTTCTCTAGATCTCTAAAAAGTATGGAACAATAATTTCAAGGTATTTGAGACTCCCAAAGGCCTCCCACCTATTCATTATCATGATCATGCTATTCATTTGATTCTAGGAAGTGTTCCTCCAAACATCAGGCCTCACAGATATCCCTATGCCCAAAAGAGTGAAATTGAACATATGGTTGTAGAAATGTTGGAGGCTAGTATAATTCAACCTAGTCAAAGTTCTTTCTCTGCTCCAGTAGTATTGGTGCAAAAGAAGGATGGATCATGGCGCATGTGTCCGGATTATAGGGAGATCAACAAGCTCACTATTAAAGATAAATTTCCCATTCTGTCATTGATGAATTATTGGATGAATTGCATGGATCAATTTACTTCATCAAGTTGGATCTTCATTCAGGATATCATCAAATAAGAATGAAGACTGAATACATTCTAAAAAAAACATCTAGAAATCATGAGGGTCATTATGAATTTTTGGTCATGCCTTTTGGCCTTACCAATGCACCTTCTACATTTAAAGGTTTGATGAATTCCATTTTCAAACCCTTAGAAAATTTGTGTTAGTATTTTTTGATGATATACTAATATACAACAAGTCTTGGAAGGATCATGTTCAACATGTTGACAAGGTGCTCACACTATCGGAGGAGAAACAATTATATGCAAAAAGCTCCAAATGTTTCTTTGGAGTACAAGTGGTGGAGTATCTAGGTCATATTGTATCTCGTGAAGGTGTTAAGATAGACCATAGAAAAATTAAATCCATTAAGGAATGGAAAATCCTCACATCCATAAAGCATCTGCGAGGATTTCTCAGGTTGACAGGGTATTATCGCAAGTTTGTTAAGAATTATGGGAGAATAATAGAACCTCTAACAACATTATTGAAAAAGATGCATTTTCATGGACTCCAGAAGCAACAAAGGCCTTTGAACATCTTGAGGAGGAAATGTGCCAAATAATAGTCTTCACTACATCATACTTCACAAAAACATTTATTATGGAATGTGATGCCTCAAGAAATGGAATTTGTGCTATTTTAATGTAAGAAGAAAGACCCATTTCTTTCGAAAGTCGTCCAATTAAAGGAAAGTATTTACTCAAAGTTATTTATGAGAAGGAAATGTTGGCAATACTACATAAAATTAAGAACTGGTGACCCTACCTAATGGGAAGACACTTCAAGGTAAAAACGGATGAGGATAGTCTTAAATAATTTTTAGAACAAAGATTATCTTCAGAAGAGCAAAAAAATTGGGTGAAAAAGATGTTGGGTTATGAATTTGGAATCATTTACAAAAAAGGGAAGCAAAATTATGTGGAAGATGCACTCTCAAGAAAGGATGGGGATGTGGAATCATTGCTTTTTGTCATTTCTATTATCCAACCAGATTGGATAAACAAAGCAAGGGATGAATGGAAGAACGACGAAGAAGTGTGGGTAGTCATTGAAAAGTTACAACAGATCCTAGTACATTTGATACATTTAGTTGAAAAAATGATTCATTATGGTACAAAGATTTCTTATACCTATGTAAGAATTCCAAACTCAAACAAAATATTCTTATGGAATTGCACACCTCTCCCTTAGGAGGGCACTCAATATTTTTAAAAACTTACCGTAGGGTTAAGAAGGAATTTTTTTGGGATGGCCTTAAATCGGATATTCAAAATTTTGTGGCAGAATGTTTGGTTTGACAACAAAATAAAGTTGAAACAATTAATACCCCAGGCCTATTACAACCTTTATCCATTACACCCAACGTTGGGAAGAGGTTTCAATGGATCTTATCATAGGTTTACCTAAGTCCGAAGGAAAGATGTCATTATGGTGGTAGTTGAAAAACTTACCAAGTATGCACACTTTTGTGCATTATCTCATCCATTTAAATCCAGTACAGTTTCTACTGCATTTATGGAAACAATTCAAAAGCTACATGGAAACAATTCAAAAGCTACATGGAAACCCATAGATTATTGTAAGCGACAGAGATCCAAATTTCACTGGAAATTTTTGGACATAATTATTTTGTTGTCTTGGTACTCATTAGCTCATAGCTCATCTTATCATCCTAAATTTGATGGGAAAATTAACATAGTAATTTTTTTTTTGGAAGGATATCTTTGTTTCTTTGTATCTAATAAACAAACATAATGGGTAAAATGGTTTCCTCTAGTTTAATGGTGGTATAATACTTCTTTCCATACTGCAGAAAAAATGACCCATTTATGGCACTTTATGGATATCATCCACCGTCCATCACATAATATTTAAGATAAAATTATAAGGTTCAAGCAGTGGAAGATCACATTGAGCATCAATAACAAGTCCTCCAAATCTTAAAGGATAGCCTTACTTTGGTGCAAAATAGAATGAAACAATAGGTAGATCAACATTACGATGAAAAAGTTTTGATGTAGGTGACTGGGTATTCCTACGGCTACAACCATATAAACAAATGTCCCTCAAGCAAGCTAAGAAGGATAATAAATTATCAACAAAGTATTATGGTCCATACAAGGTGTTGCAAAAGATTGGTATTATGGCATACAAATTGGAGCTTCCTGCAACTTCTCGAGTGCACCTAGTTTTCCATGTTTCATGCTTAAAGAAGGATATAGGTGACAAGATCCTAGTTCAAAAAATATTTCTAGAACTTGATGAGGAAGGTAAAATCATATTGGAACCTGAAGCTGTCACAAAAATAAGAACTCGACATCTACAAAATCGATCAATTTCTGAGTATCTCACCAAGTGGAAGAACTTACCCATTGAATATTCCAAATGGGAGGATGATAATTTTATACAGAAGCTTCTAGAACTACTCAAGCATTGAGTAAAACACTTTTTTAAAGGATAGGGGCATGTTAGGTCCCTATAATACTAGTGATTCCCCCATTACTATTGTCATTGTAGCCCTTATTGTTATTTTTCTGCCCCTATTGTCCCCATATTGTTATTATTGTGCCCCATAGAAGCCCACTATTGTTATTATTGTGCCCTTATATTATTGTTGTTATTTAAAATTTTATTATATTGTGACCCCTTAGACTCCTATATAAAGAAAGGAGCTTTTTTCATTTGAATCATCCAAGGATTGTTCATTTCTATAACGTAAAGGAGGTTTCCCCCTCAAAGAGGTTGATTTTGAAGTCATTGATCTATGTTTTGTTTTATTTTATGAGTTGGTTACAAAACACTAAGAGAGCCTAAGGAACACTCAAGGCTAATTTTTTTTTATCTTATCGACTATATGAGGGCTAAGAGAAGAGAACAAAGTGTTGTTGTAGAGTGGACAGAGAGTGAGGAAAAGGGTGAGTGTATGATGCTGAGAACTGGCTAAGTTGGTGAACATAGAGTTGAGATCAGACCAAGTGGGTGCCACAAAAAAGAGCAGTGCTTTCCTTATTAAGTTTGGGTTGGAGCCTTCAAAAAAAGGAGTTGGTGCTTCCATATTAGTGGATATATGAAGAGATATTTGGGGTTGGTGCCTCCTACAAGTTGGTGCTTGCAACAAATCCAAGAATCTAGTTCTTCTGAAAAGTTGATTAGGTGTCTACAGAAGAAGGGAGTTGGCAGCTCCTTCTAGTGAGTGCTCACAAATAGTGATTTAAAAGGAACAAGAGCTCATATTTTACATCGCAATACAAGCAAAGGTTTGGTGGTTTTTCCCTTTTGGGTTTCCACATTAAATCCTTTGTGTTCCATGTGTTTTCTGCTTATGATACTATGGTGTATGTATATGTGAGATGGTTTAATTTGTTACATGTTAGATGATGGTGGTTGCACACATGATGGTTTCCAAGTTTGGATGTGAAAATAAAAATTGGCATTAGTAGTTGAAATTAACCTTAATATTGATTCACCCCTCTTTTTAGTTTTAAATATTGTTTCCAACAATTGGTATTAGATCAAGGTTCCTTTAGGAACAACTTAACTGCTTGAAGGTAGATGAAAATAAAACGTGGTCATTATATCAATTTTGAGGTCTAAAATGGGCCTCCTAAGGAATATTATAAAATAATAGTGGAAATAATAAAGTAATATTAGATTACATCATCACATTTTAGAGGGAAAAAGGAAAAAATACTTTTTCAACTTATCTACCTATGATTTTACTCAAACTTCTAACAGGAGCACCCATTAGATCCAAAATTTAATTCCTCTTGAATACTATTGGTTTTTATAAAGTTGATTTTGGTTGTAAATTTTTGTTTTGAGACCCATTTTAGACCTCAAAATTTCTCCAATTAATCAAACTTTCCTTACACCAAAGGGAGTCCCATTTTTAAATGGGTCAAGCTATGAGATCTAGAAGAATAGAATGGGAGGCAATTTAATGATCATCAATGAATATATTTGGTTTTATATGAAATATGGAGAGAAGAATGAGTTCAATATAGAGGCTAAGAGGATTATCATGAAAGGGATATCAAGGTCATATGTTGATAAAGTGAGACATTGTGTGGCAACAAAGGAAATTTTGGACAAACTGCAATGCTTATATGGAGGAGATAGTTACAAAGCATCAAAGAATGGTAATGAGACTTAATACTTGAGTATTGAATCAAATATTAAAGAAGTTGTTGCTTCAGATGAGAATAAGAGAAGAAAGAGGAAGAAGAATGCATCTCAAAAGGACAATGCTAAAAATATTGAAGGTATTCCTCCCAATGCAGAAGATGTTGATCATCTCAACAAAGATGATCAAGAAGAAGAATCAAATGAGAGTGTAGGAAGATTAGGAAGTATGCTACTATTCTATTATGAATTTAAAATAATGGGTCATTTATCTTATAGATTTTCATATGAATTTTATGAAGAAAAAGATAGAGATGCATCTAGTAGTGGTGAATATAGAGCCACATTTGTATCAATAGATAATGAAGGTACCTCTTAAGAAGAGGGAAGAACATATCATGCAGATATTAAATAGATATCCCATGAGTTTTCATATATAGGTGAAAATGAATGCATTCCCTGTAGTGATGAAGAAGGAATACTCCTCATACCCATGGAGGATTTTGGAGAATCAGAAATAGGTCTATATATTTGTGATTATTTTTCTAGCACATAAGATAGTGAAGAGAGGGATATATATCAAAATATTTATTTCAAGAAAAATATCATCTATTCTCTTAAGGAGATCAAGGGTTTTTCAAAATAAAATCTCAAGAAAAAGGAGGAGTTACAAGAATATAAGCTTGAGAATGAAAGGTTGGAAAAATAATAATTGATATTAAAGCTCAAAAAGAGGAAGCCAATAAACTGAATGAAAGGCTAACAAGTTAGCAGAATGAGAAGGAAGCCTAATGTGAGAAGCTACAAGTCAAATTAGTTTAAGTGACAGATGATCTAGAAAAGGTAAACGATCAATTGTCTTAATATTAGAAGAAAAAAGGGGGCTCCAAGATTCTGGATGAAATTCTTGGAAAACAAATGTCCCCTTTCAACAAGGTTGGCTTAGGCTTCAATGAAGAATTAATCTCCAAAAAATAAAAGGTCAAAGAATTACCTATCCAGGATGGTGTAGTCAAAGAATCCAACATTGATAAAGGCAAAGGGATTTTTAGACAACAATAGAAGCAAGAGAAATAGCAACGACAAAGGAAAGTAATTAATAACCTTAAGTAACAACTACAAAGGAGAGGAGAAGAGATGAATGGGCATAAGACAAAGTAACAACATAAAAGTGCTAGAGGAAACAATTCAAATAACCATGGAAGGAACATGAAGAACTAGTGGAGGTCCTTTCCCCATCAAAAAATCCCTCAAAGAAAAGGTGTCTTTAGTTTTCAAAGAATCTTTTATGCTTATTGATTTTCATACAATAATTATGGGCATAAATCCATAGATTTGTAGATGACATGCAATAAAAAAAAATGTGTTGGGTAGTAGAAATCCAAGGATGCATAGGATGCCCAAGAAGGAGTATAGTAATAAAAATAAGAGAGTTGATTATTACCCAAGAAGTGGGTATGATAATAGTAAGAGAATAAATAATGAAAGTGGTATGAGAAATTAAACCCCGTTTTCTCCTTTCCTCGGCCATATTAAATGCTACAACTGTGGAAATTTTAGGCACCAAGCAACAAGCTATATATATGAGAAGACAAGGAATTCCACTCAGAATATGCATGAAAATGAAGAAACTCGACCTGTGAAGGTTAGAATAAATAAAAATGGAAAAACAATACGATATTGCTTTCAACACTCAATGAAATGGAAACTTGAAGAAAAGGGAAAGAAGTTGGAAGAGATATTATCTCCTTCTCATGAAGATTCCGAGAAAAAATGAAAGATGCAACCCTCTTATCCCTATTGAGGATGTCTCTAAAATTATCATTGTGAGAGAATCAAGAGGGGAAATAATTATTCTCTACAAGCAAAGAAAAATGGTAGCCATAAGAATTGGGTGAATAAAGAGGAAAGAAAGGAGTGTCTTTTAACCTTGTGCAGTTAGGTTGAACACAAAGCAAGATGAACAACAAGACCAAAGGGAAAGCTCCTGTGTGGACTTGGCCAACGAAGATGTGGAAGAAAAAAAGGGATAATCTAGTCAGGGGGATTAGATCCTTTGTTTATCTTCTTTAAAATAAGAGAATGACTTCAAGGGAAGCCAAATAAGCCAGATGCAAGCTTCAAGAAGGAATATACTGAGAGGTGTATCTGAATGATTAGAGGAATGGTCGAGTCCCCTTATTGATTACAATGATGAAATTTTTTATTCAAATGTATCATCATTAAAAGAGAGAGAAAAGTGTATTCAACCTAGTTTCAGGGGGTGTACGCAACGGTATATTATGTTGTGAGAAGAAGAGGAGTTTTAGTATAACTATGGAGAAGAAGAGGAGTTTCAGTAGAACTATGGAGTGATAAGGAATCCAAAGTTTTAAATCATGTCCACGTGATTAGTCCTCAAGAAGAAACAAAGAGGTCATATAAAAGAAGAGAGAACTTACTCGAGGGGGGGATTCTTTAGCAACAGTACAAGGCAACAATATTTACTCTTAGGAAGAGTTATTTCTTAGGAAATGAAAGGCTTTCATCTTAGGTGAAATACCCTTATTCCATTTAATTTATGAATTTGATTATGCCTAGGAACTTTAGGTTCATGAACACAATTGGTGAAATCTTTATAGGTTTCTTTACTGTCAGTTTGTATCACTATGTCAGTTGGTTGTCTTTGGTTATTGTTCAATTACCTTTTGTATAAATTGATCTGGAAGTGGAATAAGTGATTTCTTCCTCTCTTTCCAAAACAAAATGAAACAAAAACTATTAGGACCGTGTCAACACTTTGTAAGAATCAAAATGAGTCTTCATAAGGAACACATTTTTTGTTGTCCCTTCAAGCATGAATTAGTTCTCATGTGCAATTTAACCATAATGAACATAAAACATATAATTCATGTAGGCTTAGAGAAGAGCAACACAAGGTTTGATGAAAAAGTTCACCCCTCTTGGGCTACATCTCTGGGTCTTTCAGCATGACTAGACCACTCATATTTTAGTTTAAAATTTAAGTTCTTAAGGTATGTTGAATACCATGTGGCTATTTCAATTTTAAGGAAATGTTCTTCTTCAGATAACTATCACATAAAAACAACATGACAACCTACAATCACCATGTAAACTACAAAAATACAAGGAGTCGTCTGTAAAGACCCTAGACCTCATTTGAAAAAGAGCATACATGCAAAAATAAGGACATAATTCAAGATTCCCTCATCTTAAAATAGAGAGAAAAATGTTTAACAGCTGAAACTTGCAAGTATCAACTGTTGCAAATGAATTATGAAAGTAAAGAAACCTCTACAAGGTCTTCTTCATGCCCAAAACCCTCAGAAAATGCTACCATTCCTTGTTTAATCCATACATTCCTTAGCCTCCAACCTGAAAAAAAAGGCCATCTAGACGTGCTCGAAACATAAAACATAGGTCACCAATGGATTTAGAACATCCAAGAAACACTAGGTAGCCTCTTTTTGATCTCAAATTGGTGAAAATATAAAACTGTTATGAGATGCAAGTTCATCCATGAACTTGATTGTTAACCATCCTATAATTTCTCCCTTCTGGCAAACGATCCTACAATTCCACCCTGAAAATCACAAAGTGACCGAAAAATTCACCCTTCTTAGGTGTAATTTGTTGGGCCATTAAGTTTACCTCTAACCCCTTAACAGCGAAAATCATGGCCATATGGCCACATAGGGCTGAGGGCTAGGCCTTAACGCCCACCCCCGATGGCCTAGTGTTATAGACAATTTTGTGCCTTACAGCAATAAGCATGAATTGTCAATAATCCAAGGGATCCAAAGTTCCCTAAACATGATGTTCCTACCCCTAGAGGAACAAGGTCAGCAAACCAACAGCTCTCAGATCAGTTCTCCACCTGAAAACACTCAAAAACAAGCAATCCTGAAATCAAAGCAGGTGCTCCACTAGGCTTCTGCGCTGAAACACAACTGCTCCATGGTGTACCTGCGTTGAGCAAGTTTGGACATGTGGCACACTGAGTCATTGCTCTGGAATCTTCCAAAAATGACACTTGGATCAGGGATTTCGCCTTGTGATGAGTCAGAGGCTTTGTTTCTCCAAGTGGAAGCAAGGTTCACCAAGTGGACTCAAGAACTGAAGATCAACTAAAGATTAACTGAAGAGAGAGAGGACACAAGGCAGCTACACATCAGTTGCAAGCTGACTCATCCTTTCTCAATTCATCTATATATTGAGCTCTCTCCTATGAGCTCAGGAGGCTGGAATTTTGTGCAAAGTAATGATATGCTGTTGGTTTCATCATTGAGTTATTGGGTGATTGTTTGAGAGAGGTGAAGAAGAGCAATTCTTTCTGTTGGGAGGTGTTGCTGGGTTGGAGCCTGCAATGGTTGTAATCCTCTCAGAACCTTTATTTCTTCATTAATAAAAGCTATTGAGGTTCTTCTATGTGCTCTTGTTTCAATTATATATTGTGATGATTGCATGTTTGGTTTACACTAATCCATGAACCAGTTATGATTGCATGCCTCTTGTAGTTTCCTTCTTTGTTATTGTGCAGGATCTCATTGTAGCTGGGCGAGCAGAAGAACAAAGAGCTAGGAGCAAGCGGCCAAAGAGAAGAGTTTGGATTCGACATTAAGCGCAAGGCAACGGTTAGTGCTTTCTCCATTCTCTTTTGCTTTCATAAGGAAGTAAACCTTAAGTAGTTTGTTTTACAGTTGTTGCTAAGGAACTGTCACCCTTAGAGTGGGATAGGGTCATCCGAGTCGGATACTTTTCCCTACAACAAACTGGCGACTCCACTGGGGATCGTATCCGTTTGATTGTGTTTGTAGTATTTTGCTATTCATTTCCTGAACGAAAGAGTACCAAATCGAAAAGCTTTTGACTATATCAAAAGCGAAGTAGAGGGCAGCTACTCTTGCTCATTTTCTGAGCAAATTCATGATTTGAAGAGCTGATCTACAAGGATCCTTGTAAGCTCTTAGTGATAGCTTTGCACCTTCTAAATCATCCCTTTGAGTGTGCTTGACTGATTGCTTCTGATTTGAGCAAAAACCGTGCATTTTTGAGAAAATTATGACCCGGAAACTGTGAAAACGCAATTCTCGTTTTCCAAAGCAGGTAGTACACAGGCTACCTGCTTTGCAACGCAGGTCCCGAACTGGCTACCTGCGTTGAGAGCCAGTTTGACTGTGCAGAGCCTGCGTTGACCCAAATTTGCTTAGTGCATTTGGGGTTTCCTCCTTTCTCTTGCCTGTTTTCACTTAGTTTTGCTGCTAGGTGTCAGTCTTGTGCCTGTTTTGAAACCAATATTACTTGCCATCATTCCGCCTCTGTTATATAACGAAATTGTACTTGTTCTTTGTATTTCTTACTCATTTACAATTTCCCGTAACGAAGAGTAAACTAGTCTTTCTTTTGGCCTCTTAGATCTGAACCTGTGTTAGGCATTTTGCTGGTCTAAAGAGTTAGCTTGTTTGCTGTCCATAGCTGATTAGTCATTTTACTTTCGTTAGTATGGTTTGATTTCATGTATTTCCAGTGATTAAGCAAGTGAATCTTAAGGTGTCTTTTGATTTTGGACAAACTTGTTTACTTTCGCTTTAAATCGAAATCAAAGTTATATAACCACTTTCTTTTTGTATCCATCCACATTAAGAAAGGGAAAAGAAAATACATGCATTGTGCATTTTGCATTTGACTGTGTGCTTGACGATTTAGGAAAAATTTGCATTTTAGTGTGTTCTCTATGATCTGTGTGAAAAGATTTGCCTTTCTTTTCCCTCAGTAGTTAAGGTTTTCAAAGTTGAAAGATTGAAAAGTTTGCTTCTCATCTTAGACTGCATTCAGGAATTTGTTATATACATCTCGTGGTGATCCTTAAAGGCAAACTGATAAGCAAGATCAACATTAAAATAAATCCAATTTACATAACAACTCTTTGTAACATAACGCAAACACATAGAGGTCTAGGTAGAGACGTGTTCCGGCGTCGTTAAACATAGTGACTGTCGATCTCTACGAAGGTGGGTGATTCCTCCTGAGAGTCGGTGGCACTAATACGGACTTGTGCTCCCACGTACCGTCGAGTATATATTGGGAGACCCCTATAGGCAATTATCCTTTATCCATAGGAAGCCGTGTCGACCGCCCTACTGATCGCGATGCAGTGAACACAACATTCACGAAGATCGACCACCCGTACCGTAAAACGTATTCTGTGGTTTCGCGAAAAGTTTGGCACACCCTCTGCCTAGAACTCCAGAGCAGTTTCTTTTGGTCTTTTTCAAACTCTATAACTGAAAAAGTCCATCCGAGCATTTGTCACTTCGGGCTCGTTAAAACATCGAAGGCGACTAGAGTCATCTTTAGCTTTTTCTCGACTCTTAAAATATGAAAAAGCAAGTTTGTGTCTAAAAGCGTCGTTAATAAAATTTATTTTAAGCAGAACATAATCACCTGTTATTCCCACGTTGATCTTTCAGTTGAAAAGTATGGAGCCCACCAACCAAGGAAGCAACCTTGGCGGAAGTCCAAATCCCTTCTCCTCTTGGGGAGATGTTGGTGCGCCTCATATGGCAACATTGTCACTTCCAGGTTTGACAATCGGCCTACCTGTATGGCTCTTTTCAACTAATGTAGTCCAGATCGCCACTAATCCTGAGCAGTCGAATCAACAGTCAGAATAATCTAGAGCTACCCACCAGCCTTCCACTTCTTACAATTCTTCCTCTGATCCTTCATCTTCACAAGGTAGAGCCAGCAAAAGTCAGCCTCCCATGGAGAAGAAGGAAAAGAAGAAAAGAGAAAAGAAGCAGAAGGCGCCTATGGCGAAGGCGACTGGGGGCAAGCAAAAGACAGCTGACAAAAACCCACACACTGCACCGACCGGGCCTAAATCGCCATGTGTCATTTGCAAAGGGACCCACTTCCATCGTGATTGTCCTTGTATTCCCCGGATACTAAGGGACTGGTCCCCAAGGTCGCACAATCCGGTAGCATCAACCTCTGGTAGTCATGTTGATTGCAGTCCGTCAACTAGCGAGAGTGAAGGACGAAGAGGGAGACCAAGATCACCCTGTATATTGTGTGAAGGCGAGCATGCCATCCACCGATGTCCATTCTTAGATGAGGCAAAGAGAGTTTTAGAAGATCGTCCAGTTTCACCGTTACGACTTCCTCCTGGATACCAAAAACTCGCGCCTAATTCCTCGATAGTTGAAAATCCAGCTGACCCGCTCAAGTGGTCAGCTGAAGTGTCGGTCATTGAGAATGAACCTACTGAATCCAGACCAGACGAAAGTCTAAAGGTCGAAACGGCAGTTGACCCGGTTCTTCCTTCAGAGGTTTCATCGTCCAATGACTCCGTCATTGAAGACCCATCTTCAAATGACACCCTCACTGAAGAGGATAAGGATGACACCGTCCATATTATTTTCATCAACACAGACTCTGATGAGCATCAGGGCAATGCGCCCATTCCTTTATCGCAGGAAGGAACATCGTCAGGGTCGTATCCAGCCGTATATTCGGTCCCACCACCAAGCAACCTAGTTGTATCCTTTGATTGGAATCAACTAGGCAGACCCCGGTTACCAGCCAGTATCCCATTCAGAATCATAGTCCAAATCTACAGAATGGTGATGGCTGGAACTATCATTGATGAAGGGGCATCTGTGAGTATCCTTTCCTCTGTTGCTTGGAAAGCACTGGGTTGCCCGGCGCTTTTACCTGAGATGAGAAATCTATCAGGTTTTGATAAAGGAACCAGTCACCCGTTAGGGATTCTCCCCAATGTTCCAGTTACATTGAAAGGGAAGACAGTTCGCATGAACATCATGGTCGTCCAGGGACACTTGGCATATAACTTACTCCTTGGACGAGACTATATATATTGCATGGAGGCAATAGTGTCCTCGCTCTTTAGAGTCATGTGTTTTCTGCACGAAGGAAGAATGGTCAAGCTCGTAGACCAACTTTCATTTCCAGGATCACGCATTGCAAATAGTCAAATACCATCCCTTAACGGTTTATTCACTCAAGGAATGCCACCGCCCCCGGTTCTACTTCCCGATGAATGCGAGTAATTCTAGAAGAAAAGAATGGGGACCCAGGGGGCATGCACCCTGCTCTGCCTCGGGCAGAGAAAACCTTAGGTATAAAGTCAATTTCCGCAGAAGGATGGACTAGTCCGTACCCCGTCCGGCAGAGGAAGAGAGGGTTGTTCTAGGATAAAATTCTTTTGTCAAAGTTATGTGAGCGGAAGAATCGCTCCCTTTGTCTAAAAAAGTAGGCTCTCCTAAGGAGGAGATCCATTTGTGGCAGCAAGTAGCCATCATCTTTGAATGTCAAGCCTCACCCATTAAAACAATATGTTTTGAAGGATAAGTAGGGGCAGTCTCCAAAGAAAGAGATGAAATTGCTGCAACAAGTAGTCACCATCCTTAGCAACCTAATGATAGACATCGCCGAAGAGAGAGTTTAGTTTGTGGCAGCAAACAAAACCATTTTTCGGATAATAAGTAAGAGGGCAGACTCTAGAAATTATACTTTATACCTGGGGGCATGCAAACCTTTTGGAGTGCAAGCACGGGACGACTATTTATTTTTTAAATTTTTAGATCCTCCCTTTAAACCTGTAGGTCTAACCCGTTAAACTCGTAGGATTAGCCGTTTCCAGCTTGCATAAAGAAAGGATGAAAGGCAAAAGTTAAAACCTGCCAAATTGGAGTAATTAGTGAGGTATCACTCCTTAAAAAAAAAAGATTACCTCACCTAAAGCATTCCTTGTATTAAGACTGGTATAAATCGAGCAGTTTTAGCAATGTTCATGCTCGTTAAAAAATAAACGCAAGAATCGAGCAGTTTTTGTGTAGAGTTCATGCTCGTTAAAAAATAAACATAAATTGTGAGCAATCTTTCCCTAGTAGTTCAAGCTCATCCAGAAAAAATGAACCGGTAAACAACCTCGAGAAATGTAACCTTTGAAAGCCATATTAAAAGCCCTTGGTCGTGTTTATATGCCATCACCTCCATCCGTTCATTTGGCCAATCGTTCACCTCCATATGTTTGTTTACCCCTTTTTGAGGAACAGCTGCGAAGAGTGATTTCATTTAGCCATCCTTGTGACACTGCCGTGATTGGAGAGTTCCAACCTGTACCTGGAATCTGCTGCTATCCCTGTTTATCACTCGTTCCTCAAAAGACGAGTCTTCTTTGAGCTCTTTTCACTGACTCGTAAAATATGAAAAGTTTGCCGAGTTTTGGCCTTTCAGCTCGTTAAAGCGACTGGAAAGCTATCCCTCCTCTAGATTTTAATCTTTTTGGACCTAAGGGATTATTGCACAAAAAGATCGAGCACTTGTTTTGTTCGGCTCGTTAAAGCAATCGAAAATTCATCCCTTCTGTATTGTTTTATACTTTTTCGGACTTAAGGGATTAGAAGACGAAAAAGGAATTTTGGAGTTAACTTTTCGTACCTTTTCAGACTCTCTAAAAATGAAAAGGACCGAGTTTTCTTTGTCGTTAGACTCGTTAAAATGATTAAATAGCGACAAACTTGTCTTTAGACGAGAACGAGTTTCCCTATCGCTAGGCTCGTTAAAACATAGCGATGGGCTTGCCCGAAGGGCAGGTTATAGAACAAGCATATGTTATCCTCCTCAAGCTTGACAAAAATAAAGAGGTACTGGTCAGCAATGACTGGGGAAAAATTGGGAGAACCTCACAGCATTAATGGTAGCAAGTCGCTCTTGAACATGACACTTTGTCCTCCGTAGCACATCGGGTTGGGTTGTTTCATTCACCGGTCTCATAACCATGGTCCTCGCCACACCATCCACAATTGGGGTAATGCTACCAATCCATCACATCAGTGTTGTTATATGTTCAAGAGATGTGGTTCTGTAAAGAGTCAACCGTGTTCCACCCACTGCCATACATTATCCTTCATCCACTTCATGACCGCCACCCTGAATCATACATCACAGTTTGTTTTCACCTCATCACAATCACTAGCTCCGTTCCGTGTCACTGATGTGGGATTCATTAAGGCCCTCCTTTGACGGATCGCTCCTTGTCGACATCAGCTCATTATCCAAGGAGTTGATCTAGGAACACCCCCTTCAGTACTTTGAAGCTTGCATGCCTCAATGGCAAGTTTCTCACTTCCGGCGACAGGTATACATCAATGACCTTCGACCAGAAGACTTTGCATGGTGGTCGACGCCAAGTCCTTTATTCCCACCATGTAGATTGTACTGTCGTACCTTGAGGGTCATCATCCTTATCGGTGACTCCTCTCGCGCTTGTTAACGGTTCACATCATTGACCGGTAATCAAGCGATGTCTTTCCATGTTCGACTTCAAGAAATTCTCACATGGATCGACTTGTACATCGAGTGAAGATCGGAAGAGATTGAAGACCCCGGATCTAGTTTCATCCATCTGGGCTGCGATATATATTCAGGACATAAAGACATTTGATATGTACATCATTACAGCAGATGATCATCCTTCTCAAAGGATGATAACTTCGGCAGAGAATTATCAGTCTACAATCAGACGATCGTTTGTTCTATGTACCAAAATGTATTTATAAAGCTGAGCATGGGAATGCCCGCCTCAGCTAGATCATGAAAAATGTATGAAAAATAATGTATTGTATTGTATCTTATTACAGGACACTTCTCAGCAGATTGAATGAACTTCGGATCCTCTCAATAAAGCATTTCACCCGATAAACGACCTCATACTTTAGGGGGCATCTGTTATAGACAATTTTGTGCCTTACAGCAATAAGCATGAATTGTCAATAATCCAAGGGATCCAAAGTTCCCTAAACATGATGTTCCTACCCCTAGAGGAACAAGGTCAGCAAACCAACAGCTATCAGATCAGTTCTCCACCTGAAAACACTCAAAAACAAGCAATCCTGAAATCAAAGCAGGTGCTCCACTAGGCTTCTGCGCTGAAACACAACTGCTCCATGGTGTACCTGCGTTGCAAAGCAGGTAGAACAAAGCCCACCTGCGTTCAGCGAGTTTGGACATGTGGCACACTGAGTCATTGCTCTGGAATCTTCCAAAAATGACACTTGGATCAGGGATTTCGCCTTGTGATGAGTCAGAGGCTTTGTTTCTCCAAGTGGAAGCAAGGTTCACCAAGTGGACTCAAGAACTGAAGATCAACTAAAGATTAACTGAAGAGAGAGAGGACACAAGGCAGCTACACATCAGTTGCAAGCTGACTCATCCTTTCTCAATTCATCTATATATTGAGCTCTCTCCTATGATCTCAGGAGGCTGGAATTTTGTGCAAAGTAATGATATGCTGTTGGTTTCATCATTGAGTTATTGGGTGATTGTTTGAGAGAGGTGAAGAAGAGCAATTCTTTCTGCTGGGAGGTGTTGCTGGGTTGGAGCCTGCAATGGTTGTAATACTCTCAGAACCTTTATTTCTTCATTAATAAAAGCTATTGAGGTTCTTCTATGTGCTCTTGTTTCAATTATATATTGTGATGATTGCATGTTTGGTTTACACTAATCCATGAACCAGTTATGATTGCATGCCTCTTGTAGTTTCCTTCTTTGTTATTGTGCAGGATCTCATTATAGCTGGGCGAGCAAAAGAACAAAGTGCTAGGAGCAAGCGGCCAAAGAGAAGAGTTTGGATTCGACATTAAGCGCAAGGCAACGGTTAGTGCTTTCTCCATTCTCTTTTGATTTCATAAGGAAGTAAACCTTAAGTAGTTTGTTTTACAGTTGTTGCTAAGGAACTGTCACCCTTAGAGTGGGATAGGGTCATCCGAGTCGGATACTTTTCCCTACAACACCTAGCCCTTAAATTCAGGGCGAACAGCTACATGGGGTCATGGGTCCATGGGCTATAGCATGTGACTATGGCTTGGGGCTAGGGCTAAGCCTCGAACCCTTGGCTCCCTCTATCAATCCTATGGTGTAGGGTGTGGCTGTGGGCTAGGGGTTAGTCGTGGCCCCTTCCCTGATATAAAATGTGCACCCATTTAAATATATATTGGCCTCTATGATTAACAAGGACCAAAGCGCAACATAGTTGTAAGTTGTTAGACTTGTGGGCACGAGGTCTCATGTTCGAATCCTGCGCAGTATTGTTCTGCCCAAAAAAATATTTTGCATGACACCGAGGTGCCACGCAGCAGCATGTGATTGGGCCACGTGGCACCATTTCATTGGTCCATGCAGAAACACCTCAACCAATCAAATTTCACTGCATGACAATGAATCATAGGATGACACTTGGAAGCATGTGATTGGGTCATATAGTGCATAGTCACCCTACTGACTCAGCAGTATAAAACCCCAGCCATCTATCTAGTCAATTACTTTGCTCAAATTTTAGTTGTTTCACCAAATGGTCAGAACACGATAACTTGAGCATACGGTGTTGGATTGCGGTGAAATGAATGTTGTTGGATTCAAAATGACAAGCACTTCGATTTGGTGCCAATTTCAATAGGTTCTGGGCACCTTCATTTTCGAGCATAAATTTGATCACCTGATTATAAATGGACATCCTTTTTAGAATAAATTATAAGAGTTTTCCTTGTGCACTACATAATTTGTATCAATCTCTTGGTGCAATTGGTGTTTTTAATCAACAGTCCCTATTCTAGAGTAGCATGATCTGTAGGGTAGAAGAGTTGATGTTTAGGATGCTTAAGAGAAGTGAGCACATTCAAAGAAGGAGTAACAACAATGAAGAGTAAACCGAAATGCATCATTAACTATGGTATTTGCAACAACAACAATACCATTTGTAGTTTTAATTAGTATCGATTTATTTTTAATTGGTACAAAAGATGCCTTGGCACAAAGAATTTTCATCCAACGTCCATAAGGTGTACAGAACTGGATGATCATTCAAAGAAGAGGAAATATATGTTCAAGGGGAGCATATCATATATACCCAGTTCTCTCGAAGTTGAAGAGAAGCTATGAAGAAGATACAAGGACAAGTTTTGCTAATGCTTGGTTTTCTAGGTGCCTTTGCCATGATGGTGTAGTTGAGTTTGGATGGAAGAATTGAAGTGCATCGTCAAGGAGATATTAGCCCCTGAATAGAAGTTTGCAAATAATAATGTACATTAGCAACTAGAATATTAGACATTAATTGGAAGGGGGAGAGAAAGTATTTTGTAGCCCTTTTCCATTGATTTCAAAGGGGGGAGAGAACTACTAGTGGATCACGGAGGATAGAAAAAACTCAATAACAACCATTCATTGGATGGCATTTTATTTATTCAATGTACCATGAGGAGTGGCCATCAATGATGATGTGTTTTCAGTAATTCCAAAGGCGAGATTGTTAGATAGTTGGCATTGTTAGGATTGTAGCTGGTATCAAGTGTGTTGGCATAAATGTCAATTGGACTAGCATTGATGTCAGATGCATAGTGTGACTGACATTGGTGTGGTGTGTTTCTTGTTCTGCTTGAGTTAGACCCTTTGACATATCCAAATGGGGAGTTATAGATTTGAAGACATTTTTGTCTCAGGAGATCAATTTAGATGCTTTTGGAAATGGTGCAGTTGGATACTCCTCAGAAAGATATTTCCAACATGTTGATTCAGGAATTTTACAGTTAAGTAACCAAGGATGGAATAGCCTAGACTGAGGCTCTTTAATATATGAAGCCATATTGTATAGCTACCCTTGACAGGTTCATAAGTTGTGTTAGCCTTGGATCATTTCTTCTGGTGAAGGATTAAATCCGGAAAAACTTATCCTAATCTAAACTAATGTAAATTATAGTTATTCTACGCAAATATGAAATAATTCTACACTAAACTATGGTTAAAAATACACTACAATTAAATTATTGAGTAATATCTATAAATGAAATAATGGAAATCAAATAGCTTAGTTCCGATAGATATAAATATTAAAACAATGGCTGAATGTTTCACAATAAATGAACTAAATATATACTAAGTAATTCTAATTTATATATTTCATTTATACATTCGAATTATAGTATGATACAATACTCTTTTTACATAATCATATTATGATACTAAATGTATAGTACTATGTAACAATGAATGAAACAAGACAGAACACAACGTAACTGGCTAAGAGAAAATGAACTAGTTCACAAACTGGAATAAAATCTAATTTTTTTCCTAAATGCAATGATAGATTCAATTTATATTATTCCTCAATGTCAATAAGAATTAGAATGAGTAACTGCAAATGACAAGTTTCTTATCCTGTAAGATGAACACAGATAAACTATATCTCTTTTCAGATTTTAAATTAAGAAACAATTTCAAAAGCTAATTGATCTACAAGTCTAACTATTGCTTGGACAATACTGATGAAAGGGATAGCTACAAATGATATATTTTTAAAATTCATGCACTTTAATCAGTGGCTAATGAACAAAATCAGTCAACCATAAGCTAAAGTAACAACGGAAATATGACTATCATCTATAACAACAATATTATCATTAACTTGCAAATAAATATTGACATTTTCTATCAACTTGAAAATTTGGAATTCATTCATAGAAATTCAAATTAAACTAATGTCTAGATTGATATTTCTTCTTAGGACTTAAGTCATTGAAAGAGAATATCAATCGACTTGAAATATTACAAATCAAATTTATGTTGTAATTGACACAAAATGTAATAAACAAAATTGTTTTCTTAAGGAATAAAACCATTAAACAAACAAGGCTTTATTATCTTGTTCTTCGAGAACTAATAACAAGAAAAATAAAGAGGGCATTTAGATGACCATGGAAAATAACAACGGAAGGATTAGATTGAATAAAACAAAATCTTCACACTTGTATTAAAGTAATTCTACAGTCAAAATATAAACCACATTTCTTTGTGCCAAAGTTTTCCTTCTTCGAATCCCATTTGTAATCAAAGTGAGGGGTATATATAACCATAGTCCTTAAGCCTTTCACCACAAAGTAAAACTAAAAATTATCTTTAAATTTGCAAGCTATAGAAAATAAATAGAGCTATTGCATTTTCGGGCCTCTTGGCTGAATGACCAAATTAAAATAAAACATGTGAAAAGTAGGATTCCCATATGAGGTTAAGAATGGGAACAATGTGATTGAATATATCCCAAATCATGATATACAATATGATTTTCTTACGAGCATGTAAAACCTGTTAAAGAAACAGATTAGAATTAGACAATCTAATAATGATACTCGAATGGGAAGCCCTTTTATTCTAAAATAGAAAACTAAATAAAAAAATATTATCTATAACACTTATCATGCTTAGATAAAGATAATTTCACTATATTCCTGCATCAGATCACTCTAATTATGAGGAAATGGTAACCTTTAGATTCATAGAATTTATCACAACGTGAGTATCATTGGACCAGTTTTTACCTTCGACACTAGATGACTTTCATTTATTAGACTTGTCGTTTCTATGGAACAAAGATTTGAGTGGGTTGATTTGGTGTTTTAGATGAGGGATAGTGAGAAAATACTACTTCCAATACATATTGGTGATTAAAGAATTATCACCACCATTGGAAGTATTATCATGACCATGAGGAGCAACCGACAACTGGGGCTTGTTTCTTTTCAATGATGGCTCAGGATTAGTTTCCAGGAAACCCAAGGAAATAGTCTCAGGGGGATTTTATTTCTGGTTCTTTGGGCTTTAGCAATTTTCCTTTGCAGTTGTTTTACCTTAGCCATGTCATGTTCATTTTTTTTTGTATTTGACTAGTTTCTTGTTTTTGTGCAAGTTGAATAAACCGTGGTTCACACCAAGGAGATTAAACAAAGGGCTTCCAACTATGAGCTTTCACTGCACTCTTGGTAACTCAAAGAGATGTCAGAATCTTTGAAGCCTTAACTTGACTATCATCTAAAGAAGGTCACCCTGGCACTTGCCTAGATGCCTCGCACTCATCCTATTATAACTCCTTAGCCAATGATGGAGTTGAATATATGGGAGAAAGGTGAGGAGCCAAGGTGTTGCAAGGCTGAACAAGTTCAAACTACAAAGGCTTACCATAACTGTTATGAGAGAGAAAAGACTCCCAGCTATCACTGGTCTGAGCCAAATTATATTTGAGTAGCATGTAGATTAAATTATGGTGGAAAAGTGACTTTTCGGGTTTTTTTTTGGTCAGCATCGTAAGCCCTAAACATTCTGGTTAAGATCTTAAGAAAATAATGAGAGAAGTTAATATTTCGGCCTAAGAAAACCATTAGAAGTTGAACATGATACATGAAAACAACACTATATCGACCATCACAAGTTATGTATGTATGAATCAAATACAAAAACTCACGCGATTTTGGTTTAAGGAATGATACTAACATACATTTGACCATATATTGTCAATCCTTGTAAGCTAGCAATTTTCTCCATGGAACGCCTTGGTCCAAAATATTTTTTGACAAGAATTCACCCTCTAGGGGTAAATGTGTGGGTGCTGCCACAAATTGTAGATTAACTTTAATCTCCAAGTCACCCATGTAGGGTCTCCTTCCATTGAAATATTAAACGAAGCATTTTAATTCTTCATCGTTGTGTCCCCGAAATAGTTACAAAAACTCCCACCGCCCAACTTGATGCAAAAGAGGCAAGCATTCCTCATTTTCCTTGACAAGTTTTTCTCTAATAATCTCAGTTCAGACTACTAGTGGCATATTGCAAAGGAATAGTTATATGTCATAATGAAACAAGGTTTGGGAAACTAATGACTAGATATGAAACCTTGGTTGCAAAAACCTTAGGACCAAAATGAGAAAGATCGAAATGAAGTAATTTGATGAAGATTTCTCAAGAAAATCTAGATGATCAAATCAACTACTACCAAATACCGATTTGGGACAGGAACAGGATGGACTTGGGATATGAGAAATGAATCGTAGTCATGGGATCACTAGCCATACGAAAATTAGCACTACTACAGATAAAAAATTGAGACTTAAGGTTCCATATCAGTGGATGACTAGGCGTAATAACATATCACATCATCTGAAACAAGTATTTACCATAAGTAATGATCCGTAAAACAAATCATCGAAAATCATGTATTTAATTCGAAATTGATGGACCATTAACCAGTGCATATCAAAATTGGATACGACATAATTAAATGATATCAATGAGAAATTGAAACATACAATGCCACCATATAGGTTATACATTGAACCCTAATTATGTTAGGAATGGACCCTAAGAAAACAAAATGATTATTAGAGGAAGGAATTCAGGAATCAAACCAATACAAATCCAATTAAGTTAAAACAAGTGAAATAGTAAAAATTTTAGGAGGGGCCCTTCATTTTGTCAAAAATAAAAGGGACTATGCTGTTGTGCCAACATTGGGTATTCACTAGGCTGAATCAATTTTCTTTGCCTAAAAATTAAAATTCAAGGAGAAAGAATCAGATGGAATTATATCCATGTATCATATACTAAAAATTAGTCTATTTCAATTCAATCTACAAAACAATATAAGTATTCATCAATACTTTTATTAAAAGAATTAGTAATTTATAGAAATTACAATATAATTAATTAAATATTTAGAAGGATCCACATAGATGATAGATTTAAAAGATAAACAACAAATTATGAAATTTGGCATAATCATAACTTTAATACCACAAGTAGAGCCATTATTGCCAGTAGGTGTCCATATCCTTAGTAGGGGTATCTTTTAACCCACTGGTATGCTTGAATACCATCCATTAAGTATGGCTTCAGATTTATTAAAAATATTTACTTTCCTTAAAAAAATTCTTCGTATTTAATTGAAAGTCACTATCTTGGCTTGGTAAACAAATAATGACAGTGCCACTCACAAGAACTAATTGAAAGTCACTATCTTGGCTTGGTAAACAAATAATGACAGTGCCACTCACAAGAACTAGAACAGTGAACAAGCCGGCTCATGATGACAAATCTTGTTTTTAATCCTTACAACTAAAATCCATTACCTTGGCTTGGTGATCACCCATAGTAATGCCACTTCTGTGAGGACCCATGATCTTGGTAGGTCGGCTCATAATGAAACCTCATATCTTTTAGTGTATATTTTTTATTTTCTTTTTCATTTTTGAATTACAATCTGATAATTGATAATCTTTGATGGATTACTTAATAGATGGGGAGGAAAATGTTCTCCTTAAAAGCTAGGTATGGCTTGAAATGTTTACCTTTCAAACTTCAGATTAATAACACCGTTAAAAGTAATAATTTCTTTTCAAAATAGGAATTCTTCCTAAAGAATAATTGATTGAGATAATTCCTATAAATATGACCACATCCAAAGATATATCTGAACAGATAAAGTGCTTTGTTAAAATTAAACTAAAAGAATCGATTCAACAACTAGTACATGAATTAACAAATCATCTAACAAAAATACAGTTTAAAAATGTTTCCAGGAATATTTGACTGTGGAATGATATAGAAAGGTAGCACCAAAAGAAATCCAAACCACGTAATAGCATACTAAAAAGAGAAAACTCAAATATAAAAAATTAAATAAAATCATAAACATAAATATATACAAAAGTTCCTTGAAGGATATCATGCAAAGTATCTTTTTAATAGATGCCTATTGACTGGGAGAGACTCATGTTGACCTTCCAAAGTATCCAATTGAAATGTGTCGGGTTTGATCTTTTATGTTATAATGAATGGTCCCTACCATAATATATGAAACTTGGTTTTCTCCCCCTTGTCCTCGTGGGTATTGTCCCATTTTAAAACCATGTCTCCAACTTTGAAATCCCTGTTAGAAGAAAAATTATTATGAAACCATAATTTTACCAATTGTTGATGTTGATTTAACTTGGTTTAGATTTCTATCTCTTTTCTTCTCATTTTAATAAAGCATTTATTCTATCCTCCATAGTTGATGACTTAATTTCTTGGAAACTCTGGGACAATTGCAGAGAAGGAAGAAAAATATGAGGGGGTAATATAGCTTCTCTACCATAAACAAGGAACTAGGGTGAGTTTCCAATAAAAACTTTTGGTGTGACCCTATCAAATCATAATGCATTAAATAGTGTAGTATGCCAGTTTTTATGATTTTCTAAAACTGTTCATTTAACGATTTTTAACAAGTTCTTATTTGATGATTTAGCAAGGCCATTTCCTTGTGGGTAATAGTTTGCTAAATATTTAACCTTTGTCCTTTTTTCTATTTCATATGCATCTAACTCATGAGATAATAAATAAGATGCATTATCAAATACCAATGACTCAGGAACACCAAAATGGGTGATAATTTGAGATTCAAGAAAATTAATAACTTGATTAGCATTGAACACATGTTGAGGCATTGTGTCAACCCATCTTGTAAAATAATCTATAACTATTATAATGAATTTATTTTTTTGTAATGAGGTAGGATTAACTGGTCTAATTATGTCCAAGCCCAAATGTTGAAATGGAGCCTCAACAGTGACAGGTTGTAGGGAAAATTAGGTTTCTTCAACTTACCAACGATCTTTTGGTAGGTTTCACATTTTCTGACAAGGGCATGGGAATCTTTAAACAAAGTGGTATCACCACCAAAATGTCCACCAATAGGGGAAAAGTTTATTTCATGAAGTATTTTTGAAGCATCTTCCTATTCTAGGTAGTGAAGTAGCACCTGATCGTAATATTTTATGAAAGAACATTATTAATAAGTTGGTAAGGTGTTGATTTTAATCTCAATGCTCTTTTTTGAGTTGTATTAAGATGAGAGGGGGTTGTACCTTTTTCCAAATAAAATCTAATGTCTGCATACCATGAGTTAGGATCATAATCTTAGCACAAAACTTCATTTTGTACTAGGGATACTCCATTGTTTAGAGAGGAATCATCTAGAAAAGTGGAATAGTCAGTAGCGGAAGAAATAGATTCATGAGACAATTTACAATGACCCTGACCTTTAATGATTTGTGCATATTTAATTTCCAGGTCAAATTCTTGCAAATTTTTCATCCAATGAGCCCTTTTCGCCCCGAGTTCGTTTTGTATTAAAATATTTCTAACTGCTCAATAGGTGACTATACATTTTGTCTTGGATTTAAGTAGGTAGAAATGAACAGTATTAACTACTTTGTACACAAAAAAGGCTTATTTATCCACTAGTGCATAATTTATTTATACTCGTTAAAAGTGGAGCTCATGAAAATAATAGGGATTTCAGTATAAGGATCAACCTTTTGCATAAGAATAACAACATAGGCAAAGTCTAAAGCCAATGTATACAAAATAAACTCTTTAGAGAAGTAATGACTTATTACAGTAGGATAATCTACGATTGCTTGTTCAATAGTGCTAAAATCTACTTTTGCGATTCTCCCCATTTACAAACATCAGTTTTCTTCACTAAATATTGAAGAGATTATAAAATTTCAGAAAACCTAAGAATAAATCATCTAACAAAATTAATCTTTCCCATAAAATATTGTATGGTTTTTTTGGAATTTGGTGGGGTTAATGTTTTAATGGCCTGCATCCTATGAGGATTGATCCTAATTCCATATTTAGAGATAATACGTCCTAGTGATTTCCCTTCAGTAATCGTGAAAATAGATTTTATAGGATTAAGGGAGATTCCAATTTTTCGACATATTTCAAACACATTCTTTAAGTGCAATAAATGGGCAGGCCTCTGTTTTGAGAAAACAGTGACATTTAACCATGGATTCATTAATTAGACCTCTAAAAGAAATATCCATCACCCGCTAGAAATTTTCCCCTCTGTTTATCAATCTGAAGGAAATTTTAATAAATGCAAAGGTACCCCAAGGAGTTCAAAATGTGGTCTTCAGTTAATCAACAATTTCTACCATGCTTTTATTGTAGCCCCAGAGACCATCCAAGAAGGATAGCATCTCAGAGCCTCAGACGTGTTGGAGAATTTTTTCCATGGGTGGTATTGGGTAGTGGTATTTGACGAGCCTCATTGTTGCAACAAGAATGCTGCAACTCCCAAGGCTACCGAATTTAATTATCAACCTAGGGTTCATACAAACTTACGAAGTATCAGAACTATATGTGCGACATACAATGTGTCCTTCCTTTGCTGCCATGATGTAATGGAGTGCATGTATTGAAGCCAAATCCTAAACTAATTGCAGAAAATGAAATGTTCAAAATGGAACCTTAACCTATTGCAAGAAAGAAAGTACAAGGAAAGAGACTGAAGTTAAATTCTAAAACACACCATTTTCTAACTAACTGCTAAGAGGTTTTGCTTCAAAGAATGCTAAGTTAACATGTATGCAATCCTGCTATTCAAGCATGTAGATTCAAACCATCAAACCTTCTACTATTGTGCATGTAAATGAATAAAATAATTTTTTTTTTTTTTTTGTCTTTTTTCATGTGAGAGTGTGAAAGCTAATCTCTTTTGGTGATATGGTAGGTGGCTTGGAGATGATGGTGAATGGTTGGAAGGCTTGGGATACAAGTAGGGACCCTTTGCTAGCTTCCTAGAGGATTTTTTCCTCAATTTAGCCTCAAAACAAGATTTCCTTCAGGATGCTATAGGATTTCCTACAGGATGTCCTGAAAACCTACAGGATCCCCTTAAAACCTACAGGATACAGCCGAGAGAAAAAGGATGGGTGTTGAAGGTGATGGAAATCTTAGGGAAGGTGGTTGGTGGATGGAATGAGGTAAGGGAGTGTTGGCATTATGTTTCTGGTATAGCTCTATGTTACAGGTGTTGTACTTGATGGCAACTCACTCTTATGGCAATGCTCTGTTCAGGCTCTCAAAATGTTGGAAATTAAGAGGTTCGCAGGTGAATGGTTCAAAAGGTGCGGACCCGCAGGCACACCATGTAGGAAGTGTGGTCATACCCGCAGGTTACCCGTTCAGAAGGTGTGGTCCCCCAGTTCACTCTCTTCAAGGCAGAGAAGCGCGCTCACGTGGGTTTTCTTATGTTTGGCCCGTGGTATTTAGCCCGTCGTTCATGATCCTATGGTTTTGGCCCATGGTATAGAATCTAATTTAGCCCCGGTTTGGATCCCTTATTTTGGTTATTTGATGGTTTTGTCCCATGGGGTGAATAAGGGCTTGACTATAAATAGGGAAGGAGATCACTTGGACAAGGTATCTTTGTAAATTGAATATCTTAAGATGTGAAGTATTGGGTTATTGGTTTAAAAAGCTTGATCTATATAAAAGTGAAGTTGAAAGTGAATCTATGAAGTGTGATCTCTCGGGCGCATGATCAGATCTGGGCATCTGACTGTCAATGGCACTTCGGAGGGTTGTTGATTTGGTTCAAATCAAAGGTCTGCAGGTATTTCACAGTTCAGGTGCGGAGGATCGCAGCTCAGTGAAAGGTCCAGTGCGATGGTACGCGGTTCACAGAAAGGCACAGTGTGGGGGATCGCAGTGCGACCGAAGACGTAGTGCGTAGATACAGTAGAAGTATGCGGCGGAACAGAAGGGCACAGTGCAGACAGACGCAGCGAGACATAAGAAGTAGTGCAGAGCAAGATCAGAGGTACGCGGCGCGATAGAAGGAAACCTTGTGGAGATACATAGAAGTACGCGGCGCGATAGAAGGAACAGGTGCGTTGGCACAGTAAATGTACGCAGAAAGGAAGAAGGTGAATTGCGGTGATACGCAGTAAAGCAAAAGTTGCTCTGCATGGATACGCAGGAATATAGAAGGCGGGGTGCGGAGTCACGCAGTCCAGAGAAGGAAAAACTGTGGATCCGTCTTAAAAACATTTGTTGGTTATTTTTTATTTATTGCTGCAGAGCTCTGGGTTTATATTTCTGGTACTACCTTTCCATTTACAGCATTCTGAGAAGTTGGGTGATTGCATAAGGAGTTTGGGTGATTTGAATGTACTTGATGATTATTTGATATTCTTGGATCCAGTTTGAAAATTTATGAAAAGTGGTCCTTGAAAGAAAAGAAGTAGGGGGTTGTAGCTCCCTTCCAGGAGAGACTGGAAAACGAGAGAGAGTTGTAGCTCTCTGCAGGTTGTAGCCTGCGTATTGGTAAAGGACTGCACCAGTACAAAATCATTGTAAAAGGAGTTTCTAATTGAAAGAAGATAGAGACATATTGCAACAGGTGGTTTTCACCCACATTGGGTTTCCACCTTATATCTGGTGTTCTTTGGTGTGACTATCTGTTTTTCTTGTTCATACTCATTATTTTATGGTACTGACATACAAAGTAATGATCAATATTTGAAGAATAATTCAAAGTATAAATAAGGAAGATATATTGAAAAGAATTTAATAATATTGATTCACCCCCCCCCCTCTCAGTATTATTTCCAACAATTGGTATCAGAGCAGGTCCTTCTGAAGAAACTTGATTGCTTGAAGGAAGATCTAACATCATGAGCAACTACGAGAGGGAAGCATCAATCAGGCCACCGATTTTTTATGGGACAAACTTTGTATATTGGAAGGTAAGAGTTACTGCCTATCTTCAATCTTTGGGTACATAAGTATGGGACATTATAGAAACAGGGTATACTTTTCCATCAGCTACTCCTACAGATCCAGCTGAGAAGAAGAAATATGAAACAAATGCAAAGGCAGTCAATACTCTTCTAGGATGTCTATCTCAATTTGAATTCGTGAAGGTTATGCAATATAAATCCGCAAAAGAAATATGGGACAAGATTGTTTTGAGCTACAAAGGAGATGAATAGGTAAAACGTGCAAAACTTCAAACCCTCAGGATTCAGTATGAGAATCTCAGTATGTATAATGATGAAAGTGTGGCTAACTATTTCCTTTGGGTAGATGAGATTGTTAATTGCATGAAATACTTGGGTGAAGAAATAAAAGAGGCTGTTGTGGTTGAAAAAGTTCTAAGATCATTGTCCCCCAAGTTTGAATCTAAAGTGTCTGCAGTAGAAGAAAAGGAAAATCTACGAACTCTTACTATGTCTCAGCTACACGGAATTCTAACTGCTTATGAAATGAGAAAAGGAGGTCCATCAGATAGGAGAGAAGTTGCTTTTAAGGCTTCAGGAAAAGGAGACTACTATGAATCAAGTCACGTGCCAAAAGAAGAAGAAGAATAAAATTTTGTCAGAAATCTTCAACGAGGTACTGGAAGGTTCAGAGGTAAGCTACCTTTTAAAGGTTTTGCTTGTGGAAGAGTAGGTCATTATGCTGCCAAATGTCCTCATAAGGATAATATTGACAAAGGAAAGGAACCTTCTAGATGGAACAAGAAACAGAATGCAAATAAGAAAAGCTACTACACTCATGAAGACAGTGATGGTCTATCAAATAGTGATGAAGATGAACAAGGTAATGACTATAAACTTTTAATGGCATTTGAAGATGATGATTACATGGATGCTATAGATGTGGATAGTTTTTATGAAGAGATTTCTAGACTCAAGACATGTATAGAAGAAAAGAATATGATTATTGATACTCTACAATTTCAAATTGAAGAAAAAGAAAAATATCTTGAAAAGTTAGAAGGTGAAATTGTTGGCCTTAGAAAAGAATTTGAGAAAAAAAAGGCTATTAATCTTAAGTTTGTCAAAGGATCTGAAACTCTAGATGAGATCATCAATGTACAACATTCTCCGCTAAACAAGACAGGTCTGGGGTATAATGGAGAAACATCTCAAGCATCCACCTCAAAGAGTTATCTTGATGCAGCAAGAAGGAATGAGAAAAAGCACAATGGACATCACCAGGTAAAGTAGGGACGAATTACAAGGACGAACAAAGACTATCAGGTAAACCAGGGGCAATCTGTCTTAAGGGTGAACAAAAGCTACAACCAGCCACAGGTAAAATCTTCTCAATTTGCTTCAAGAATGGATGATAATAGAAATTACAATCATTTGGCCGGTAGATTTGATAATCGCAGAAGTTTCTTCAATGGGCAATGTTTCTCTTGCCATAACTTTGGTCACAAAGCAGCTCAATGTGTTGCATATAAAACAATCATGACTAGAGAAGCTCAAAAACAAAGAAGTATGACTGGGATTACAAAAAGGACCTATAACAACTTTTCGGCTCTTGAAAATGAAGTTGAATGTTCTATTTGCAATAACTTTGGTCATGAAGATTCTGAATGCAGGAGCAGGTTTCAGCAGACAAAGGAACAAGCCTCAAGTACCAGAACATGGAGAATAAAGGAACCACAAACAGAAAGATGTGGGATTGCATTTTATGCAGAGGGACAAGAAAATCTATGGTACATTGACAGTGGATGTTCGAAGCATATGACAGGTGATAAAGGAAAACTTGAATCATATTCTGCTTTAGAAAAGGGAAAGAAAGTTTCTTTTGGAAATGATACTCCTGCAGCTATAAAAGGAAAAGGAACTACTCAGTTAAAAGAAAAGGTCAAAGCTGGAAATGTTTTGTATGTTGATGGATTGAAGCATAATATTCTGAGTGTCAGCCAGATGTGTGATCAAGGAACCGAGGTGATATTTTGATCAAATGGATGTCGTGTTCACAATCTTGATACAGGTGAAACACTGATCAAAGGTAGAAGAACTCCAAACAATATTTACATATTTGAAGAAGGACAACAACAATGCTATTTGAGCAAGGATGATGAACACTGGTTATGGCATCGAAGGTTGGGGCATCTAAGCTTTTCAAAAATAAGGAAAGCATGCAAATATCAGGGAGTTCGTGGTCTTCCATATATCAAAATTCCAGACAACACCATATGCAAATCATGTCAGTTTGGAAAGAAAACCAAAACTAACTTTCTGGAGAAGGAAGGATCAGCTAGCATGCCTCTTGAGCTAGTCCATACAGATGTATGTGGTCCTTTTAGGAAAAGGACACCTCGAGGAGAAGAATACTTGATATTATTCATTGATGATTTCTCCAAGTTTGTTTGGTTAGGACTTATGAAGCACAAAGACGAAGCATTCAAAAAATTCAAATCCTTCAAAGCCTTGGTTGAAAATGAATCAGGTCACAAAATTAAGTGCCTCAGGTCTGACAGAGGTGGGGAGTTTACCTCAAATGAATTCTTCGATTTCTATGAAGAACATGGGATAAGAAGAGAATTCTCTACAGCTAGAACTCCTCAGTAAAATGGAGTGGTGGAAAGGATGAACAGAACAATCCAACAAATGGCTCGTGCTATGCTTGATGAGTCTGGAACTCCTGCAACTTTCTGGGGTGAAGCTGCATATGTTGTGGTTGTTATTCTCAACAAAACAAATGTCCGAGTGAACAGCACTCAAACTCCTCATGAGCTCTGGTATGGTGAGACTCCTTCGATAAAGCACTTCAAAATATTTGGGAGCAAATGCTATATTAAGAATACTGATGAGCAACTTGGCAAACTTGAACCTAGAGCAGATGAAGGCATTCTTCTTGGTTATTCTCCACACAGCAAAGCATATAAGTGCTACAATAAAAGACTTGGAAGAATTGTTGACAGCATTGATGTAGTGGTTGATGAAAAGGGATACATTCCTAGGCAAGTAAATCATGAAAATATCGAAGAAGATGAAGACTACCCTCAAAGACAGAATGATGAAGAAGAAGAACCTCAAGAAGCACCAGAGGAACAAATAAGGATAGAAGAGAAGACTCCATCTAGGTATGTTCAGAAGAATCATCCAGAATCTCAGATTTTGGGGGAGAAAGAAGCAGGTGTACAAACAAGAAGAACAATTGCAGAAGCTTCAAGCTATTTGGCATTACTCTCTTCCACTGAACCACAAAATGTGAAAGAAGCATGGAAAGATGAATATTGGGTCAAAGCAATGGATGAAGAACTTGAGCGGATCGAAAAGAACAACACTTGGGAGTTGGTTCCTAGACCAAAGGATAATAATGTTATAGGGACAAAATGGGTCTTCAAAAATAAGTTGAATGAAAATGGGGCAGTAATTAGAAACAAGGCCAGACTTGTTTGTAAAAGGTATGCGCAGCAAGAAGGAATAGATTTTGAAGAAACTTTTGCTCCTGTTGCAAGACTTGAGGCCATCTGAATGTTCCTTGCTCTCTCAAGCTTTCAAAAGTTCAAAGTATTTCAAATGGACGTGAAATCAGCCTTTCTGAATGGAGACTTAGAAGAAGAAGTATACATTGAGCAGCCAGATGGTTTCATTCTTGGAAATGATCCAAATCTTGTATGCAGACTGAAAAAGGCTCTCTATGGTCTTAAACAAGCTCCAAGGGCTTGGTACTATCGGTTGGACAAATATCTTCATCAACAAGGTTTTTCAAAAGGATCAGCAGATAGCAATATTTATATAAAAATTGAGAATGACAAATTGCTAATACTTGTTGTGTATGTAGATGACATTATCTTTGGCAGCAATGAAGAATCTATGAGTCAAAGCTTTGCCTCGGTGATGCAGAAAGGATTCGAAATGTCCTTGCTTGGGGAATTGACATATTTTCTTGGTTTGCAAATCCAACAAAACGAAGGAGGGATCTTCTTGTCTCAAACCAAGTATCTCAAGCAGATTTTGAAGAAATATGGCATGGAAGATGCAAAACCAGTATGTACACCCATGGTCACAAGATGTAGCCTCAGTGCAAATGATGAATCAGCAACAGTGCATCAACCAACCTACAGGTCTATGATTGGAAGTCTGCTTTATTTGACAGGTACCCGACCAGACATCATGCATGCAGTGGGAATAGTTGGAAGCTTTCAGGCAAATCCAAAGGAGACTCATCTTCAGGCAGTGAAGAGAATTTTCAAATATCTTCAAGGGACTCAAAATTTTGGCTTATGGTATCCTAGAGATACAGATCTCACACTTCATGCTTATACAGATGCAGATTGGGCCGGAAGCGTGGATGACAGGAAGAGCACAAGTGGTGGTGCATTCTTTATGGGTTCCAGATTAGTATCTTGGTTCAGCAAGAAACAGAGTTTGATTTCCTTGTCTACAGCTGAAGCGGAATATGTTGTTGCTGCATCTTGCTGCACTCAACTCCTTTGGATGATGCAGACCTTGCAGGATTTTCAAATCACTTGTACACCACCCATCTCCATCTTATGTGATAATACAAGTGCAATTAGCATTTCAAAGAACCCAGTCATGCATTCAAAGACCAAGCACATACCGATCAAGTATCATTTTCTCCGGGAACAAGTGCTTGAACAAAAGGTCAAGTTGGAGTATGTTCCTTCTAAGGAACAAGTTGCTGATATACTCACCAAACCATTGCCCAGGGAGACCTTTGAATACCTCAGGCAAAAGCTGGGGGTTGTTGATGCATCATCTTGTTGTTGAATCTCTTCTGATTGATGGGTGTACGCAAGGTTCATCTGGGGTATATGCGTACATGTGCTGGGTTGCGGATTGGTCAAAGATCGAATGGCACAGGTTCAAGGGGAGCATATAATGCATTGTTGGCATTATGGAGGAAGTACAGAAGGAGATCATGGATGCTGGTCAGAATATTGCTGCAATATGTCTCTATCTCTTTCATGGTCATTTATGGTGTTTGGTGGATTCTAGTTCTTCTTTGCAGATCTGGTTTATAGTCAGGGGGAGCATGCTCTTAGCGGGAGCATAACCCTTTGCCCTTGATGTCAAAAGGGGAGAATGACGTTGAGGATCTTGAGGTTGAGGTTGCCATCAAGTCCAAAGGGGGAGATTGTTGGCATTATGTTTCTAGTATAGCTCTATGTTACAGGTGTTGTACTTGATGGCAACTCACTCTTATGGAAATTCTCTGTTCTGGCTCTCAAAATGTTGGAAATTAAGAGGTTCGCAGGTGAATGGTTCAAAAGGTGCGGACCCGCAGGCACACCATGCAAGAAGTGCGGTCATACCCGTAGGTTACCTGTTCAGAAGGTGCGGTCCCCCAGTTCACTCTCTTCAAGGCAGAGAAGCGCACTCACGTGGGTTTTCTTATGTTTGGCCCGTGGTATTTAGCCCGTCGTTCATGATCCTATGGTTTTGGCCCATGGTATAGGATCTAATTTAGCCCCGGCTTGGATCCATTATTTTGGTTATTTGATGGTTTTGTCCCATGGGGTGAATAAGGGCTTGACTATAAATAGGGAAGGAGATCACTTGGCCAAGGTATCTTTGTAAATTGAATATCTTAACATCTGAAATATTGGGTTATCAGTTTAAAAAGCTTGATCTATATAAAAGTGAAGTTGAAAGTGAATCTATGAAGTGTGATCTCTCGGGCGCATGATCAGATCTGGGCATCTGACTGCCAATGGCACTTCGGAGGGTTGTTGATTTGGTTCAAATCAAAGGTCTGTAGGTATTTCATGGTTCAGGTGCGGAGGATCGCAGCTCAGTGAAAGGTCCAGTGCGATGGTACGCGGTTCACAAAAAGGCACAGTGCGGGGGATCGCAGTGCGACCGAAGATGCAGTGCGTAGATACAGTAGAAGTACGCGGCGGAACAGAAGGGCACAGTGCGGACGGACGCAGTGAGACAGAAGAAGTAGTGCGGAGCAAGATCAGAGGTACATGACACGATAGAAGGAAAGCCTGCGGAGATACATAGAAGTACACGGCGCGATAGAAGGAACAGGTGTGTTGGCACAGTAAATGTACGCAGAAAGGCAGAAGGTGAGTTGCGGAGATACACAGTAAAGCAAAAGTCACTCTGCGTGGATACGCAGGAATATAGAAGGCGGGGTGCGGAGTCACGCAGTCCAGATAAGGAAAAACTATGGATCTTTCTTAAAAACATTTGTTGGTTATCTTTTATTTATTGCTGCAGAGCTCTGGGTTTATATTTCTGGTACTATCTTTCTGTTTACAGCATTCTGAGAATTTGGGTGATTGCATAAGGAGTTTAGGTGATTTGCATGTACTTGATGATTATTTGATATTCTTGGATCCAGTTTGAAAATTTATGAAAAGTGGTCCTTGAAAGAAAAGAAGTAGGGGGTTGTATCTCCCTTCCAGGAGAGACTGGAAAACGAGAGAGTGTTGTAGCTCTTTGCAGGTTGTAACCTGCGTACTGGTAAAGGACTGCACCAGTACAAAATCAATGTAAAAGGAGTTTCTAATTGAAAGAAGATAGAGACATATTGCAGCAGGTGGTTTTCACCCACATTGGGTTTCCACCTTATATCTGGTGTTCTTTGGTGTGACTATTTGTTTTTCTTGTTCATACTCATTATTTTATGGTACTGACATACAAAGTAATGATCAATATTTGAAGAATAATTCAAAGTATAAATAAGGAAGATATATTGAAAAGAATTTAATAATACTGATTCACCCCCCCCCCCTCTCAGTATTATTTCCAACAGGGAGTGCCTAGGACCACATCAGAACTCAAAACCAAAGTTGGCAGACGGCTATATTTTCTCAAAAAGATTGGAGAAGTTTCCTTGTGAAATGATAAAATTGGTGAGGGTTTAGGGAAAGAAAGTGAGGACCATGGGTGGATGAAGTTGGGATGAGGTTGTTGATCATGAAATCTCTATGTACTGCTGAAACTCTTGCACTGCACTCAACCATTGACGTTTATTCATAAATCCTATAAAAAAGAAGGATTTCAATTAACTAAGGAAGACGGATTTTCATGAGCTAGCTTCCTATTTCATACATGGGAAAAACTTGCAGAATGATATAAAACATTGATGAGATCTAATGTAAGACTGAAGATAGAAGAAATGGAAATAAAATCATACTCTTGAAAACTAGAAAAACGTTGACCTAAGTGTGGAGCAAGAGGGTTAAAAAGGTCTTGATGGCATGGAGGTCAAGTAGAGGCCTAATCCCAGCTTCAATGATGAATTTTCTCAATCTGGGCTCAAAACACGATTTCCTACAGGATGCTACAGTGATTTCCTACAAGATCTCATGGTTACTACAGGATGTTATAGATTTATTATAATTCATCAAATGACCAAGAAAATCAAATGAAAATTTGGATGGGACAATTTTTTTATTAACTGGGATGTCTTAGGTTCCCATTCCAAGTGGAATCACTAAAAAAAACCTATGTTAACCCATGCTAAAAAATAGAAAAACATTACTAGTCGAAAATCTAGAAATTCAAGAACTAGTGAGATGGTAAATCAAAACAATCCCTAAACTAATCAAGTACAAATGCAATGGGGTAATTTTTTTTTATGAGCTATAATGTTTTGTGATCTAATGCAAGTGGAACCAAATTGATTGAAGCTCGTTAGCATTCTCTAAAGAGTATCCTAAATTTACTATTCTTTGCCATAAAGGAGTTCCAGAAATCTAGATTTGGGAATAAGAAAGCTAATCCAAGTAGCTCAATGATTACTATGACCTTCCAAATATTTTTCAAGGATGAAATGATTCTTATGATACTTCAAAAGAACTTAAATTCAACTCAATCCTACAACAATAAATCATTAATACTAAATGCAGAAGTAGAAAGAAATAAAAACGAGAGATGCATGTGAAAACGAAGTGAAAAGAAGGAATGAAAAGGATACAAAAGGGCTCTAAGGCTCCTTGTATGGCCAAACCCAAGAAAAATTAGAGATCTATGGAGGAGAACAAGATTTAAAAGCTGAACATGACACCAATCCTCATTATTTTCATCAATACAATTACACCCCTGCAAGAAAATACAATGGAGCTACAAATATACAAGTTCTCTCCAAAATAGTACTAATGAAAATCTATCCCTAGAGGAAAATTCGAATTGGTACTTATAAAAAATGATTAGGAATCATTCCCCATGAATGGAGGAATCAACAATTCTACCAACAATTCTAGACAAGAAGAAATCAACAATTCTACCATAAGAAAACCCAGCCACAACGCTGCTCCTCAAAACACAGATAGGGGGAACACGCAGGATAGCTGGGTATACGGTCCAAGGAATACAGCAGAATGGGTTGCGCAGCAAAAACACAAAAGAATACCAAGCGGGAGACAGCGAAGAACGGAAACACGCTGTCCCAACGATTCTACCCCAGCCACCACGCAATCAAACTGGAATACGCACACGCAGATGGCTCAGGTAAGGACGTGGACAGGACAGCGTTCAACACGTCTGCGCAGCAGAATTGAAAACTCAACAGCCCCTTCGCATTCTGCTTTAACTGAGGATGATACGACAGATGAACTCCCCGGTAACTGGATGGATCAACAAGTAATAAACAGCAATAACGTCGCAGGCATAACCACATCGCAGTTCGATAATCCTGGAGGCACCAAACGTTGTAGCGAGGATGAGATAATCACTTCGGAGGTGGGAGCATCGCATACGGTTGTAGCTGAGGTTGACTGCGGAATAAATGGGGAAAGCAGTAACATAAAGTCAGCCAGCTCGGTTACCAGCCATCAGACCAGCGAAATTTCGACAGATGAACACCCCGACAATCTGATGGATCAGCAACCAATCAGCTCCAATAACGGCACAGTCATAACCGCAACGCAATGCGACAATCCTGTAGGTACCAAGCGCTGGAGCGAAGATGATAGAGTCTCATCAGAGGTGGGAGCAGGTAACTTGGAAAGCGCCCATAGACACAGGTACGCTTCTAATACCATTTCAAATAAATCTTGTGTTAATAAGCATTTTATTAGTAATGAAATTAATAATATAAACATAGAAAGTAGGTGTTCCAGCACAAGTCACGAGAACATCGTAGATAATGAGAACATAGAAAATAACCCTAGGAGCAGTATCGTGAATAATAAAAAAGTAGTTAACATATCTTCTTATGAGCTGAAAATAGAAGAAATGGAGGTCCTTAACAAAGGTCTTAACTTTGCTTTAGCCCCTAACAAAATCCCCAATGAAGAAATCATTTGCAACCTTGAAGATGGAATTAAGTCGCTCAAGGATGATGACAAAGAGCTCATCAGGCAAGAGGTCGCTGTTATCCTTAGAAAAGCCAAGCCCCCCAGAAGAAACCTAAGCCCTGATCAACTTAAAGCCCTAAAAAGCCTTAGAAATAATAAGGACATAGTCATTTTAAAAGCCGACAAAGGAGGCGCCACTGTCGTTATGGATTATGTAGATTATATAAACAAAATGAAAGACCACCTATACAATAGTGGTAGCTACAAAAAGCTAGAGAAAAACCCCATCTCCAAAATCACAAACCTCGTAAAGAAAGCCATTAAAGAAACAAGCCTTGATGATAAAATAAAAAAGAGATTGACTCCTAACAGCGAAATCACCCCCAGGATCTATGGAGCCCCTAAAATTCATAAAAAAGGTGTCCCCCTAAGACCCATAGTCAACACCATAGGGTCTCCCACTTATGAGTTAGCCAAGTACGTCGCTAGCATTCTATCCCCGCTAGTGGGTAAGACTAGCTCTTACATTAAAGACTCCAATCAATTTGTAAATCACATAAAAAACACCAAGCTAGAACCAGGAGACAAAATCGTGAGTTTTGACGTAGTCCAGCTCTTCACCAAAATTCCCCTAGATGATGCTATTCAAGTAGTTAAAGATGTAGCAGATCCCCAGACCGCTAAATTAGCCGAAATTTGTCTCCGCTCAACCTTCTTCTCCTTCCAGGGCGAAATATTTGAACAAACTTCGGGTGTTGCTATGGGATCACCTCTCTCACCTATCGTGGCAAACCTTTTCATGGAAAAATTCGAGAAGAAGGCGCTTGATTCATATCCACTAAAACCCAAATCCTGGGTTAGGTTTGTGGATGACACCAGTGTCAATTGGCCTCATGGCGAGAAAGAGCTAAGCAAGTTCCTAGATCATCTCAATAGCTTGTCTGAAGACATCAAATTCACCATGGAAGTTGAAGAAAATAATTGCATTCCATTCTTAGACATTCTCCTCATGAGAAGGAAGGATGGTTCCATTGGTCACAAAGTTTTTAGAAAGAAAGCCCATACAGATAACTACCTTCATGCCGACTCTCATCACCACCCCGCCCAAAAAATGGGGGTACTACAAACCCTCTTCACTAGAGCTTATAGAATCTCTGATATAAACCATACCGATGAAGAAATTTCCTACCTTAAAAGAACCTTTGCCAACCTAGGGTACAGCAATGAAAACATATACAAAGCCATTCAAAAAGCAAAAACTGATAACAATAAAAACAAAACAAAAGACAACCCAACCTCCAATACCTGCCTTCCTTACATCCAAGGAGTCACTGACAAAATAGCCAAAATCCTCAATAAGAAAAATATAAAAACTGCTTTCAAACCCTTGTCTACCATTAAGCAAAGAATGAGATCTGTTAAGGATAACCAAGAGCAACTTCAGCAAAAAGGAGTTTATATCATCAAATGTTCTTGTGGGGATCAATACATAGGAGAAACTGGTAGATCGGTTAGGATTAGACTCAAAGAGCATAGTGCAGACATTCGTAACGAAAGAACCAAATCCTCAGCCCTAGCTGAGCATGTAGGTAAAACTAATCATCATATTTGCTTAGAAGACACCAAAGTCATTGCTAATGTAGAACACCAATTCAAGCGTAAAGTTAGGGAAGCTATTGAAATCATTAAACATCCTAAAAACCTTAATAGGGATGGTGGCATGGAAATTAGCAAAAATTGGAACCCCGTGCTAACCCCCGCTAATAATCTTAATAACGATGTTAGAAATTCCTAACCTGCCATCATAATAATAAAATTAACCATGCTGCTCTTGAGAATCCTAGACAAGAAGAAACCTAATAATTTACTATAATATAATAAAATTAAACATCTAATAAGAAGGGTATAAAAAGCATTAATGGATGCAAATAATAGAAGCATTAATAACATTAATATTAAATAAATGATAAGGCTAACATAAACCTCATCAAATAAAAACAAATATAAATTATAATAGATATAATAAGCATGTATAGAAGAACATTAATAAATATCTTAGTAAATAACATATATAATAATATAGATAAGCAACTATCAATAAACAAACATCTATTATAATAGATAAATAATAGATAAATTAATAAGTATATATAGTAGAGCATTAATAAATATCATAATAAATATCAATTATAATAGATAACAATAAGTATATATAGAGGAACTTTAACAAATATCATAGTAAATATCATAAATAATAATATAGATAATAGGAGCAAAATAATAATAAAGAATTAGAATAACATTAACAAGAACAAATAATAAATATAAACAAAAAAGCATTAAATATTAAAATACTAATAAGAATAATACTAAATAATCTAAGAATTACAAAAAGAGATTTTAATAACAAATAAATTAATTTATAAGAAGACATAATAAACAAACTTACATAACAATACTAATAAAGTCTCATTTTAATCAATTAAGAATAGCATCATAAATATCAATAAGCATAAACCATAATTAATAAGCAAGAATTTAATTATGAGGCATAATGATAAAATAAGACAAAATATAAAATTGTAATATTAATATAAAAATTAAAAATAATTACAAGGTAGTTATTAAAATAATTAAATTGTAAAATCAAAAAACTTAAATGACAATAATAAATTAAATTATCAATGAGGCAAAGAGTCGGCCATTGGTCTTCACATCCTGGGTTTTTCATATTTATACCTAACATTTCCTTCTTTTCTCCTCACATTTTGTCCTGATGATGAGTCTAGTTTCAGACTCGAAACGTCGACTACAAAACATGAACACTGTGGAAAATCCGAACTCCATTCAAAAATCACACCACAGTAATCTGCATACTAAAATAGTGGATCTAGTCCCCAATACTAGGAATCTGCATTAAATGACAAGGAACACATTCCTATATTTTCTCAATCGTTAGAGTTCCACAATCTCTACCATAAATCCATAATATCTTGCTGATTTATTATTTATTATTGATCCTCCTATAGTAGGGAACAAGTCCCTAAATTATCTCCTCTTCCAAATCTTCATAATCTACCCAATATTCTCATAATATTCCACAAAAATAAATAATATTAGGCACAAATATGAAATTATTCATAAAAATTCCTAATCAATATATTAAAGTTAAAAATACATTATCTAATGCAGAAAGAGAGGTTTAATGTGCTGAAGGATGGTCATAGGCCTTAATTTATGATTAATTTAGAGGCATGGGCCTTAATTTATGTCTAATTTAGAGGCCCATCAATATTTTTCAGAGGTTGTGCTTAAATTCCTACAATCAACACAAAGATGGATGTCACAAATTTTCTTCCTAACATGTACTAAGTTAACAACCTAGTGAGTGTGTCACACAGGGAAAATGATCTTAGTTGTCAGGAGTTTATTCAATTCTTCTTTAACTGAGGACTCAAGACTTGGGTGCATTTTCTTAAGTTTCTGCTGAAAAGGTTTGGTTTGGGGTTTCATAGGAATGACATGTTATATAGTATTTAGATCGAAGGTCTTCAGATCATTATAAGTCCAAGATAATACATCCTAGTACTGCTTGAACAAGTTAATACAATTTGAACTTTCTTCGAGAGATCATTTTATTCCTAAATTGATGCATTGTGGAATATCCTTTCACCCCAATTTTATAACTCCGACTTCCATGGTAGGGATATTGGTTTTGCGATTCCTAACTCTCTTAAATATATCAAGAAATTCTTATAAATGCTCTAATCTAACAACAAATTTATGGATCATTTTTACCATGTCAAATGTTCATCTCATGACTATTGTTTTCTGATCCGAGAGAAGTCCCACAAATTCTCTTCATGAGTTATGTCATCAACGACTACATCATTACATGTACCCTCGATATGTAGAAAGTCAATGCTATATATATCATCGTCAAACATATGCCAATTAATGATGCTCTTAGGTATGGATGGTGTAAAAAGTAATTCTACTGTAAAAGATGGAATCAATTTAGAAGCTACATTAGCTAACAAGTCTTCTTATTGATTTGCAGTTCTAGAGACATAATCAATATTGAAAGTTGAAAACATTGATATTAAATCCCAAACCCAATCTTGATAAGCCTTTAAATGTGTTGAAAGGTAGTGAATATAATTTTTTACTTGTCTAATAATTATTCTAGAACCACCATGAACGCTTAAACATTTAAGTCCAAAGTCCAAATATTTGTGGAGTCCTTTAATAAGAGCTTCGTACTCTTCAACATTATTAGTCCATTTAAATTATAATCTACATGAAATAAAAGTTTTATTTCCATAAGCATATAAAATCATACATCCAAAACTAACTCCTTATTTAGAATTAGAACCATCGAAACACAATGACTAGATTTTACATTTCCTAGTATTTTGTCAGGCCGGGAGGTAACTCCACAATGCAAATTGTGTTTTTGCATTAAGATTGGTCATGGATATATACATGGAGGGAGAGACTCTTGGGCTTCACGTCCTAGTGTCTCTTCATATTCTTAATCTCCTTATTTTCTATTTACATTATTTGAATGAATTTCCCAATCCCAAAGATTAGGTGTCAACATTCCCCCCTTAATCTGAATGGATTTTGATGACTCCAGGCATCATTATGTATCTTTCAAGCTTTTCTCTTACAAATGCTTTGGTGAAGATGTCTACAATCTGCTCATTTGTGGAACAATGGAGTAGATGGATTTTCCTGGCCTCAACATGATGTCGAATCAAATGGTATTTTGTATTGATGTGTTTCGTTTGATCATGAAACTTTGGGTTCTTGGTCAAATTTATTACAGAAGTGTTATCAATCATGAGAGGTGTTGAATGCATTTGTTTCTCCTACAAATTTCCAAAATTTTCCCGAGCCATGCAATTTCCTTTGTTGCTTAAGCTGCTACCACATATTCTACCTCAGTTGTGGAATCTGCTAGAACTAATTGTTTGTGTGATCTCCAGGAGATAGCTCATGATCCAACACTCATAATATAACCTAAAGCATATACCCCAGTTTCTTTGTCTCCTTTGAAGTCTCAACCAGAGTATCCAATAAATATGAAATAACCCACCTATGTATACTTGAGTCCAAAGTCTTGAGTTCGCTTCAAGTACTTTAGAGCTCTTTTTGTAGTAGACCAATGTCCCTCACAAGTCTTTTACATAAACAAGGAAAGGATTCCAACAACAAATGAAATTTTTGGTCTAGTAGTAGTAAAGTAGTTGAGACTTCCTACAAGTTGTCTATACCTTTTTGCATCCTCAAATTCTTTTCCTTTAATGGATGTCAGCTTCAAGTTCTATTCCATTGGAGTAGTTAAATGATTTCACTCAGCCATGCCAAACATGTTCAACAGATCTCCAATGGAATTTTGAGAGAGGAATATAAACTTCAAATTTTGAGTTACTTCATACCAAGATAGTAGTGAACATAACCCAAGTCATTCATTTCAAAACCTTTCCTCAATTCCTTATTTATGGATGCAATGTAGCTCTCATTGTTCCCTATCATCAAGAGATCATCTAGATACACCACAAGGTATACAACTATTTTTCCAACTTTATTGACAAACAAAGTTGCATCATCAAGATCATAATGTTTGAAGTTGATTTCTAGAAGATGCTCGGTTAAATTTTCATACCAGGTTCACGGTGCTTGCTTGAGGCCAAACGAGGATTTCACAATATTTCATACTTTGTGTCCTTGGCCCTTCACAAAAAATCCTTTTGTCTCAGACATAAAAACATTACCTTTCAGTTCTTCATTCAAGAAAGCAGTTTTTACATCCATTTGATGGAATTTCTAACTATTCTGAGTTACCAAGTAAAAGAGTGTTTGGATGGTAGCCCATTTTTTTGATGGGGAAAAGGTCTCCTCATAATTGACCCCTTCCTTCTGTGCAAAACCTTTTTCCATAATCCTAGTTTTCTTCTTGTCAAGTGAGGCATAAAGTTTATACTTGTTCTTATAGACCCTATTCCATCCAATTGGTTCGGTTCCCAATGGGGGATCAACTAGCTTCCAAGTGCCATTATTTATCAAGGAATCGTATTCTTTCTACATCACTTATTTCTGTTCATCATGAGAAGTGGCTTATTTGAAGGAAATTGGTTCAAAATATGTAGAAAAATTCAGTTCAAAATCATAAGAAACATCCATATCAACAGGTGAACCAGAATCATCTACATCACCTCCATTTTGTCTGGTTGAATTTCTTGTTGCTGTCTTTCCAACCTCATCAAGATGAACACTTTCAATTATCTATGTCAACCATTTTGGAGGACCTTTCTGAGATGGCCCATGATGCTTTGTTGACTGAGTTGGGACTGAATCAAGATTGAGTATCCCAATTCCTTTAGTCACATAAATCAAATTGTCATCAATGGCTAGAGCTTCATGTGGAGGAGAGAGAGCTTTAGAAGAAGATTCCACTGATTGATCCAGTACAAGAATTCCCCTTTAATGGAATATGATTATCAAATTCTTGAAATGATTTTGAAAGTTTGAATCTATTCAACCAATCAAGCTTCCGCTCAACAACATTGTCAGCCTTGGAAGTTTCAAGAAAGATCACATCTATAGATACAGAAAAATTCTCATTAACTTCATCATAGATATGATATTCTTTGGAGGTATTTGAATACGCCAAGAAGATACACTTATGATTCCTTGCACCAAGTTTGTTTCTTTGTTCCTTACGTATCAAGGCATAATAGGTGGAACCAAAGACCCTGAAATGCTTTACCGAAGGAATGTGACCATACCACATTTCATAAGGAGTCTCGTTTCTAATAAAATTAGGCGGACACCTATTATTTATATACACAACACATAGAATTGCATCAGCCCAAAACTTCAATTTTACATTCTTAAAAAACATCATGGAACGTACCATATTTAAGATTTTCCTATTCATTCTTTCAGATACTACGTTATATTGGGGATTATAAGGTATATTTGTTTGATTTTTGATCCCATGTCGGGGAAGATAGTTTTTAAATTCATTTGAAGTGTATTATTGTAACAACACTGGTGAAAATTTCATGTAATAAAACTTAATAAAAGCAAAATAAGACCATGGTTAAGGGACGCTTATTCCAAGATGAATGTTGGGAAATATATCCTAGTGGGCAACACCGGATGTGTGTTTTGGTTAAGGAAAATTGGAAAAGGCTAAGGAAAATGAATTAAAAGGAAAAAAGGAATTTTTGGCATATTTATTTATGAAAATAAAGGAAATTGGGAGAAAAGGAAGGTAAAAGGTCACAGGTTCTATGTGAGGAGGAAATTGAAGGAAAATAATGGAAAATGAAGAAATTAGAGGCCTCATGCATAAAAAGGCTTCTAAGCATCAGTTCATGGCTTTTTGTCAAGTTCAAGTTTGGAGCTCTCTCATTATTATCTCTCTCTCTCTCTCACTCACTCAGTCACTTATAGTTTTCATGGAGCACTCTAGTTTGGAGAAAAGGAAAGGGAAGGAAAGGCAAGGAAAGGAAAATAAAGAAAGGAACACGGAAAGGAAAGTAGGATCAAGAAACTTCAGCAGGAATACTTGTAAGTAACCTTTTGCATGTGTGATTTCCTAGCTGGTTTAGACATGCCTGGATTTTCATGTTGGTATATGGTTCTCTTGTTGTCGGTGGCATGGTTTTGTTGGGTTATGACAGTGGTTTTCAGCCTAGCCTATCCTTTTTCTGGATGCCATGGTATGTTGGGATGTTTATTTCGGTTTTGGAACTTTGGAATTGCTAGATGGATTTCAGAATCCAGGGTAGAGGTGCTCTCAAGGTTCCTTCCCAAAGGCCTAGGAATCCCTTGACTGATTTTGGAGGAAAAATGGTAAAGCTTGAGGGAGCAGTCTCGGTTTAGGGCCTAGTGATCTGGGTTTGGATTGCAGTAAAGCCTGAGAGACAAGGAGATGGAAAATTCGTTAAGGATAGTGATGGATTCTGGACGGCATTCCAAGTTCTGTTTGGTTGTGATCAAAGCACTAGTTTTGGCGTGATCATGGTTGGATGACAGTGAAGGTGGTTTAACATCTGGATTCCCTTGGTTTTCCTTGGATTGGTTGTTCTATGGGATCCCACATTCATGCTTCGAACATTGCACGAAGGTTACTAGATGAAAAAGAGATTTGGTTCAGCCATGTTTATGGTGGGGTGGTACGTGGAAGTCTTAAACTTGGTCAGATTTGCCTATGATTAATAAACGCTAAGTTCTCTTGATTTTGCACTGATTTATATGTGGATTTAATGGTTGTCATAACTATGATATTTATATGGTTTTATGCTAGTTATAAGCATAGTTGAATGACTGGTTCATGTCATGGTTATTTCATATATTTACTAGTAAATATTAAAAGGATGGATGCAAGACCTAATTAATGATGTAGTGGTTAAATGGAGAAGGAGGTGATCCTTCTGGTTATGTTTCATAAGTTGTTTTAGTCATTTATGCTCTATCTTGTATCCTAGAACTGTAGGTTACATTGATGCCAAGTGTTTCGCATAATGTCAGTCCCAATTGAGGATGCTTAGGCCTAGTCTTGAGGGTGATTTTGATTAATCAACATTGTTATCATGTTTTTAATCATTTCTAAAAGTTACAAAAGTTTTGGGTAGAGGATAGGATTCTGGGCTAGAAAATTGGCTCAAATCTTGGGGTCACTGTCACAAAACTGGCAATTCTAGACCACAGTCACTAGCATGCAAGCTTGTGAGAGTGACTTTGAGTTGTTGGGCAACTTGTTGCCCATAACATGAGAGTGACTGAGGGTTAAATGCTACCGAATAGTAGTGGGACCTAGGGACAGGTTTTCTGAGTGGCTGAGTTATCTCCTTAGGGGTCTGTTGATCATGCTAGATGACTTTATGTGATGTTCCATCAACTCCACTTCCTTAAGGTGACATAGTAGGTCGAATTGGATCATAGGAGCCTTTCTTTTCATTTTTACCCTAGATTGGCATGCTTACTCTCAGTAGACCTGGGAGAGGGTGTTACAGATTGGTATCAGAGCATGGTTACACTCTCTTTGGGTCATATTTGGTGCTGCATATATGGGTGAATGTGTTGGTCATGCATGCATGTCAGTTGCATGTGTGGCTCTTACACTGAAATTCCATGTTTTTATTGCACTGCATCATATTGATCATGGTAGAAGTAAGGTTATCACAAGTAACTTGATGTTGATTTTATGGAATGCATCATCATGAGTATATGACTGGTTATACAATTATATGTAGCTTGATTACATTCTTATATGTTGGGTTGCATTCTTGGTTATTTGATTACATGCACCAGTCTTGTAGGTTGATTACAATAATTGATTGCTTATGCTCGACTACATGCCATTATGTTTATGTGTAGTTGATTAGGTGTTTCTTAGGCAGGTGGATAGTGGCATGAGGCAATGTTCATAGTTGTTATGAAACCAGCTCAAGAAAAGATAGAAAAGAAAGATCAACGCCTTAGAATTCAGCCTCTTCGAGGGGGCAACCTCCTTTACATTACATAAATGAACAATTCTTGGATGATACAAATGACAAAACCTCCTTTCTATATATAGGAGTCTAAGGAGTCACAATATAATCCAGCCGACCTAACAATAATAATATAAAGCCACAAAAATAACAATAGAGGGATTCTATGGGGCACATAAATAACAATATGGGGGTAATAGGGGCACAACAATATAAATAAGGGGTATAACTACAATAGTAATGGGGTAATCACTAGTATTATAGGGACCCAACATGCCCCTCTCCTTCAAAAAAGTGTTGTCCTCAACGCTTGAGTAGTTCTGGATACTTCTGCATAAAATTCTCATCCTCCCATGTGGAATCTTCAGCGGATAAGTTCTTCCACTTGATAAGATACTCTGAAATTGATCGATTTCGTAGCTGTCGAGTTCTTGTTTCTGTGACTGCTTCCGGTTCCAATATAATTTTTCCTTCCTCGTCAAGTTCTGGCAATATTGTTTGAACTGGGAGCTTGTCACCTATAACCTTCTTTAAACATGAAACATGGAAAACTGGGTGCAATCGAGAAGCTGCAGGAAGCTCCAATTTGTATGCCATAGTACCAATCTTTTGCAACACCTTGTACGGACCATAATACTTTGGTGATAATTTATTATCCTTCTTAGCTTGCTTTAGGGACATTTGCTTATATGGTTGTAGCCGTAGGAATACCCAATCACCTACATCAAAACTTCTTTCACTGCGATGTTGATCTGCCTGTTGTTTCATTCTATTTTGTGCCAACACGAGGTTATCCTTTAAGAGTTGGAGGACTTGTTGTTGATGTTCGATGTGATGTTCCACTGCCTGAACCTTAGAATTTTCTCTTAAATATGATGTGATGGATGGTGGTTGATACCCATAAAGTGCCATAAATGGGGTCATTTTTGTTGCTGTATGGAAGGAAGTGTTATACCACCATTCAGCCAGAGGCAACCATTTGACCCATTGTGTCTGTTTATCAGATACAAAGCAACGAAGATATCCTTCCAAACATTTGTTTACTATCTCAGTTTGCCCATCAGATTGAGGATGATAAGATGAGCTATGAGCTAACTGAGTACCAAGACAAGAAAATAATTCTGTCCAAAAATTTCCAGTGAAAATGGGATCTCTGTCACTTACAATAATCTTTGGGTTTCCATGTAGCTTTTGAACTGTTTCCATAAATGCAGTAGAAACTGTACTGGCTTTAAATGGATGTGATAATGCACAAAAGTGTGCATACTTGGTAAGTCTGTCAACTACCACCATGATGACACTCTTTCCCTCAGACTTGGGTAAACCTGTGATAAAATCCATTGAAACCTCCTCCCAACGTTGGCTTGGAATGGATAAAGGTTGTAATAGACCCGGTGTCTTAATTGTTTCAACTTTATTTTGTTGGCAAACCAAACATTCCGCCACAAACTTTTGAATATCTGATTTAAGGCCATCCCAAAAAAATTCCTTCTTAACCCTGTGGTAAGTTTTTAAAAATCCTGAGTGCCCTCCTAAGGGAGAAGTGTGCAATTCCATAAGAATCTTTTGTTTTAGCTGGGAATTCTTACAGAGGTATAAGCGATCTTTGTACCATAACGAATCATTTTGCCAGCTAAATGTATCAGAAGTACTGGAATCTTGTTGTAGCTTTCGAATAAGTGCCCACACTTCTTCGTCATTCTTCCATTCCTCCTTTGCTTCGTTTATCCAATCTGGTTGGATAATAGAAATGGCACACAACAATGCTTCCACATCCTCATCCTTTCTTGAGAGTGCATCTGCCACCACATTTTGCTTCCCTTTTTTGTAGATGATTTCAAAGTCATAACCCAACATCTTTGTGACCCACTTTTGTTGCTCTTCAGAGGATAATCTTTGTTCTAAAAAGTATTTAAGGCTATCATGATCCGTTTTTACCTTGAAGTGTCTTCCCATTAGGTAGGGTCGCCATTTCTTAAGTGCATGGAGTATTGCCAACATTTCCTTCTCATAAATAGCTTTGCTTAAAAACTTTCCCTTGATTGGACGACTTTCAAAAGCAATGGGTCTTTCATCTTGCATTAGAACAGCACCAATTCCATTTCCTGAAGCATCACATTCCACAATAAAGGTTTTTGTGAAGTCCGGTGTAGCTAAGACCGGTGCTTGGCACATTGCCTCTTTAAGATGTTCAAAGGCCTTTGTTGCTTCCGGAGTCCATGAAAATGAATCTTTCTTCAATAATGTTGTTAGAGGTGCTGCTATTCTCCCATAATTCTTAACAAACTTGCGATAATACCCTGTCAACCCAAGAAATCCTCGCAGATGCTTTATGGATGTGGGGATTTTCCATTCCTTAATGGCTTTAATTTTGCTAGGGTCTACCTTAACTCCTTCATGAGATACAATATGACCCAAATATTCCACCTCCTGGACTCCAAAGAAACATTTGGATCTTTTTGCATATAATTGTTTCTCCTCCAATAGTTGTAGCACCTTGTCAACATGTTCAACATGATCCTTCCAAGACTTGCTGTAGATTAGTATATCATCAAAAAATACTAACACAAATTTTCTAAGGAATGGTTTGAAAATTGAATTCATCAAACCTTGAAATGTTGAAGGTGCATTGGTAAGGCCAAAAGGCATGACCAAAAATTCATAATGACCCTCATGAGTTCTAAATGCCGTTTTCGGAATGTCTTCAATCTTCATTCTGATTTGATGATATCCCGAACGAAGATCCAACTTGGTGAAGTAAATTGATCCATGCAATTCATCCAGTAATTCATCAATGACAGGAATGGGGAACTTATCTTTAATAGTGAGCTTGTTGAGCTCCCTATAATCTGGACACATGCGCCATGATCCATCCTTCTTGTGCACCAATACTACTGGAGCTGAGAAAGAACTTTGACTCGGTTGAATTATACCAGCCTCTAGCATTTCTGCAACCATACGTTCAATTTCACTTTTTTGGACATAGGATATCTGTACGGCCTGATGTTTGGAGGAACACTTCCTGGAATCAGATGAATAGCATGATCATGATCACGCATAGGTGGGAGACCTTTGGGAGTCTCAAATACCTTGGAATGATTGTCCAGGACTTTTTGGAGATCTGGAGAAATAGATGATTCCAATGTGGAAACATCTAGCGAACATAATTGTGCAATTACACCTCTTTGCTCCTTTTTTAGAAGCTTTGTCATGCCATTAGAGCTGATTATCTTTCCTGGTTTCCCTGCAATACCCCTTAATTCAACTTCCTTTCCTTCCACAGAAAATTTCATGAAAAGTTCTTGAAAATTAAAAGCTATTGTACCCAAGGATTGTAGCCATTGGACTCCTAGTACAACATCAGCACCTCCCATTGGAATGGAAAGCATTGGGCTAGTCAATACATATTCTCCCATGGATAGCTTGATATTATGGCACTTTCCAGAACAATTTATTGTTCCTCCATTTGCAATCATCACTTGACACTCTGGTGCTGGATATAGGAAGCAATTCAATTCTTTTGCTACCCTACAATGAATAAAATTGTGGGTGCTTCCTGAATCAATCAACACTATTACCTTTTTCTTCTTGATTTGTCCTTCTATCTTGATGGTTTGAGGAGTGGTAATTCCCGCCAATGCATTACAAGATATGGTCGGATTTATTTGTTCTTCATCTAGGCTTTGTTCCTGGAATATATCCTCTTCTTTTGACCTTTCTTGCTCCTTTTCTTCTTCCTCTTCACAATCTATGTAGAATAATTTCTTCTCAGCACACTTATGACCTTTTGTGTATTTGCTATCACAATTGTAACAAAGCCCTTTTGCTCTTTTTTCTTCCAATTGTTGTGGTGTCAACCTTGTAGGTTGTGGAAGACTATGGGCAACAACACTTCCGTCTTTATAGTTGTGAATGGTATGCTTCCTAGTTGCCATAATTTTGCTTTCCATTTTTCTTGCTAACCTGAATGCCTTCTCTAATGAATCAGGTTCCCAAAGGCGCACATCATGTTGGATATTATCCTTTAAAGACCCTATGAACACATCAATCCTATGCTCCTCTGGAATATCTTTTACCCTTATGTTCAATTTTTGGAACTCCTCAATGTGCTCCATTATTGAACCCTTTTGTTTGAGACTTATCAATTGGCTAAAAAAAGTGTTGCTTTTTGTATCCTCATAATGTGCTATCAATTCTTCCGTAAAAATTGCCCAAGTGATAAATTGTTTACGAGAACAAAGCCATTGATACCATACAAACTGATTTGGTTCCAAATATAAAGTTGCCATACGTACCTTTTGTGTGTTTTGCACATTATTGAGATCGAAGAATTGCTCCATCTGTAATATCCATGTGGCGGGATCCTTGCCATCAAACTTCCTCATATCGATTTTTGGAATATGGTGATTCTTCGATCCAACATTAGCGTCTATGGAATCATGATTAACATTTCTTTTGTTCTCATCATGAGTTTCCTTTACTACCTTTTCACCATTAGTAAGTATTTCTTGTAGAAAATTAGTCAAATCTGTCTTCAAATCTGCCATGCTTGTCTTCAAATTTGTGTTCAAATCTATCTTCAAATTGTCCATCTTAGCTTCCATGCCATTCATCTTAGCTTCCACGCCATTTATCTTAGCTTCCACGCCATTTATCTTAGCATCTGTTAACTTTTGTGAGCGTGACATTTGTTGCACTTGTTCTTGTAATTTTGATATATCATGTAGCATTTCTTCCTCTTCTTCATGAGTCATGCTAGAGCTTTCAGGTTCCTTACTAGGTGTTTGCATTTTCTTTCCTCGGGGCATCAGTTACCGATAATAATGCTCTACTATGCCCTTTGAATTCCTTCAAAATAAATTTTCAAACCAAGCTTAAGCAAAAATTTTAAAAAATCTACACACCTTTTTTCACTTTGTAGGAGCTCGATATTGCCTCTGATGTATCTCTGTACTTTCCGATCATCTAGTTCTGAAATTGTGACCTGTAGTAGCTCTCTGTGTCCTCTTTCCAATGCCACAAGTCTGACCCAAATTGGATTCTCCAAGGAAGAGTTATGCGAAATCTCCCACAGTGACTTGATTATAGACTAGTTCAGTAGAGCGAACTTGTACGACGTGCCACGAGTCACTGTTTTGACCTTTGGATCTGAAAAACACCCACAAGAAACTACAGTCCGTCCTCTTTCTGTACCTTCTTACGAAATTTCAATCCGATCCCCAGAGAGAAAGTTATGACGATTTTCCCCAGGTCACCTGTTTTGAATGTAATTCAGGAGTCTGCAAAAAGACCAACTTCCTCAGATCATATCTCCGCAAATATCGCGCGAAAAGCTCTGAAATTCGGACCCAAGGTTCAGCGCAATTTCTTCTCAAATGGGTTTTTTTTGCGACTTCTGAAACATCACAGAAAAAAAAAGTTATAGCGAAAATGCCACGATGACTTGTTTGGAGCAGCGAAACCCTAGAATCCAAAGCTCTGATACCAAATGTTATGAAACCAGCTCAAGAAAAGATAGAAAAGAAAGATCAACGCCTTAGAATTCAGCCTCTTCGAGGGGGAAACCTCCTTTACATTACATAAATGAACAATTCTTGGATGATACAAATGACAAAACCTCCTTTCTATATATAGGAGTCTAAGGAGTCACAATATAATCCAGCCGACCTAACAATAATAATATAAAGCCACAAAAATAACAATAGAGGGATTCTATGGGGCACAGAAATAACAATATGGGGGTAATAGGGGCACAACAATATAAATAAGGGGTATAACTACAATAGTAATGGGGTAATCACTAGTATTATAGGGACCCAACATTATGTGTAGTTGATTAGGTGTTTCTTAGGCAGGTGGATAGTTGCATGAGGCAATGTTCATACTGGAGTATTGGTTGTTGTCATGCATGAGGTCATAACATGCATTGTTGATATGGCCTTGCGTTGATGATTGGACCTAGTTAGTATGATGGTTGTGTTGATGCACTTATTGATACACATTTATATGTTATTATGGTTATCATTGTATATGAATCATGTTGATTTGATGATCTTGTAGACAAGGTATACTCCCCGAGTATGCTAAGGTATGTTGATTTATGGTGATTTGGTTTCGCTGACATAGTATGCCTTACAGGAAAGAGATCAGATGGCTAGCAAGGTCATAAACTACATAGAATCTCCCTATGAATCAAATGGACAACATGGTGTGGGGCACTCTTCTAACTTAACAAACACCTCGAGAAGCCCGAAGGAAGAAATAAGGATTTGAAAAGCCGACAATGACAAAATTATGCAAGCATAAGAGAAACAAGCAGATTTGAATGTGATATTACTTCAGAGTTTGTCAAGTTTGCAGCAACATGGAACTGTTCGGATCATCCAAGGACACGATGAAAAAACTAATGGGGCATATGGCAGCAGGTCACATAGTAGGAACAAGTCAGATAGATCTGACACTATCAGAGATGGAAGGTTGTTGGACACTTCGGATAGCAAAGGTACTGGACACAGGTATTAAGCTAGTTTTGGTTCTAATAGACATCATGATCGTCATCATTATCATTAGTACAGGAGGAATGATAGGGGATATTTTTTGGATGAGTTGAATAAGGCCAAGTCACCTACCTTTGATGGAGAGATGAAGAATCGCAAGATGTGGAGGCTTGGTTGCTTGGCATGTGAAAATACTTTAGATTGCATGATTACTTAGAAAACATGAAAGCAAGGATAGCACTTTTCAGTCTCAAAAGTAGATAATTGATGGGAAGACATGAAGAATGTCAAGGACATACATCAGGATGAGTTGAATTGGCATGCGTTCGAAAGGATCTTCAAGAAGAAGTACCTGTCTGAGAGGTATTATGATGACATAACTAAGGATTTTTATGAGTTGCAGATGGGTTCTATGACAGATGAGGAGTATACTAGAATATTTTTGGAGTTGTTGATATATGTGCCTTACCTCAGATAGAAGAAGCCAAAGTTCAAAGATTCATCAATGGATTTCTAGTTGCATACAGAGACCGGATTGAGTTCGATGAGCCTAGGTCATTGGAGGGGGCCATTCGAAAGTTGAAGCATTGTTATGAGAAGTCTTAGTGCAAAGTTGTGCCTAAACATGGCTTGAAAAGAAACAACAAAGCTAAAGGAAAATGGACACCAAAGAGAGGAAGACCTCAATATGCAAGTGAGAAAGATAATGCAACTCATTATAAGAGATTCAATGCAACTGAGAAGGGACATGGAGAGGAGCAGGCTAGAGGCGGTGGTAAGGAACAATTAGAGTGTTGGATAGGGGGTAAGGATCGTCGTAAGAGGGATTGTCCTCAGTATCAGAGTGGTGGTAGAACCCAGATCTATAGTTCTCAAGAGGCACATACAGTTGGTGATGTTAGTCATAACTTTCACCAGATTTATGTAGTTGTGGACAACAGGCAGGCGGATCATCAAGCATCGATCATTAAGATAGACGATAAGATTTGGGAACAAGTTGTTTCTATTTTGATTGATCATGGATCTAATTATAGTTATATTAATCCTTACCTGGTGGATAACTGTGGTTTGAGAAATGAAGTACGTATAGAATCTTGGTTGGTACAGTTGGCTACAGGTACAAAGAAGTGAATTCACCATTGGGTAAGAGATTATGCATTTGAGTTAAATGGTATGCCTACAAAAACAGACTTGAATGTACTTCCATTAGGTTCGTATAGTATGCTTTTGTGGATGGATTGGGTATACCTTCACAGAACTAAAGTGGATTGCTTCAAGAAGGCCATTGAGTGTGTGGATGATAATGGGGAAAAAAGGATCTTACAGCGGAATAAGAAGCCTACATCAATGAGGATGGTTATCGCTATGTAGGCTAATCGTAGTTGTAGAAAAGGTTGTGTGATGTTTGTAGTACACATTTCCAGTGACAAGGGTAAGGAGGTTGAGGATGACGATGTGTTAAGTAGGTACCCAGTTTTGCAGTAGTTTTAGGATGTATTTCCTGAGGACATTTTAGAGTTTCCAACTCATAGGGAGGTGGAATTTTTTATTGATTTGGGGCCAAGGGAAGCTCCAACATCAAAAGCACCTTACAGGATGAGCACACCTGAGTTGGTAGAATTGAAGTTGTATCTAAAGGAAATGTTAGACAAAGGGTACATCAGACCCAATGTATCACCTTAGGGCACACAAGTGTTGTTCGTAAATAAGAAGTATGGTACTATTAGATTGTGCATTGATTACAGGCAGCTAAACAAGGTAATGATCAAGAACAAGTACCCTTTGCCGAGGATTCATGATTTGTTTGATCAGATAAAGGGAGAATCATTGTTCTCTAAAACCAACTTTAGATCGAGATACCATCAGGTACACATCAAGGAAGAGGATATCTTCAATACTGCGTTCAGGACCAGCTATGGGAATTATGAGAATGTTGTTGTTCCATTTGGCTTAACTAATACTCCAGATTCATTCACGTGTTTGATGAATAGTGTGTTGCATCCTTATTTTGAAAAGTTTGTTATTGTATTCATTATGACATACTAGTATATTCTAAGAATGAGGAGGAACATGCCGAACATTTAGCAGAAGTGTTGATATTGCTACGAGAGCATCATTTGTATGCTAAAATTAGCAATTCCAACTTCTTTCAGACTGAGGTACATTACTTGGGACATGTTGTTTGTAAGGAAGGCATAGAAAAATATCTAGAAAAAATAAGGGCCATCATGGAATGGGCAGCTCCTAAGAATGTAGATGAGGTGAGATCATTTATGGGATTGGTAGGTTACTATAGGAGGTTCATTTGGAACTTCTCACGCATTTCATATCCTATCATATCATTGCAGCAGAAAGGTAAGAAATTTGAATGGACAATAGAATGTGAAGATAGTTTTGAGCACCTTAAGTAGTCATTGACACATGCACCAGTGCTAAAGATTGTGGATCAGGACCAGGAGTTTGTTGTGTGTATAGATGATTGAAAAATGGGACTTGGTGGAGTTCTCATACAAGAAGGATAGGTACTGTGCTATGAATCATGGAAATTGAATGAGCATGAGTAGAACTATCTGATGCATGATCTTGAGCTAGCAATGATTATACATGCACTGAAGATGTGGAGACATTATCCTCTGGGCACGAGGTTCACATTGATGAGCGATCAAAATGGGCTGAGGTATTTTTTGACGAGTGGAATCTAAATTCCAAGCAAGCTAGATGGTTAGCCACCCTTAGTGAGTTTGACTTTGAGATCAGATACATCTAAGGGAAGGAGAACCGATTTGCATGTGCTCTTGGTAGGAAGGTATAGGTAAATCATATAGAAGCTATAAGCTATTATGGGACAAAGTTACAAGATAGGATTTTGCAGGCAGGACAACAAGATGAAAAATACATGGATATTATGCATAGGTTATAGAAGAGTATAGGTACAGGTGTATGTATAGGTGTTATAGACATTTTTGGGCACTGCAACCCCAATCAAATGTGTCCATAAACCAAGGGCTCATAAGTGCCTAAAAGTGTTGTTCCAACCCCTAAAAGAACAAGGTCAACTGATTACATCATCTCCCAGAAGTTCTCCACGAAAAACTACTCAGAAATGGTCAAAACTGGACCATACTGATTGCTCAGTGCTAAGGGTGCGATGCATCCCACCTAAATGCACACGAGAGGTGCGATGCATACTGAAAATCCCTTCTATAGGGTGCGATGGATGAGAATAGACAAGTGGTGGAGACAGTTTGCGAGGTGAATGATCATGGAATCTTCCAGAAAATTCTCCTCTGACACTTGCCTCTCAGAATCGCCCAAGGATGAGTAAGAGATCAATGAGATCTCCAAGTGGAAACAAGAACTATCAGAGAGAAGACACTAATCAAAAACCCAGAGCTGACTCACACCTCTACAAATATCTATATATAGATCTCTCATCCCATAGATCCTGAGGTTGGAGGCTGGAGGCTGGAATTTTGTATCTTGTAAGGAAGTGTTGCTGGTTTCTTGGCATAACATCATAGTGTTGGGTGATCTAAGCTTTTCATGAGGTGAATAAGGGCTTTCTTGCTGAGAGGATGATGCTGGGTCAGAACAATCGGTTGTAATCCTATTTGCTATTCTTGATTATTAATAAAGCTATTCAAGCTTTCCTCCACATTCTTGTACGATTGATAATATATGCATTTGTGTGGTCAATATATATCTTGTCCTATATTGTTTATGATAGTAGATCTATGTTCTTGGATAGTGTCATGCTGATTTGATTCTACAGGTGCTCTTTGAAGTTGGGTAGACGAGGAAGCGAGTGGCAAAGATCTATCAGAAGGGAGAGGAATCAAGCAAGGAACCAAGCGCAAGATAAAGGTTGGTCTCCTTCTTTCCCCTCTTATCTACTTCTCATAAAGGAAAATGAAAGTGGTTTTAGTTTGTTTGTTTCTAAGGTAGCTACTAGACTTAGTGGGACTAGCAGCTTTGCATAAACACTAGGTTTCCCGATAACAAAATGGCGACTCTGCTGGGGAGCGAATAGATTGTTTGTTTGTCTACATTTGTTTGCTTTATAAACTTACAGATGGAGCCTGAAGTCAAGCCAGCTAGCCTTCAAACTGCATTTGCTATGCAAGTGCAAAGTAGATCAATTTTGCTTCAGTCTATCTCTGGGTTTTGTTTATGAACTAAACAAACGATTTACAAGCTCTCTAATTGCCCTTGTGGTGGCTCTAGTAACCTCCTTAGATCTACCCCTGTGATTTATTTACTGATTACCACTTGCTCGGCCTAAATCCCTGAATTGAGCTGCAAACTATGACCCGGAACCCAGTTGAAGTCTCGTCTCTGGACCATCGCACTGTCTCTTCTTTGGAATCTAGATGCATCACACTTCCCAAGTGTAGTAGGTGCGCTACATCTCACTTTCCCTGTGTTACAGGTGCATTGATCAGACTAGACCTCTTCTGCTGCTAGATTTTGGTTTCTGTGTTCACTCTTTTCAGCTCTATTCAGGAGTTTTGCTGTCTGTAGTTAGTATACCTCTGTTGAAACCCTCTTCCTTGCCATTATTCCGCCTCCATTGTGCAAAGAACTGTAAATGTTTTTATGTATTTTGAGCCATTTTCAGTTCTCTTTTATAAAGAAGTAGCGTAATTGAACTGTCGTTTCTTGATTTGAAAGTGTTGCAAGTGTTGTTTTCAGTCATAGAAGAGAATCCGATTGTTCTTGATAGTCGATTACATTGTTACTCTTGTATTTGATTTGAATTAGTAGTTTTTCAAGTGTCGAAAGCAAGTTTTCAATTCCAAATATCAAAGTGTTGTCATTGTCTTCATTTTGTCTTGAAAAGAAACTTGTTAGTAATGTCGCTTTGAAAAATAATTCAGATTTGCACTTAGCTTTCTTTTTATCATTCACACATTAAGAAGGCTAAAAACAAATACATGCATGTGCATTTGCATTTAGACTGTTTTTTGGTTTGATTTAGGACAGTGCATATAGTGTGTGCTCTCTGCTCTATGTTGAAAGAATTCTGTCTCTCTTTCCTTAGTAGCTAGGATTTTCATTGCAAAAAGAAGATTAAACGATTGTTTATCATCTTAGATTGCATTTTAGGAATTGTACATCTACATCACGCGGTGAACCTGAAAGGCAAATTTCTTAAGCAAGATCAACTGTAAAATAAATTTAATGAATCTAAAAACGCTTTGGAACCTAACACACAACATTTAGAAGTCTAGGCTAGAGACGTATTCCGGCGTCGTAAAGCCTGGTAACTGTTGTTTTCATTGCTGGTTGGGTGATTCCTCCACTTTGAGATGATAAGTGCCAGTATGGACTTGTGCTCCCATGTACCGTCGAGTATATATTGGGAGACCACAATAGGCTTTATCCTTTATCCATAGGAAGCCGTGTCTGCCACCCTATCGATCGCAATGCACTGAACACAGCATTCAGGAAGATTGACTGTCGTACCGTAAAAAGTATTCTGCAGTTTTGCGATTGGTTTGGTAATCCCTCTGTCTAGATTTCCAGAGTAGTCCCTTTTGTTCCCTTTCAGACTCCTTAAAGGAAAAGGTCCATCTGAGCACTTGTCACTTCAAGCTCATTAAAATTGAAGGCGACTAGAGTCATCTTTTGTTTTTTCTCGACTCTTAAAAATTGAAAAAACAAGTTTTGTCAAAGCGTCTAAAATTTATTTTAATCGGAATAAATATCACCTTTCCTACGTTGGTCTTAGGTTGAGAAAAATGGAGTCCACCAACCAAGGAGTTCCCCTTGGAGGAAATCCTAGTCCTTTCTCCTCTTGGGGAGATGTTGGTGCACCCCATATGGCCACATTGTCGCTTCCAGGATTGACAATCGGCTTGCCCATATGGCTCTTCTCAACCTCTGTCATTCAGAACACTGTGATTCCTAAACAATCAAGTCAGCAACTAAACGATACCAAAGTTACCCCCCAACCTTCTACTTCGTCTAGTTCTCCCTCTCCTCCGTCCTCTTCGCTTGATCAAGCTGGTAAAGCCAAAAATCAAGTAACTGAGAAGAAGAAGAAAGAGAAGAAGAAGAAGGAGCCAAAGGCAAAAAGGGGCGACAAAGCATCATCTAGTGAAAATCCACACACTACATCGTCCAGGCCTAAATCGCCATGCGTCATTTGCAAAGGAGACCACTATCATCGAGATTGTCCTTGCATCCCTCGGATCTTAAGGGACTGGTCTCCTCGTTTGCACAATCTGGTGTCATTAACCTCTGATGATCATGTTGAAAGTACATTGTCAACTAGTGAAAGTGAAGCCCCTGGACAAAAAGGAAGATGTAAATTTCCTTGTAAACTGTGTAAAGGCAATCACGCCGTCCACCATTGTCCCTTCTTAGATGAGGTTAAAAGAGTTTTGGACGACCGTCCGATTTCACCATTACAGCTTCCTCCTGGATATAAGAAGCTCTTGCCGAGTCTGTCACTAGTTGAAAATCCGGCTGACACGCCATTGTGGTCGGCCGAAACGTCTATCATTGAAGATAAACCATCTGAATCCACACTAGACGAAAGTCAAAAGGTTAAGGTGGCAGTTGACCCGGTCTTGCCTTCAGAGGATCCATCTTATGATGATACAGTCACCGGAGAGAACAAGAACGACACTGTCCAAATTCTCTTCGTAAGCACAGACTCCGATGAACATGGGGGAAGTCTACCCGTTCCTTTACCGCAGGAAGGAAGTTCGTCAGAGTCATACCCGACCATCTATTCGGTCCCACCTCCAAGCAACCTAGTTTTTTCCTTCGATTGGAATCTACTAGGTAGACCCCGCTTACTGGCTAATGTGCCATTTCGAATCATTGCTCAAATATATAGAATGGTCATGGTCGGTACCATCATAGATGAAGGGGCTTTTGTGAGTATCCTTTCCTCAATTACTTAGAAAGCGTTTGGTTCGCCATCGCTTTTGCCTGAAATGAAAATCTAACAGGCTTTGACAAAGGAACCAGTTGACTGTTAGGGATCCTTCCCAATGTGCCGATAACATTGAGAAGGAAAACTTTTCACATGAACGTAATGGTAGTCCAAGGACCCCTAGATTATAATCTACTCCTTGGACGTGACTATATTTATTGCATGGGAGCCATTGTCTCCTCACTCTTTAGAGTAATGTGTTTTCCGCATGAAGGAAGAGTGGTCAAGCTCATAGACCAACTTTCATTCCCTGGTTCACACATAGAACATAGTCATATACCATCCCTGAATGGTCTTTTCACGCAAGGAATGTCTCATCAATCCCCAGTCCGTCCTCCTAATGAGCGCGAGTGATTCGGAGGATATGACTGAAACCCAGGGGGCATGCACCCTGGCCTGTATCGACAAGAAAACCTTGGGTATAGGGTAGATTTCCACAAAGGATATATGATTGGTTGACACACCCGTCCATTTAGGAAAATGGGGTTAGACCAGAATAAGATACCTCTGTTAAAAGGTAGGCCTTTCCCGATAAAACAAATTTTTTGTCTGCAAATAGAGGGGTAACCTGGAAACTCTACTTCACTATACCTGGGGGCATGCAAACCTTTTGGCATGCAAGCGAAGAGCGACCATTTATTTTTTAAATTTTTAGGTCCTCTAACCCTTTAAACTCGTACGATTGGTCGTTTCCTAACTTGCATAAAGAAAGGATGCGAGGCAAAGCTTTGAAAAATGCCATTTTTATATGAGACATCCTTATTATACGACTGGATCGAGCAGTTTTACCGCGGAATTCAAGCTCGTTAAAAAATAAACATAAGAAATGAGAAAATGTTCCCCTAGAGTTTAAGCTCATTAAAAAATGAACCATTTTCCGGTAAATAACCATCGTGAATGTATTGTCATCAGCCTTTGAAGCCCTGGTCGTGTTCTCATGATCACCTCCACTCTGTATTGGCCGATCATTCACATCCATTTGATTTTTTACCCTTTTTGAGGAAAAGCTGCGAAGAGTGATCTTGTTAGCCATCCTTTTGACACTGCCGTGATTGGAAAATTCCAAACCTTATCGGGACTCAGCTGCTACCCGAATTTATCACTCGTTCCTCAAAAAACGAGTCTCCTTTAAGCTCTTTTCAACTGGCTCGTAAAATATGAAAAGATTGCCGAGAAATTGGCCTCTCCATCTCGTTAAAGTGACCGGAAGTGCTATCCCTCCTTTAGATTTTAATCTTTTTGGACTTGAGGGATTATTACACAAAAATATCGAGCGCTTGTTTTGTTCGGCTCATTAAAAGTACCGAAAATTCATCCCTTTTGTATTGCTTTATACTTTTTTGGACTCAAGGGATTATATGATGAAAAAGGATTATTGGAGCTTTCTTTACGTCCCTTTTTTAGACTCTCTAAAATTGAAAAGGACCGAGTTATCCTTGTCATTAAACTCGTTAAAACTGAATAGCGACAAACTTGTCCATACAGACACGAATGAGTTTCACTATCACTAGGCTCGTTAAAACATAGCAATGGGTTTGCCCGAAGGGAAAATTATAGAACAAGCATATGTTATCCTCCTCAAGCTTGACAAAAATAAAGAGGTACTGGTCAGCAATGACTAGGGAAAAATTGGGAAGAAAACTTGAAGAAACTTTATTGGTAGCAAGTCGCTCTTGAACATGACACTTTCACTCCGCATCCGAGTCGGGTTGGGTTGTTCCATTCACTGGTCATATCACCATGCGTCCATCACGCCATCCATATTTGGGGTTAACACTACCAATTCATCATGTCAGTGTCGCCGGTATGTTCAAGAGAAGTCACTCAAAGAATTCACCTGTGTCTCACCCACTGCAATACATTTACTCTCCATTATTTCATGACCACCACCCTTAACCTTACGTCATCAGATCATTTTCACCTCCATTAAAATCATTTGCTCCATTCCGTGTCATTGATGTGGGATTCATTAAGCCCCTCCTATGACAGATCGCTTCTTGTCGACATCAGCTCATTATCCTGGAAGTCGATCTAGGAACAACCCTTTCAGTACTTTGAAGCTTGCATGCCTCAATGGCAAGTTTCTCACTTACGGTGACAGGTTTACATCAATGGCCTTCGACCGAAAGATTTTGCGTGGTGTTCGATGCCAAGTCCGTTATTCACACCACATGAATTGTACTGTATTACCTTGAGGGTCATCATCATTATCGGTGATTCCTCTCGCGCCTGTTAATAGCTTACATCATTGGCTGGTAATCAGGCGATGTCTTTCCATGTTCGACTCCAGAACATCTCTCACATGGATCGACTTGTACTTTGAGTGAAGATCGAACGAGATTGAAGACCTCGGATCTAGTTTCATCCATCCGGGCTGCGATATATATTCAGGAAAATAAAGACATCAAATGTACATCATTACTGCACAGATAATCATCCAACCTAAGGGATGATGGCTCTACCAGAATCATCAGTCTGCACACAGACGATTGTTTGTCTTATGTACATGAAAATGAATTTATAAAGTTGAGCATGGGAATACTCACCTCAGCTAGATCATGAAAATATTATGAAGATAATGTATTGTGTTGTATCTTATTACAAGTCACCTTCCAGCTCGAAAAAACTTCGGATCCTCATGATAAAGCATTTCACCCGACATCAAAAGATTAACGATCTCATGCTTTAGGGGGCAACTTTTATAGACATTTTTGGGCATCAAAACCCCAATCAAATATGTCCATAAACCAAGGGCTCCTAAGTCCCTAAAAGTATTGTTCCAACCCCTAAAAGAACAAGGTCAACTGATTACATCATCTCCCAAAATTTCTGCACAAAAAACTACTCAAAAATGGTCAAAACTGGACCATACTGATTGCTCAGTGCTGAGGGTGCGATGCATCCCACCTAAATGCACACGAGAGGTGTGATGCATACTGAAAATCCCTTCTATAGGGTGCGATGGATGAGAATAGACAAGTGGCAGAGACATTTTGCGAGGCAAATGATCATGGAATCTTCCAGAAACTTCTCCTGTGACACTTGCCTCTCAGAATCGCCCAAGGATGAGTAAGATATCAATGAGATCTCCAAGTGGAAACAAGAACTATCATAGAGAAGACACTAATCAAAAACCTAGAGCTGACCCACACCTCTGCAAATATCTATATATAGATCTCTCATCCCATAGATCCTGAGGTTGGAGGCTGGAATTTTGTATCTTGTAAGGAAGTGCTGCTGGTTTCTTGGTGTAACATCATAGTTTTGGGTGATCTAAGCTTTTCATGAGGTGAAGAAGGGCTTTCTTGCTGAGAGGATGATGCTGGGTCAGAATAATTGGTTGTAATCCTCTTTGCTATTCTTGATTATTAATAAAGTTATTCAAGTTTTCCTCCACATTCTTGTACGATTGATAATATATGCATTTGTGTGGTCAATATATATCTGGTCCTATATTGTTTACGATAGTAGATCTATGTTCTTGGATAGTGTCATGCTGCTTTGATTCTACAGGTGCTATTTGAAGCTGGGTAGACGAGGAAGCAAGGGGCAAAGATCTATCAGAAGGGAGAGGAATCAAGCAAGGAACCAAGTGCAAGACAGAGGTTGGTCTCCTTCTTTCCCCTCTTATCTACTTCTAATAAAGGAAAACAAAAGTGGTTTTAGTTTGTTTGTTTCTAAGGTAGCTACTAGCCTTAGTGGGACTAGCAGCTCTGCATAGACAATAGATTTCCCGATAACAATAGGTACAGGTGATTAGGATGCAAACTATCATCTCACGAAAGTTGGATTGGTGAGGTTTCGAGACATGATCTATTTTCCAAATTGTTGTGAGATTAATAAGCTTATCTTGAGGGATTTTCATGTGAAACCATATTCGGGTCATCCAAGATATTAGAAGACATTGATGGTAGTAAATAAGTTCTATTATTGACCGAATATAAAGAGAGAAGTGGTTGAGTTCATGGATAGATGCTTATATCGTCAGCAGGTAAAGGTAGAGTGAAAGCATCCAGGTGGTTTACTATAGCCTATAGTGATTCCAAAATGGAACTAGGAGGTAATTTCCATGGATTTCATCATAGGTATTCTGAGGGCAGTGAATCAACATGATTCTATTATGGTCATGGTCGACATGTTGAGTAAGGTAGCTCACTTCATTTCGGTAAAGACTACATAGTCAGCTAGTGAGGTAGCACAAGTGTTCATAAGAGAAATAGTGAGGCTACATGGTGTTCCAAATAAGATTGTGCTAGAGAAAAAAAAAAAAAAAAAAATCACTTCCAAGTTTTGGAAGGATCTATTTACAAGTGTGGGTATAGAATTGGCATTCATCATAGCTTATCATCTACAGACAGATGGTTAGACAAAGTGGGTCAACAAGATCTTGGAAGATATGTTGAGGACATATGTGAAGCATGAGCAGAAGAAATGGGAAGAGTATCTACCATTGGTGGAGTTCACATACAACAATGGCTCTCAGGAGTCATTGAAGATGAGTCCTTTCAAGGCATTGTGTGGACAAAGTTGTAACACTCCCATGAACTGGAGTGATCTAGTGAATAGGGTACTTATTGGAACAGACATGTTGGTAAACATGGAGTAGGAAATGCAAGTTATAAAGAAGAATCTAAAGGCAGCACAAGGTAAACATAAGAGTTATGCAGATCTACACAAGGTGTTCAAAGATTTTCAGGTTGGGGAGCATGTATATTTGTGCATCAAGCCCAAGAAAATCTCTTTAAGGATTAGTTCATGTGCCAAGCTGGCACAATGGTATTACAGGCCTTTTAAGATCCTTGAGAGGATTAGACTAGTGGAATATTGACTTGCACTACTTCCAACAGTGAAATTCCATGATTTTTTTCCATATTTTATTGTTTAATATGTATATAAAGGATGTTGATCATGTTATTGATTGGCCTATATTGTAGGTGGAGAAAGAAGGAGAGTTCTAGCTAGAGCCTCAGTGCATATTGCAGTAGAAATATCTCATGCTCAGGAACAGAGCCATAGAGAAATTTAAAGTGTAGTGGGAGCACTTTGGGCATGAAGAAGCTACATGGGAGATGGTGGGTCAGATGCGGGCCCTATATCCTTCATTGTTTGCGGTTGAGGCAAATCAGTTTGGTTTAATGTTGGTTTATGTTGGCATATGTTTTGATGATGTTTTGATATTTGTATATGTGTATATATATATGGATGTAAATACCGCCATGAGATAAGTTATAAAGATCCAATAAGCGGTATGGGTGTCATGTTATTATGGTTATTATCTTATCATGTTGCCATGATGTTTTGCTTTTGAGTAGGTTCTTCATTATAAATATTGCAAAAAGCTAAGCTATAAAGCTCCATAGGCAGTATGTTTACTTTTCAACAATTTTGTTGAGGTCATGGTGTGGTTTAACACCAAGGACGGTGTTCCCCAAGGGGAAGGTTTCTGTAACAGCCCTGGTGAAAATTTCATGTAATAAAAGTTAATATAGGAAAAATAAGACCATGGTGAAGGGAAAGTTATTCCACGCTGAATGTTGGGCAAGATATCCTAGTGGGAATCCTTGGATGTGTGTTTTGGCTAAGGAAAATTGGCAAAGGCTAAGGCAAAGGAATTAAAAGGAAAAAAGGAATTTTTGGCGCATTTATTTACGAAAATAAAGGAAATTGGGAGAAAAGGAAGGTAAAAGGTCACAGGTTGCATGTGAGGAGGAAATTGAAGGAAAATAATGCAAAATGAAGAAATTAGAGGCCTCATGCATAAAAAAGGCTTCTAAGGATCAGTTCATGGATTTTTGTCAAGTTCAAGTTTGGAACTCTCTCATTATTCTCTCTCTCACTCACTCTCTTGGTCACTCAGAGTTTTCTTGGAGAACTCTATTTTGGAGCAAAGGAAAGGGAAGGCAGGGAAAGGAAAGGAAAAACAAGCAAGGAACAAGGAAAGGAAACCCGGATCAAGCAGCTTCAGTAGGAATACTTGTAGGTAACATTTTCATGTGTGATTCCTAGCTAGTTTGGACATGCATGGCTTTGCATTCTGGTTTATGGTTCTCTTACTGTCAGTGGCATGGTTTTGTTAGGTTTTGACAAAGTTTTTCAACCTAGCCTATCCTTTTTTTGGATTGCATGGTATGTTGGGATGTTTATTTTGGTTTTGGAACTTTGGAATTTCCAGATGGATTTCGAAATCTAGGGCTGAGATGGTCTCAAGGTTCATTCCAAAAGACCTAGGAATCCCTTGAATGGTTTTGGTGGGATACACAATAAAGCCTAAGGAATAAGTCTCAGTTTAGGGCCTAGTGATATGGGTTTGGATTGCAATAAAGCCTAAGAGATAAGGAGACAAAAAATTCATCAAGGATAGTGATGGATTCCATATGGCATTCCAAGGTCTATTTGGTTGTGATCGGAGCACCAATTTTGGTGTGATCATGGTTGTATGAGGGTGGAGGTGGTTTAACCTATGGATTCCCTTAGTTGTTCTTGGATTGGTTATTTTATGAGATCCCACATTCATGCTTGGAATATGGCATAGGGGTGTCTAACTGAAAGAGAGATTTGGTTCAACCATGTTTATGGTTGGGTGGTACGTGGCAGTCCTGAACCTGGTCAGGTTTTCCTATGATTAATAAAATATAATTTCTCTTACTTCTTCACTAATTTTCATGTGGAATTAATGCCTATCATATCTCTGATATTTATATGGTTTTATGCTAGTTATAAGCATGGTTGAATGGCTGGTTCATGTCATTTTTATTTCATATATTTACTATTAAAATCATGGATGCAAGACCTAATTGATGATGCAATGGTTCAATGGAGAAGGAGGTGAGCCTTTTGTTTCTGTTTCAGTAATTTATTCTTTGTCTTGTATCCTAGACCTGTAGGCTACATTGAAGTCAAGTGTTTCATAGAATTTCAATCCTGGTTGGGGATGCTCAGGCCTATTTTTAAGGGTGATTTTGATTAATTAGTATTTTTATCATGTTTTTAATGATTTCGGAAAGTTACAACAAGTTTTGGATGGAGGCTAGGATTTTGGGCTAGAAAAGTGGCTCAAATCCCAGGGTCATTGGCACAAAACTGGCAATTCTAGACTACAGTCATTGGTAGGTAGGCTATGAGAGAAACCTTGAGTTCTTGGTCACTCACTTACCCATATCATGAGAGTGACTGAGGGTCAAGAGCTACAGAATCGAAGTGGGACCCAGGTGCAGTCTATTTGAGGGGCAAAATTGTCTCCTGAGGGGTCCGTTGATCATGTTGGGTGACTGTACGTGATGTTTTGTCGATTCCACTTCCTTAAGGTGACATGGGCGGTCGAATTGGATCATAGTAGCCTCTTTTCTCATGTTTTCCCCAGGTTGGCATGGTTACTCTGGGTAGACCTGGGAGGGGGTGTTACAATTATTTTCCATTATCACTATGAATAGAGCCAATATGAGATTGTGCATCATTTTCAATCCATGCATGAAAGTTCTTGAATGTTTGAAAAGAATTAGATTTTCTCTTCAATAAATAAACCCAACCCATTCTGGTGTAGTCATCAATAAATGTCATTATATATTTATTTCCATTTGCATAAGGAACATGTATTGGGCCACAAAAGTTTGAATGAATAAGTTCAAGTTTTCTATGTGCTCTAGATTGTGAATCATGAAAACATTGTTTGTTGTACTTTCCTAAGATATAAGCATCACATTGCTTAAGTTCCCTAATAATTGTAGGAAAACCAATAACACCACCTTTCTTCAACATATGAAGGCTATCATAATTAAAGTGTCCAAATCTAGCATGCCATAAAATACTTGATGGAAATGTACCTTCATCATAACAAGAAGTGTATGAGAAGTTTTGTATATGAGAAGAGGTACCTTGCAGCTTCAAAATTATTTCTTCTTCTATCCCCATCACGAGAAGTGAGTGATATGATTATTTTATAACCTCAACCCTGCCATCAAACATATGAATGGAGTGTCCTTGTTGGCGTATGTGGACCAAAGACAAAAATTTTATCCTTAGCTTCGTGAGATCTAAAACATCATGCAGAAGAAATTATAAAAGACCATGTAGTTTGAGCCTAACCGTGCCAAGCCTCAATGGCTTGAGTTTTGACTTGTCTGCAAAGTATACTGCTCCATCAATATTGTCAGTAAATTATTCAAAAAAATATCTTCTAAAATTAATGTGGCAAGTTTCTCCTGAATCAAGCAACCAATCATTTTTCCAAGAAGAAAGTGAAGCATTAAACAAGTCTTCAGTTACTCCAATATTACAATGTGCCACAACATAGCGAGCAGATTCGGGTGCTTTACTTTTCCCTTTGTCATTGGTTTTACCTTTGGCTTCATTTATATCCTTCTCAATTCTACCCCAAGGCAAGTTACATATGGATGCATCATGTCCATCTCTATTGCAACATATGCAATGAAGATCAGAATTTTCTCCTTGGAAATGTTTCCCCCCATGCCTCTAAAATTTCTTCTTCCTCTACCACTTCGGCCACCTTTTCCTATAGAATAATCTTGTGCATGATTCTTCTCTTTATGTGCAAGACACACAACTTCTTCAGAATATTGAGGAGTTGTCTTCTTCCCAAAAGTTTTCTCTCTCTTAGCAAACTTCTTCTCAAGGGAGTCAAAGGTAATCTCCTTGAGGCTTCCACTTGCTTGCAATGAATCAAGATAATTTGAATAAGTGGGATACAGTTCCTTGACATAATATATGAGATGAATATCTGTTTGAACACCAATGGTTTTGATATCATGCATAATAGATATTACTTTTGATGCTAAAGCAACATGATCATCATTTTTCAATTCAAGACTGAAGAATTTAATCATCAATTGGACAACTTCAAGTTCAGATTGTGAATCATAGAGTTCCTTCAAATTTTGTAAGGATTCAAAAGCATTTGAAAATGATGAAATATGGCAACTCACCTCTTCATTTAAAGATTCTAAAATCAAGACATAGGCCTTGCTGTGCTTGTTATCCCAAATGGAAATCTCCTTATCTAAGGTGGGCTTTGCATGTTCATTATCTCCTTCTCCTACACAAACTCCTTTCCGCAACTCATTTAAAATGAGAGTGTGCTTTATGTTCCTTGACCATTCATGATAGTTCTCCTTTCCCAATAGAACTACTCCAACAATAGATATCAATGAATGCATTTAAATGTGTGTACTATAAAAAAATGTACTTATGTTGGCAATATATTATAAGAAATTACAGTTCCGGTGGTAGTTTTGTAAAAAACTTACAATTCTGATATAAATATGGAGAAGAGGTATTATATGAGGGAGAGAGGGGTTATATGGGGGAGGGATTATATGGGGGAGGCAGATTCAGGCTTATGACTTATGGTATGTGGGCTTATGGTATTAACAAAACACATATATGGTATGTGGGCTTATGTTATGATATGTTATTAAACACATATATTAACAAAACAAATATATGGTATGTAGGCTTATGGTATGAGACACTATTAAAACACATCTAGTAATGCATATGTCACAGATAAAAGAAATGGGAGTGAATTTATGGATTGGAGAGTGGATTTATGGTATGGGACTGTATGGATTGTATTATGGAGGAGTTGTATGGCAAAGCGGTATGGTGGAAGCCACAAGTGGTAGTATTAAAGGCTGACTGTGTAATACAACTGGACATGCAGGACCTGAGTAGTATTACCACAGAGGGAGGTATTGTAACTAGAGTCGAGGAGTGTAACATGGAAGTATGGGATGAGATGACAATTGAGATACCACATGTATGGGATAGTTAGTTTTACACTATTTAACACAATGGATAGGCCACAGAGGGGTGTTATGATCAAGGAGAGGTCGAGGAGCTCAAGCATGATGATGGTGGAGCGATGGTATGGAGTGATGAACCCGAAGGGTCATTTGTGCAGGTGCGTCACTCATAAAATAATATACCACACTTCTCATACACCAACGATATTAAAATTCATACTCATAAAAATTCAACGCAGGATTGAATGCATAAATACCACATTTCAACAATCTTGAAAGAAAAAATACACTCACAATCTTCCACGACAATGCAAAACTAGTGGTCATACCAATAGAGGTTTCAATGTCAGACAACATTCAATAAGTAGACACAAACCCATAGTTCACATTAGTGTTCAGTCCTTCTTCAAGGCACAACAATATGCATAGTTCAATGCATAACAGTGTTGCATTCAACAAAACTAACGCAAACATAGAGGACAAATAATATAGGAATAAACAATATGGAAGACAGTAGAAATGGGGAAGACTGCATAAATGGCAGAAGGGAGTTACAAGGGAAGAAAATCTCAAAATGGAGTTGGCTTTGATAGCATGCCAGGCTAGGAGGTAAATCTGCAATGCAAATTGTGTTTTTGCATTAAGATTTCTAATGGATTTATACATGGAGGGAGAGACACTTGGGGTTCATCTCCTAGTGTCTCTTCATATTCCCAATCTCCTTATTTTCTATTTACATTATTTACATGAATTTCCTAATCCCAAAGATTAGGTGTCAACAGATTTGACACACTACTAATATAAAAAACCCCATGATCAGTTGAAACTAATGTGTTGACTGTTTCCAAATCATATTTTTGTTCTAAATTTAAAATTTAGATAAAAATTGGCAACAAAATTTCCAAAGATAGAGTCAAATGCAAGGAAATCATCAGTATTTACTAGTTTATTTAAATCATTTAAATCAGTAATTATAGGTTTCATGTATGGCCCTATATTAATATTTATCTTATTTCAATTCCCTTTCCAATGTAGATTTTATGCCTGTACATAAATTACCTAAAAAAAAAATCTTTAAACAAAAAAATATATAATGGCGAGAACATAAAATAAATATACATAGATATTTTCCCCTATATCCCAAAATCGAGACTACGAGATTGATTTTTCATTATATTCCTTTCAATGTTAGAATATATATATATATATATATATATATATATATATATATATATATATATATATATATATATATATATATATATATATATATATATATATATATATATATATATATATATATATATATATATATATATATATATATATATATATATATATATATATATATATATATATCCCATAGTTCCCTTAACTAGATCAACAAAATACCATGGGAAGAAAATGATCATGCCCAAAACCATCTAAAAAACGCATGCATAAAACCATGGGTAGGTCGGCCCACCATATTTGGATATGCTCCCCATCCTTGGGTCCACATTTTTTTTTTCTCATGGCACTAGCCCAGACCCCATGCAGGGAGGTGTCGCCCCACTTGTGACGCCTCGAATGTGCTAGGGGCTAGTCATGGAAAAATATAACACATACCCAATCCCTACTAAAAAAAAAAATCCATATACTTCAAGAATATCAACAATCAAAATATCTATAATATGATGGACTCTACGTTGTTGTGGAAATATGATCAAAACATCATTCAATTCCCCTACTACTTTAACATACGTTCCTTTTGAATTGTACAATTTTTATATTAGAAGGTTTCATATTTTCATTAATCGTTTTAAAAATGGAAAGTAGCATTATGTTTGAAGAAGCACCTGCATCGATCATACAATTATGGACACTACGACTACAAAGTTCCATAGTTAACAAGAATGTTGGGTGTTTCTTTTTCCAAGTAGAAGGGAATTTTAAGATCTAAACTTTTTCCATATATGTCTTGTCAAAATTAGTTGTATCTTTACTTGCAGGAGATTTTAAGCCAACATTATGTTGTTGCCTTTTATTTGAATTACAACAATTTTCCAAAGTTCATACAAGGAGATATTAGCTTTTATTTTCTTAAGATCATTTATTGGACCATATTCAATATTTAAAATTGTAGATTCCTGAGTGCTAAGTGATAATTTGTTTGCATTTTTATCTAATGAAGGTCGTGGTTTACTTTCGACTAAAGTTTTACTACTAGCAAAAATAGGGCTAATATAATCTTCAAATAAATTAAGTGAAGAAATCAGGACGTTGAATTTCATCTAGATTGTCAAAATCTAATCCAACTTCTTTCTATTCACTATTATCAAGGGTTGAATAAAGATTTGTTATTAAAGATTGAAAATTATTTTCCAGTCCTTCAGCATTCAACCCTTCATTCAGAGGAGGTGATTTTGGACGAGGTGGTCTTCTAAATGGTTGCTTAAAATTTCCCCTGTAAGTTGATCATCCAAATTTTCCTTTTTTAAGGTCAATTATTTCATTGGATAATTTATTTATAACCTTTTGGAGGATTTCTAAGTCTAAATTTGACTGGTCCTTTTTTACTCTAGGCTATTTTGATGTTTCTAGGTTGTTTCCAGAAAAGAAGGAAACACCTTATTGTTTATTAGTAGTATGTTTCAGACTAAGAATGCCCATTTCAAATTGTAAGGCTTCGTTAAAGGCTTCTTGTAAGTTTGGTTTATGTTCCCTTTTTACACACATGGCTATATCATGAGGTAAATCTTTGACGTAGTAAGAAACTATGATATTTTGAGTTGGAAAGGAATTCAACATGTATCTTGTTTTTTAATGACATAAATATAACATTGAAGACCTTTACCTTCTCTTTTTTTTTCATTTTCATGTTTGATAGTTCATCGTCTAGAACATTTCGTGGCTTTCCATCTCCCAAATTTTGAAGAAATGATTACTCAAATTGTACCCAATAAATGATGCTCTAGGGAGGTTGAGTGAAACACCACATAGTAGCCTTTCCCTCAAAGATATATGGGAATAATATGTAGACTACATCCTCATGGAAGATGCTTTTTTTCTTGATGCCAAGCATAAATGCTTTGATGTGATCCTTAGTAGATTGCTTCAAATCAAGGTCAAAATTTGGTAAGAACTTGTGGGGGTTCCTTAGAATGGGATGTTTCATACTAGGAACAACCACAATATACATATCTAACCAAGGGGCTATACAATCATTTTGTGGGATTTTGTGATTATCACCCTGATTATCTGCCATCCTAGGAGATCCTTCAGATTTTGAGGACTGAGAAGAACCTTCTTCACTAGAAGAATTTCCTAAGGACGAAGGTGAATTAGGTGGAGAAGGAGGAGAATCAAATATTCCCAATAAGGTTAGTCGAATGGTGTCACAAGTTGGTGTTGGGATAGGGTCCCTGGGGTTAGTTTTGGGGTTAGTTTAACCAAATTATGTAAAACGTTTTGTAAATAATGTAAAGTCCCTACGAAATGTGGATGTAGAGTGCGTAGCTAGATATGAGTCAAAGGGGATTTAGCCCCTTGTTTGGGTAAGTGATAGGTCAATTTTTGAGACCACCCATGGTCTGTAGACCATGGTATTGTATTGAAAAAGCTATATATAGTTGGGTCATAGCGAGTCTATAGAAGTAACGAAGAATAGACAAGTTAGGATAGAGATTATTTTGGGCAATTGCTAAGGAAGGAAGGCTCTGCTTCCTGTACTTAGGAAAAAGGGAAGGATCTTGCAACTGATTGCGTAGGAGGCCTTATAAAGTTTGCAGCTAAGTGCGTGGACCCCTGTAGCTAAGTGCGCAGGGTGGAGAAGTCTGTAAATTGAACGCTAGAACTAAATAAAGATTGATTTTGAAGAAATATCTTACATTTGAGTATTATTGTTTATTTTGTTTATGTTATGTTTTGTTGCTCAATAATATGTTTTATGTGCAATAATGTATAACTGTTGTGTGAATCTATTGAATCTATCTTATTTATGCATGAATTAAGTAATTATCTGATTTCGTGAAGATAAGGGTTAATTCTGTTATGATTTATGGTGAAATAAGATAGATCTGCATGAAGGCAGATCTAGGGTTATTAATTAGTGCACGAAAGTGGATAGCTTTCCACTTTAGGGTCTGTAAAGACCAATTGTAGACCTTCGTGAAGGCCTAGAAACCGTTTTCCTAGAGTTATAGTAGCAAGCCATATAAGGATACTGATATGCACGCAGGCAGATATGAGCTACCAGGGTTTAAAGACTACTTATCACACTATCTCTAGATGTAGAAACCTGGTTCTAGCATCCTCCAATACTACTTTTGGTGAGACTACAGCTTGCACTATGTGGGTTGTTGTCGAAAGGGCCAACATTTAGGGTTTTATTGGTTGGAGTGAACAACTCTAAACCTGGGTGACACCTTATGCCAACAAATGGTTCCATTGCTGGGACCAGGATCTATATAAGAGATGCGTGATAAATGGTTTCCTACAAAGAAAGAGAGTGATAAGTGGATTGATTGAAACATGCACATATTCGCGGCTCAAAAGAAAGGGAGCCCTAAATTATCCAAAAAACAGTGGTTGCAGAGATTTTTGTACACAGACGAGACTGACTCATTCTTCTATTTCTTCCCTGAGGAACTACATGAGTGGTTGTCTAAGTTAGTTGATAGTCAAGGATGTGGAGGCTTGAAGATACTATAGTGTGAACACTTGAACTAGTGCAATGTCTGGAAGCATCAAAAAGAAATATCATGTGGGTTGTGGATCATTGGATTGATCACGCATTAGGAATTTTTGTGACTTATTTCACGATCGACAGAAATATCAGCTATACTGAAGTGGAACAAAGGCTCTTTAAAGTATCGTGGGGTAAGTATCTGAAATCATTAAAGACTACGATTAAAATGTTTTTATGTGAAAAGAGGGCTATAAAGTTACCTTGATGTTTGTGGCTACATGAATTGGGAGTTTGTTTAGAAGGAACGGAGGATCAAGTCTAGAGTATAGTCCGCTCATTGAACCCTCTTCAAGTGGCAACGAAGGGATGGTGTTGATTACGCCGTGAAGTGTAGTTCAATTAATTACACAAGGTATCCCAAGGATACCTCATCCATCCATTCCACCTCTACCTCCATCTCTGCCTCATACACCTACACCTTCACCCTGTCCACCTCCACTTCCACCATTCAACATGGTGAACGTGACAAAGATGACAATTTTTAAAGGGATAGGGAGCGAAGATCTCGAAAAAAATTTATTTGTCATGGGAGTTGTTTGGACAACACAGTAGATTACGGATGATAATATTAAGAAAGAGCAGCTGGTTACAGCCTTACAGGATTGCTCCTTAACATGGGATATCAAGTATTGTATTGATAACGCCAACGTGACGTTGGTAGATATTCAACTAGCTCTGACTAGGGAGTTCAATGAGCCTAAGTCAGAGGCACAGTTAGTAATTGAGTTTAAGGAAATCCGACAGAGGATAGATGAGACACCTTGGGATTTCTATGAAAGGTTGAAATTCTTGATTAGGTAGGCCAATATGATAATCATGAATTCCCAACATCGCGACTGGTATATAACATCTCTGTTGCCACATTTAAGAGTGCCTCTGTCGTAGATAAATATATCAACACAAGTAGAAGCTTTGGAAATAACGATGTTGTTGGATGCTTCACCTATACAGGATATAAACCTTGGAGTTCAACAGATTCACTCACAGCTAGAAAGCCTACACTTGGAGTTGTAGAGCCTGAAGAAAGGAAAGGAAGCTCAGTTGGAGGTGCACCTTGATGTCTAGTGTTTGAAGTGTAAGAGCCATGGACATGATAAGGACCATTTCCAAGTCTATAAGATCTATTCCCATGAAACTAGAGAATAAACTTGGGATGAGCGTGGGAGCTACGCTGCAGTGTGCTATCTGTTAGGTTACAGGACAACGCACAACTAATAACTGCCATTTGCTGCAAAATTTTGTACAGATCCCACAATAGTTTTTTTGCAATTTCTATAAATCTATGGGACATGATTAATTCCATTGTATAATTTATGAGTTGATGATGGATAAAACCCCTACCTATCTTATGCAGGCAGAAAACTGGCCTCAGGATCAAGGTGTGGGAGCAACGCGTGGAGGATTCCAAGGCCGAGGATGAGGAAGAGGTGAAAACTAGGTCGAGGGCGTGGGTAGGTAATATGCTATAACTGTGGCGAAATAGGGAACTTCGCATGAGATTGTACAAACCCCACACATCCCTCGTGCAGGTATTTCCGATAACTTGACCATGTCATAGAGGAATGTCCAGTCCTTATGTTACAGATGCAAGAAAATAAGGTGCAACCCTAGCAGCCTATGCAAAACATTCAGATGATGAGGGATGAGCCACGAGAAGAATATAAGAGCAAAAATATTGTGCTGAGAAGTGGCATGATGATTGGTGTAGATAAATGTAAGAAGCCTAAGTATGATGGATGGGTGTGCAAGGATGTTGAGAAGGAAGTAGACTTTGACCTTAATTGTGCTAAAGAGACTTTCATGGAATCTGTTATCACTGAAAATGATGATGTCAAAATTTTTCTAACCTAGCTTAAAGACCGAGCAATTTCGCAGCGCCTGAATTCTTTAGCAGTTTCGCAGCGTCATATGTTCTAGTGATTTCGTAGCGAAAACACTGATCTTGCACTGACTGCGCTACCAAATTGGGAATTTGTCTGAAATCATTACCATTTTCACCCAGTTGTCATGTTTATCAAAATCCATTGGGTTATACATGAGTACAGGCTTGAAGATAAACAGACATTCCGGTGATGTTCTTAACTATAGGCAGGATATATATATGGCTCCTTTAGTGGGCTATTTCTCCCAGCCTGTTGCAGATGGTCTTGACCCAAGATTACTTGTGACCCCTGGAGCAAAGGCAGTCAGCGAAACAAGGAACACCTTTACAAACACACATGAGCAATCATCAAACAAAGTAATGCAAGCTGCAGGTGGTACTCTTGATAGTTTTACTTATCAGTTAAATATTGAAGATTTCTCAGCTAAGGCTCGGATGAAAATGCCCATTTAAGCCACAGGAATATGTTAGAGTATCTTTGATTACAGAGGATAAACAGAGGTTTTCCACTGCTTTGGTTTGAGTATAGTTTCGAGGAGAATGCAAAATTGCTGGTTGCTTCATGCCAACAGTCTTTCTCAGGGATCCTCTCTTTACACCATCCATAGGTTGTGAATTTATGATGTATTTCAAAGGACACTCGAAAACTTGTAAGCTTAATTGTTGAGGCATATAAATTAGTCACGAAACATGTAAAGGTGCCAGTTTTGATATATTTTATGTTCAAGTATGCAATGGTCATACTGTTTCCTGAGTCGAGTGTTGTCACAGCGTACTACCAGAAGTTTTTGAAGGTGTGAGGTTTTTCTTATTATCAGAGGTCATGTCTTCAAGATTAGCGCAAAGGGACTACAAAGTAGTTTGCTGTCCATAGGAGCTGGAACATTTGTTCGAGTGTTTACAGATGGGAAGACCGCATTCGGTGTCTAAAAAATGGTCGCCATAATGTTTGCGCTGGAGAGTGTCCACTTCTTAGGGGGTTAAAGATCTAGGACATCAAACAGCTCAGAGGATTGTTCAGGCTTCAGATTCGTTGCGTTCTGTGCAAGAAATAAACCAAAATTTTCCAAATTTGGTTTTGTCTTTGTCTCGGATGAAAATTCCTGATAGCAATAAATGGAGATTTAATAAACATCGAGAGCATTGACCTTTTCTCGTTGATGGGATTGGTTCATGGAGAATTGTCATTGGCGGACCAAATAACAGGGTTAAAGGTTCTTCGAAAAGATACAAAAATGCTATTATATATACCTGCACCATCCGAACAGGGTTCTTTCCGTTTAGACTTTCGTTTTATCCATGCACACTATCTGAGCAATGACACGAGATAAGAAATCCAAGTAGTTCACTAAATATTAGCCTTAAGTGAATTATGAAGCCTTTTGTGGAAAAACCAGTTCATAAGAGATGTTTACAGTGTTATGATTTATTACCCAAGTTGCTGGTGGAAGAATGAAAAGCTACTTCAAAAGGTTCAGAAACCGCAGTCTCATACAAATGATTAAAAAGCGTTGGTGTCATCTATCAATGTCCGCCTGGGTACATTGCTTGGTTTCTCAAGCTGCGTGGAGAACATATCACCAATTAAACTCAAATGAGCTGTAACAATGCTACACCTTTGGACGCTGTCACCATGACATATGTCTCAAGTGTGAAGGCAGGCGTGGTTGATGAAGTGAATATTTTTGTATTTCCTCCCCATGTTGGACTGTGGGCAAAATATTATGCGGTCATTGTTTTTAAATTAAATTCTGCGTAGTAATCATGGTGATATATCGCAGCTGGCAAAATGTATAGTTGATATATATACTTGGTACTATTCAAGGTACTGATTTCCGTGGATGATAAAGCCGATGTTATTATAAAACAAGAAAGGTGAGGTGATTTCTGAATAGGAATTAAGGCCGAGACAACGACAACTGGAAAGGGAGATTATAAAGTAGATTTTAATAGCTGATGGAGTGAAAGGAGACATTCAAGGGCTAGTATTTATGCGTGATTCGAAAACAACGGGGGATATGAAGATTTCTGTTTCCATTATCATGTTTCGGTTTCTGTTATTGTGTTTTTGGGTTGCCTGAGGCGCGCAGAGAGCATCAATGTCAGATTTGCATAATAGTGCCCGGAAGGAGAAGGTTCAGAGTATATCTCAGAGTTCAAATTACAACAGCAAGGGTTTCAATTGTGGATTGAATTGCGCAGAAGATGTGAATTTAAAAGTATCCTGAACATGTTGGCGGTACTGAGGAGGATCCAGAATGTATTATATGTTGATATTTTTACATCTTTCTGTTGTTGTGTGCAGTTAACACCAGGTGCTTTTGTCTGTCTACAACATACAAGAATGACTTTGTGAATGCAACCCAGGTCAGCAGTGTCTTCTGTATCGTTATACCATGGCAGAGATAGAAGAATTGTTTTGTGTGGAAGATGAAAATTTGCTGAACGATACAACATTTTGAAGGATAGGAGGGATCGAAGCTCAATTGGTTTTAGTTTCAACAGAATCCCAATTGCCAGCCAGAGAGGGGATAGTCTGCTAGATAAAAAGTGTAAAATTGGGTAGCTGAACTTCATACATGTTTCATATCTGTGAAGCGAAACTGAGATTTTACAGAACCACCCTTCCAGTTTTAACACTCTAGTTTCTAACTAGATGCAACTTGGATGTTTGATGCACGGTTGTGAGCAGCATTCAATATCATTTTGTGCACTCGGACTCCAAAGATTTATGCTAAAATAATTTGACTAGATATTGGATGGTTCTTATAAGATCACCAGGGTTGATAGCTTAGAACAGAATGCTTCATAATTTTCTTGTGAATGCTTAATTTATTTGTGATCATTCCAACAGCATTAGCTGGAGTATTTGACATTTTGAAGATGGCCCCTGGTTGCAATAATGTTAATACAGTGTTATTGGTTCAGTCAACTTCTCAGGTTGCAGAGATCCGATTTGAAGTTGCACCACAGCATCAAAACAATAAAGGAGCTCATAGTGACTCAAATCATAGTCAAAGTAACCAGAGAAAACACAGATTCTCAAGCAGATCATTTACCAACTCAAGATTTATTTGCTACGGAACAAATAGAGGTTATCTACAGCAGTTTCGTAGCACGCTACAAAACTGCTGTAGGTGATGATTTAAAGCGCAGGGCAGCTAGTGTAATACTGTGAGCAGCTAGTGTGACACGGTGAGCGGGGGTTTGAGGAAAAGGAACAGATGTCTATCAAAGACCACCTACAGCACATCAGAAACCTGGCATCACTCCATACTTGGGGTTATTAAAGGATTTGGGAGCAGACTGCTATATTTTAGGAGAATGTTGGGAGACAGAAACCGATAAATAGGAGCACACCTTCTGGTCATTAAATGAGCCATCAGCGCTCTTAAGCATCCTAAATCAGCATCCATTGCACCTGTAGCTCAGCCATATCAGATTAATTGAAGGAGGACAGCTGTCAAAGCATTCAAGAAAGCATCAAGCCTGCGAGGAGAAAAGAATTAATGTTTTAGTTTGATTAGGATTGTATGTAATTACAGCCTAGCATGTTTGTAATTAATGCATTAGTTAGTAGCATGTAGGAATAGTTAATAGCCACCTTCGAGGCTCCCCTCATGCTGGAGGAGGAAGCTCGAGGTGGTTTAGTTTGCTTGCCTATATATGGATCAATGTAGGATGTAAAAAGGGTTGGACTATATATACAAAAACAGAGTTTTTTTGAGCATATGTAAAGACTGTTACAGTAATGGTAAAACAGGTTGTTTCTTCTCAAGATTCTCAATGGATCACTGTGTTCAAATGTGATGATGGTTTAGTTTCTTAATGTTCTTTTTACAGCCTTGTTATAGCACAATCCCTCAGAATTCATATTATATGCTCTGACTTCCTGTGTGTTTGGCAAGTTGTGGGTTTTGGTGAAGCATGTTTGAACATCACTCAGAATTCATTTTTAATGCTCTGACTTCCTGTATGTTTAGCAAGCTTTGATTTAGGTAAATTATGTTTGAACATCTGATGATGCAAAGAGCCTTGACTTCCATGAGATGACTGTGATTTTGTTTATTAACTGTGAGAGACTCCATAGCCCAATGAAGACTAATTTGATGTATGTCCAGCCAGCTATATTTTTATAAATGTGTGAAGAGTTAGCCCTCTGTTGTTGTGATTAATTTTCTATCAAAAGCCTGTGACAGAGCCCTCTCTGATTAGGAAGGCTAATTCCTAGTCTAAAGTCTGGTCTGAAACAGTTACATGAAACCTTGCTTGGTTGCAACCCCTGGTACTGGTTTTGTGATAACAGAATCAAAGAATAACTTCGCTAAGGCCTCTAACTCAGGAATTCAGGAGAAACTGTTAGAGACTAGTGCGACACATGAAGTAGATCCTTTAGTACTAGCTACTTTTCTGAAGACCTGTATGAAGTTACTACGTGATCAGAAAGCAATACAAGTGTTGCAAGAGTTAATAGATAAGTGCGCTAATAAAGAAAAGATTCCTACGGAACAACGCACAGTGAGAAAGATTGATGAGCATAAGAAGCGAATGGGGTGCAAGATGAGGTTGACCACGCAAATAGGAGAATATGAAATGGACCAAGTAATCTTGGATTTGGGGTCGGATGCTAATGTCCTGCCTAAGTAGACTTGGGAGAGAATGGGGAGACCTGTGTTGCAGTGATCTCCTATTCAGCTGCGTATGGAAAATCAACATAATATTATTCTGATGGGGCACTTACATGGCGTAATAGTGGATATTGAAGGTGTGATCGCATTGGCTAACTTTGAGGTCATTGAAATCGTGGATGACAGTAACCCATACCCCGCGCTATTAGGAATATACTGAGCTATTGATATGAATTGGGTAATCAACTTGAAGAAGCAGAAGATGACATTTGAAAAGAAGTCGCTCAGGGTGGCAATACCACTAGACCCTGTAGAAGGAGCACATTATACTAAACCTGTTCATGATTATGTAGAAAGTGATGATGATGTGGATCAGATATACAATTTAACTACAAGAGATTAATATTGGATCAATCCCATAGTCAATGGACAAATTGTGTGGGATAGGGAAAACTCCTGCACCTCAGATTAGGATGAAGAGCTTGAACACTGGAAAAATTAGTTACATGAAGTATCTACGCTCTGTTGCAATATGATGACCAAGTCGCTATGGTGTGTCTCAACTGGGGTAAAAACCTTCTGTGTTATGATGGTTTAACTAATGTGGAACTATTTTTAGATTAATTTGAAAGGGAAGTACCAAAAGAACATCACTTCTGAGAACTGGAGTTGGCGATGCACACTACGACTTCCCATTGGTGGGGTATGCATAAGGAGAACATCGTTGGATGGAAGGATTACACAAGGATGATGAAATTATGGTTTGGGTATGCTAATACTCGAATGACAGAAAAATACAGTGGGAAGGATGATCCGCGTGATCATTTGGCACGATGGATTAAGGCTTGAGGAATAGAACCACAACCAGAATGGGTGCACATTTTCTATCATACTTTAGACACAATTCCAATGAACGAGTATCTCGAGACGGAGCTTCGTTGTGGAACAACCAAGTGGGACATTTCAAGGGAGAGTTTTTATTAAATTTTAGATTTGAAGATGGGTTTGAGAGCATTGATGAAGCACTCCAGGAGATAAAAGAAACCATTTTCAGAACACCAAAGGAACTGGTAGAATGGGCTCAGCCAGATTAGAGTGTGCAGTTGTTCCATGTACTGGAGTGTTATAATGCGACTACTAAAGAAGAAGAAGAATATCCACAGAATATCCCCATTCCGGAGACAGAAGGACAACACAAAGTTGAAGGATCGAAGGTGGTGAACCCAGATATATCTGAACCTTTGAAAACTCAACAAGTAAACATTAGGTATGAAGCAGAACCTAAGTTCACGAAGATAGTTGACTATTAGGATGAAGATATGGTTGATAAGGTACCTCAGTTGCTACATGAATACCAAGATCTATTCCCAATGAAGTTTTTATATTTGAAAGGGATCATCGAAGATTTAGGTGTTATGAAGATTACACTAAAGCTGGATGTGAAACCTGTTTAGCAAAGACCTTATCGACTAAATCCAAAATATAAAGAGAATGTGCGCCAAGAACTAGATAAGATGCTGGAAGCTGGTATTATTGAGCAACTAGAGGAATCATATTGGGTGATCCTAATGGTGGTCCAAGAAAAGAAACAGAAAGGAGAAATTCAAATATGCGTAGATCTCTGAAAGCTAAATGATGCATGTGTGCATGATCTGTTTTCATCACCGTTTACTGACCAAGTATTAGAGAATGTTGATGGATATGAGGCATATTCATTTACTGATGGTTTTTTGGGATATCATCAAATAAAGATTGTGCCGGAAGATCGAAGCAAGACAACCTTCATGACAGAGAGGGGTTGCTTTCAGTACTGTAATTCCCTTTGGATTGGAGAACGCGGCTACAATTTTCTCATGAATAGTAATCACGATGTTCAAGGAATTTATTCATAAATTTCAGGAGGTGTATTTCGATGATTGGATTGTGTTTGGTTTGGTGAAGTTCCATGTTGTTAGTTTGTGCTTTACACTGGATACATGCCAAAGGTATCAGATCGCACTAAAATTGAAGAAATGTATATTATGTGTGCCCTTTGGGATTTTTCTCGGCCTTGTTGTATGTAAGTAGGGATTGATGGTGGACCATGTGAATATCATCGTAATTGTGAACTTGGAAGCTCCTAGGAATGTGAAATAGTTGTGCGTGACATTAGGGCACACCGGGTATTACATAAAGTTTATCAAGTCATATTCTCAGATAATCCACGCCAATGGAGAAATTATTAAAGAAAAATGTGATTTTTTGTTGGGATGAAGACAGTTAGCATAGCTTGGATGTTCTGGAGGAAAAGATGGTAACTGCACCTATTTTGGTATTTCTAGACTAAAAGAAGGAATTACATGTTCATGTATATGCATCTTGCATTGTGCTTGGTGTGGTATTAACACGGGCATGTGAAGGAGAGATTTATCATCTGATAGCCTTTGCTAGCAGAAAGTTATCAAAAGCTGAGAAAAATTACTCCACTACATAGCACGAAGAATTGGTGATGGTCTACGTGCTATAGAAGTTTGGGCATTATTTGTTGGGTGGACACTTTAAAATGTATATAGATCACTCTATGCTGAAGTACCTGGTCAATAAGCTTGTGTTGGGGGGAAAGATATGCCGATGGCTATAACTATTGTTTCAGGAATATGAATTTGAAGTGATTGTGAAGCCTAAAAGACTAAATATAGGTCCAGACCATGTGTCTAGGATTGAAACAGGTGACGGGATGAATAGTTTGGAGGAAGGGTTGCCGGATGCATATCTTTTTGCAGTGCACATTATCATTCAGTTTTTAACCACGGGAACAACTACAGAAGGCTATTATATGCAACAAAAGAAGGCGTTAGTAGTTCGCGCCGTAGACTTTTCAGTGATTGTAGGTCATTTGTATAAGATGGGAATGGATGATATACGGTGAAGGTACGTCCCAGAGTTTGAATGCATTACTATCCTTGCTGAAGCACACAGAGGCGTGGTAGGAGGTCACTATGTAGGGAAAGCAACTGTGCAGAAGATTTTGCGGGCTGGATTATGGTCGCTAACATTACACAAGGATTCTGTGGCATATTGTAAAGCATGCGATGCTTGCCAAAGGAAGGGAAGGCCTCCACGAAGGGATGAATTTCCTTTAAATCCTCAGGTTTCATTGCAAGTATTTGATAAATGGGCCATTGACTTTATAGGTCCAATACAACCACCAGGTAAGAAGACAGGTGTGTGATATATCATTATTGCAATAGAGTATTTAACCAGATGGGTGGAAGCGCAACTAGTGAAGGACTGTATTGTTGTCACTGCTGCGAAGTTTTTGTTTGAATATGTCTTAACGCAGTTTGGATGCCCTAAGATATTGATGAGTGATAGGGGAACACATTTTTTGAATGAAACGATCAACGCAATTCTTGAATAATTCTAGGTGTATCATCAGAAGAGCATGCCCTATCACCCAAAGGAAAATGGAATGGTGGAAGAATTTAATAAAATTTTAGAGAATGAATTGATGAAGGTTTACAACCCGTAGAGGAATTACTAGGATATGTGCATCCCAGCGATGCTATGGGCATATAGGATGACCTGCAAGAAGTTGACAGGCCAAACACCATTCAGGTTGGTTTATGGAATTGAGGCAGTAATGTATATGGAGTATATTATGCCAATTTTACGTATTGCAACATTGACATAGATGGAGGATCACGAGACCTTGGAGAAACGGCTCACATAGACCATGGAATTAGAAGAAGACCACTTTCTTGTAAGATTTCACTAGCAATTGCAAAAGGAGCACGAGAAAGAATGGCACAATAGGGATATTAAGCTGCACACTTTTAAGAAAGATGATTTAGTACTGCTATATGACAGTAATTTCACCAAATTTCCAGGGAAATTTCAAATGCATTGGTTGGGACCATATGTCATTAAGGAGATCACATATGTTGGTGCAGTTCAGCTCACAAAGATGAATGGAGAACCATTTCCTGGGAAAGTGAATGGAAGTAGGCTAAAGTTGTACACAGGGGATCTTGCCCTTGCACAATGACTATATGGAACTAGGACAACCTTAGTAATCCAGGCATCTACAAGGGATTGCGGGACTATAAACTACACTGCACAGCGAGCTAAAAAATGTAGTAGGGAGGCTGCGTGACGAAATATAGCATGTGCGATAGGTTAAGCTATGTTGGATGAGCTGCACCATGGAGAAAAGAAGCAACATAGAAGGTATCACAAGCTTTGGATGAGAAAAAGAAGAAAGAAGTTGCTGACAAGGTAGTTACGGAAAACGAATGCACTACGAAATAATGTGTTGTGAAGGAATGCACAAAGAAAGAGTGTGTTGAAAAATATCATGCCGAGAAAGAATGCACAGATACAAAAGAAGTCAAAGAATCAGCTTCAAAGCATACAAATGAGTAGGAAATGTCAGGACAAGAAGGAGGTGGTGGTGAGGAGTAGAGCACTCTCTTCATAGTAGAAAAGTTCGGAAAGGAGACGACTACTGGGCCACGAAAGAAACATAATTATGATAAGAAGACGCGCAACGACTGGATGGTCATGACAGAAGGGGAAATTGACAAGATTAGTGACAATGTCATAGAAACAACAATAGAGCTGTGGCAGTAGTTTGAGCAACAATACATGCAGATGTTGGGGAGTGTCCAAAAGTATCTACACGAGCTACAAGTCCAAACTGGCCAAATTTAGGCGAGCGTTGGGCAAGCGAGCGGGGTGCAAGTGAGCCTGGTGCAAGGAAGAGGGATAGTAGCAGAGCTAGAATGAACTCTAGACCTCAGAGTCACACCTTTACCAGAAGGATCGATCTTTGTGGAGTCAGAGGAGGACCACGACGTGTTAGGTATAGTGAAGAAAATGGGTGTCAACTTGTCCCTACTACCACTTCAGACCCTCCACGTGTTGCATCCGGGGGTGTTGGATGAGTTAAGGATCAAAGAGCAGAACTCCCTTGCAGTCATAAGTGAGTTGAAGGTGAATAATGAATAGGTGTTCGTGGAGAAAGCTCAGGTGCTAAAAGAAATAGAGGAACTACAAGTGTGAAGTCAAAGCCTAGAGACAACCATAGAGCAGGCATGCAAGACACTTCCTGAGTTGAACATCCCGGAGGATGTCGTAGCTATAGAAAAAGTCAAAAAATTAGCTACTGTGGCCCACGAGTCGAAGGATGAGATTGGAAGAGTTACCTTTGACTTTCAAATGAAAATACCAAAACTGTAGTTGAAGTTGCAACCAACTACTTTGCCAGAGGTTCAGGAGCAACGTGGAGCAACGATCAGAGAGAATATGAAAACAATGGATATCACAGTCACAAACTGCGTGATGATGTTTGATCACACTATGGAGTTATGGAAAAACTTGTATGAGGACCTGAAATTGCAGAGACTGAACACAGATATCAGGGAGACACAATTCTAATATGATGAAGTCCGAGGAAATGTGTGCACATTGGTGCCAGCACAACACCTTATGAAATTGTAGGAAGGCAAGCAGCTGCAAGCATAGACATACGAACTTCAGAGACAAGAGGCCCTTCTGAAGGCCAGATTACAACCGTGGATAGAGGAAGCCTATTAGCTCACTCTATCACTTGAGAAAAAGTTAAAGGTAATGCACCAGACGTAGATAACAATGTGCCTAGCAGTGGAAGGGTTGATGATAGAAAAATTGGTAGAGGAAGTGCAATAGGACGTGTTGCGAAGCAATACTAACATAGTAGCATTGCAGGTTGAGTTAGGTGGCCTCCGTAGCAAGATCAAGATGCCGGGCAAGTGACTCGAGGGCGAGTCACCATACTTGTGTTGGGGGCCTGTTGGGATAGGGTCCTTGGGGTTAGTTTTGGGGTTAGTTTAACTCAATTTCATAAAAAGTTTTGTAAATAATGTAAAGTCTCTGCAAAATGTGGATGTAGAGCACACAACTTGATAGGAGTAAAAGGGGCTTTAGCCCCTTGTTTGGGTAAGTGATAGGTTGGTTTTTTAGACTCATCCATGGTCCCTGGACCATGGTATTGTATTGAAAAATCTATATATAATTGAGTCATAACGAGTCTAGAGAAGTAACAAAGAATAGATAAGTCAGGATAGATATTTTTGGGAACGTGCTAAGGCAGGAAGGCTCTGCTTCCTGTACTTAGGTGAAAGGGGTAGTCTCCTGCAGCTAAGTGCGCAGGAGGACTTGGAAAGTCCACAGCTGAGTACGTGGACCCCGTAGTTGAGTACGCAGGGTGGAGAAGTCTATAAATTGAACATTGGTACTTAATAAAGACTAATTTTGAAGAAATATATTACATCTGAGTATTATTGTTAATTCTATTTATGTTATGTTCTTTCACTCAATAATATGTTTTCTATGGAATAATGTATAAATTCTACACAAATCTACTGAATCTATCTTATTTATGCATGACTTAAGTAATTATCTGATTTCTCGAAGATAACGGCTAATTCTGCTATGATTTATGGTGAAATAAAATAGATCTGCACGAAGGCATATCTAGGGTTATTAATTAGTGTGCAAAAGTGGATATTTTTCCTCTTTAGGGTCTGTAAAGACCAATTATAGACCTTCGTGAAGGTCTAGAAGCTATTTTCTTAGAGTTACAGTAACGAGCCATAGAAGGATACCAATCTGCACGAAGGCTGATCTAAACTACCAGGGCTTAAAGACCACTTATCGCATTGTCTTTGGATGCAGAAACTTGGTTCTATCATCCCTCAATACTACTTCGGGTGAGATTGCAACCTACACTATGCGATTTGTTGTTGAAAGGGCCAACAGTTAGGGTTTTGTTGGTTGGCGCAAACATCTTTGAACCTGGGTCAGGCCCCCTTAAGCCAACAAATGGTAACTTAGACAAGTCAATAAGTTTACCATTAAGGATGTTGGTTATGATGGTAGTTTTATGGATGCCTTCATGCAACTGAAGAACTGTAGATTCCTATAGGTGAAGATCAACAAATGTCATTAAGTGTTGAGACAATCTTGTTTAAAGAGAAGAAGTCCTTTTGAATATCTCTTGAGTTTGAGTAGTGAGTTCTTGAGATATTTGAAGGATATCTTCAATTTAAGCTTGTGAATATGGTTGAGTCAAGGTAGTAGGATCACTGTTTGTTTCTTTAGGTTATGGTTGAGAGTTAGCTCAAGTCTCAGCAAGGGGAGGGTTGATTTGACTCCTAGTGACAATTGGTGACCTAATATTTTGGCATTTATGACTTCCTTTTGTCAACTATAGTCAATTTTTCCTTCCTTCTAGTGCTAGTTTATTGATGTGGGCATTGTACACCTAAGTCAAAAAGGGAGGAATATTCCATACTGAGACTCTTTCATAGCCCAATCCATTTTGTAAAGATACCCTTAAGAGTTTTATATGCTCTCTTAGCCTTCTATCCTTTCTTCTTAGGAAGGATTGAATCCAAGAAAACTAATCCTAATCTAAACTAATATAAAATATGGTCATTATACACTAATCTAAACTAATTCTACACTAAACTATAGTAAAAAATATGCTAGGATTAAACTATTAAGTTAGCTCTGTAAATGAAATAATGGAGACCAAACAACTTAGGTCTCGTATATATATATATAGAAACAAGGGTGGAATGTTTCATTGTAAACAATATAAAGAGATACTAAGTAATTCTTATTTATATATTTCATTTATAAATTAGAATTGGAATATGATACAATAATCTTGGTACATAATCAAATTATAATAAGAATGTACAATAGTTTGTTTCAATGAATCAAACAGGACAAAACACAATGTAACTTGCTCAAAGAAAATGAACTATTTGAGAAACTGGAATAAAATAAATTTTTGTTCCTAAATGCAATGACAAAATCAGTTCATACTATTCCTTAATCTAAATAAGAATCAAAATGAGTAACTCTAGATGAAAAGTTTATTATCTTATAATATTAACACATAACAACTATGTCTCTTTTCATATTTTTCGTTAAGTAACAAATGCAAAAGCTAACTGATCTAAAGCTCTAACTATTGCTTGGCCAAGGCTGATAAAAGGGACAACTACAAATGATGCAGTTTTAAAATTCATGCACTTTAATCAATGGTTAATGAACATAATCAATCAACCACCAACTAAAGTGACAATAGTAATATGACTATCATCTATAGCAACAACATTATTATTAACTTGAAAATAAATATTGACATTTTCTATCAACTTGAAAATTTAGAATTCATTCACAAAAGATAAAATTAAAATAATGCCTATATTTATATTTCTTCTTAGGACATAAGCCACTGAAAGAGAATATAAATCAACTTGAAATAATTACAAATCAAATTGACACATTAATGTAATAAACATAATTGTTTGCTTAAGGAATAAAACCATTAAACAAGCAAATCCCTATTTTCTCATTCTTCAAGAATTACTAATAGGAAAAATAAATAGGAGATTGAGACAACTGTGGAACATAACAACTCAACAACTAGATTGATTAAAACCAACTCTTCATGCTTGTATTAAAGTAATTCCATAGTCAAAATATTAACAACATTTCTTTGTGCCAAAATTTTCCCTCTTCCCATCCCCTTAAGTTAATCAAAATGAGTGGTATATATAACCATAGGCCTTAATCCTTTCAACACAAACTAAAACTAAAAAATAATCTTTAAATCAATTAGTTACATAAAATAAAGAGAACAATTTCATTTTTAGGCGTCTTAGCTAAATGAACAAATTAAAATAAAACATGTGGTAGGCAGGATTCCCATACAGGGTTAAGAATAGGCACATGGTGATTGAAGGTATCCCAGGTGATGCTATCCAAAAACATTGTCTTGCCAGCATGGAAAACATGTTAAATAAACAAGATAAAATTAGACAATCTGATACTGATACTCGAATGGGGGTTGTTACAGAATCTATGATTCTGTAGCAACCCTTTTATTCCAAAATAGAAAACTAAATAAAAAAAAAAATTACCTGTACCACTTCTCATGCATAAGTAAAGAAAAATTGACCAGACCATTTTCCTTCATTAGATCCCTCTAATTCTGACGAAATAGTAACATTGAGATTCATTGAATTTATCACAATGTGAGTACCATTCAACAATGGATTCTTTTCATTCATTAGACTTTTCCTTTGCATGGGTTGAAAGTTTTAGTTGGTTTTGATCATAAAAGAGTTGGATTATTCGAGTTCCAGATTAGGGATAGTGAGAAAATACTAATGCTTCCAATACATATTGGTGATAAATCATATAAATGGGAGTTCTCTCAGGAAGAATTTTTTGGTTCAGGTTGGGTTGACCCAGGTTCGATCTATACTACACACCAAAAAAATCCTCAATCATTCGTCCTTTCGGAAATGACCTACAAGTAGATCACAGTCTCACCCAAAGTGACTATGGGAGGATGTAAAGCCAAGTTTTTGCAGCCTTGAGGGATGTGGAGATGTGGTATTATTATGTTTTATTTTAAGGAATTTAGACTTCTGTGATCCATAGCATTGTTTAGATAATCTTCGGCAAAATCACATAACCAATCTTTTGTCGACGCGTTTCGAACCAACCAGTGTGGTTCATCGTCAGGACAAGTTGAAGAACAAATCCAGCTTAGCCTGTTTAAATAGCTAGAGCAGAGACACCAACGGTTACCTGGGCAAAGGTTGACTGAAAGAGCAAGGTCAAAATTAGTTATATAAGGTAAGAAATACATAAATATATCAATGATAAAATTATAAATAAAACAAAAATAAATAAATATATATAAATTTAGTTAAAATTAGGTGTGAGATAACCAAATTAATATATAAATATATAAATAAAGTAATAATAAATTATTTATTTATTAAAAATATAAAACTATATAAATAATAATTTATATTTATTTATTTAAATAAATAAAATTAATAATAATAAAAATAAATATATAAGTTATAAATAAATCAAAAATAAATAAATATATATAAATTTAATTAAAATTAGGTGTGAGATAACCAAATTAATATATAAATAAAGTAATAATAAATTATTTATTTATTCAAAATATATAACTATATAAATAATAATTTATATTTATTTATTTAAATAAATAAAATTAATAATAATTTATATTTATTTATTTATTAAATAAAAATAAATATAAAAATATAAATTAACACATATAATAGCAAAGGTAAATTATTTACTTAATTTATATAAATGGTATTATTAGTGAGGTAAATAAATATAAAATCATATATAAACATATAAGTTTAGTTATATTAGGTGGAGATAACTAAATATATAGATATATAAATAAAATAGTAAATTATTTATTTTTTAAATAAATATATCAATAATAAAAATATATTTGTTTATTTATTAAATAAATAAATAAATATAAAATTATAAATTAATAATTATAATAGTAAATTATTTATTTAATTTATATAAATGGTAATTATTAGTGAGGTAAATAACTATATAAATTTAGTTATATTAGGGTAAGATAATTGGACAAAAGGTAGTTATATTAGATAAATATTCCAATAAAATTATTAAAGTTAATTCTGTCATTAGGTAATTAAATTATTACTTATATGGTTTAAAAAGAGTTATAGAAGAACTAAATATAAAGGCATAAACAATTGACATTAAGGAAACAAAAATTTCAATTTTAATTAAAATATACCCAATAGTATCATAAACGGGATACGGTTAATACACTAATTAGCCTGAAATTAATTAATAACCTAAAAAACTCAAACACTCCACAATATTAGGACCAACCCGCCAAAAACAAACTAAGGGAGAGGGAAGACAGAAACCCTAAGACCTAACAAACGGGGAATGAGGAGGCTTAGGAAGCCAAGGCTGGGACCCAGCAACTACTAATCCTCCAGCCATCATCCCTATTAAGATTGTTTGGCCTTTTCTCAATCTCCAAGGCCTCTCTAAATTTGCGATGGTGAAACTGCGCAACTTTGGCAATGACTTGAGCCTCCTCTATACATACATGATGCATAGTCTTCTCTGCATGCTCAGCCAGGGCTGAGGACTTGGTCCTACCATGCCTTAAGTCAGCCGAATGCTCGCTAATCCGAATGTTTTATTTTACTTGATATTCATAAATCACTTCACCTCATTTACTTAATAGAAACATATCATATAAACTAATAATCATCATTTCGTTGTACTAAAATGCAATTGTAATAAACTGCTATGCTACAATAGATTAAAAAAAATATACACATGAAGACACTGATTTTACCGTGGTTCATCCAAATATTGGACTACGTCCACAAGGATTTTTGCTTACAATATGAATATTGTACAACAAACATTTCTTGGCCTACAAACTCAGCTACAGAGCCTTTCCTTCTTTCCCAAACCACAAATCCCAAAGATTCAATTGTCCAATTCAAGATGTGATTCGAAGATGATTCTCTTATTTTTTATTGATCCCTATATATACTATTACATCGAGGGATATATCATTAAAATACCATGGTCCATATATCATGGACTCCCCTAATACAAGCTACTACAGTTTGAAAACCATTCATCCTTTACAATATTACTTGCTTTTTACAAAAATGAGGGGCTTTGACCCACCTCGAAGTCCCCACACTATATGGTATATATACGTGGTCCACTTGGCGATCCGCTGCTCCAATATGCAGTCCACTTCTTGCTCTGCTGCATGCTTTACTTTTCACTCTGCTCTACAAAATTTAGAGTCTTCACCAAAATCTAGGCCAATTTGGAATGCACCCAAAAGGCCCCCAACATTCGCATGTGACTCATCCCAAGTCACTCAACTACTTTGCCTCTGATTTTTTCTATGATTTTGTTTTAGGTCTAGTTGAACTGCTGCAGAGGCTTTGTTACCTACTTTTCCTCATTGCACACTTCCTCCAGTAGTGCCTCTATCACATGTTCTGCAGCCTTCTATACCAACATTGTCTCCCTTTGTCGAAGCTTTTGATGCTTATCATCTACTGCCTTCAATAGCTTGAGGGCCTCATCCTTCCAAGGTTGAGTCCTCTCTGTTAAGACCTTTTATTCCTTCCTCAACTCCTGAATTTTGTTCTGGAGGGCCTTTGACTCATTGATCTTTGTGAGCTTCTACGAGATTGGTAAGGTCTTCAAAGATTCTCGAATTTATTTTAACTCATATTGCTTCTGGTGCATTTCTTCCTGTAATTTCTATAAATTTGGATCTTCATAAAATGAAGTCCAAATTTGTAGACATTCATCCAAGAGGTTTCCACAGTCTGTCACTTCTACGGAGATGTTGGCAATTGCAATATTTAGGTGAGTCTCCCTTTGATCCTGTACTTCCTATGGCATAGTTAACTACAAATTCATTTTCATCTCACTAATCTTCATTTCATAATTGAATTGCACTATGGAAATTTTCTCCTTGCACCCCTTCACTGAAGGCTGAGCTTCGCGACCTTGCCTTCTACTGGCTCTTCCTCTCGGACATCAAGGTCTGGAATTTCTCAGCACATTACTTCCACTGCTTCCTTGATATTCTGGTGTTGTTGTGCTACTTGATCCCTTTCTTTGATCTAAATATGAAACTAATTGTAAATGCTTAGCAAGGTATTCAATTCAGTAAATATACATGTCTAAATCATGTACATGACTTGCACTTAAAAACAAATGAGTTTTTCAGTTGTTTATGACCCTTTTATGTGTAGTAGAATTAATTCATTTCTCTGTTTAACATACTAAAATAGATTTGTTCTGAAAGAAGACTCAACCACAAATGCAATAGCATATGATGAAGCAATTCACCCCTCCTGGGCTACATCTACTAGGTCCAAGGCTCACAAATGGGCATGTCCTTGATTTGATTAAAAGCTCAAAATGATTGTACAACTGAATACAAACCTTAACAGGTGAAATGGACTATAAAAATGGATTCAAAATGCTCAAATCAATCATGAATTAATACTGGTTCTCATCCAATGGGTACCTGCAACCCTATACAACTCCCACAACACTGGGCCCTAGTGGCTCCTAGATCTTCCATGGGGAAAAAACACCTGCAAATGAACTCTGATTGCTCTCTAACCTATGCCAATGGCTTCCGAATCATCTGATTAGTCAAAATAAAAATAAAAATAAATCATCTCCAAAGGCCTTTCCTAGCCAAAGTAATGGCGCATTTACTGAATTGCCTCTCTGTCCCTAAATTAACTCCAGATAACTAAATTTGGAGTTCAGTTAGGTCAGCCAAAATGGCAGGACCGCCGATTTTGGTGCTGCCGCTAAATTTTCCACCAACTGGAACCGTAATCGTTGGCCAAAACTACAGTTAATAAATGAGCATGTGATCGCATCCGACGGTTTAACTGGTGGTTATCCTTGGTGTTTGTGCCCAACCGTTAGTTGACTCTTAGTCTAACAGGGATTCCCGCTGCCAATGTGACCACCGTTGAACTTACCATTGGATAGCTGCGCAGTTGGAGGATTAGGATGAGGTTTTGGGGGTTGCGGTCATGTGAAGTGGGGGCTGGCCCCCTTTCGGCCCACCATATAACCTTTCTTAAAGTTGAAATATGGTTTCGTTTAATAATGTTTCAAGTCTTGTGGTTCTGGTGTCACCGTAAAACAGAACGCTGGTGTATATGAGGTCATGGGTTCAAACCTCAATCCGCCCCAATCATTTACCCTATCCCAAAAATTCGTTGGGGCCATGTGGCGCCCTTCCATTGGTCACCTAAGAGGAATATTATAGGAATATTCTCTAAAATATTTTAAGGAATATTTTTAGAATATTCTGTTTTAATTTTTTTTGAAAAAAATTCAAAAATGAAGGGTTATTGGGAAATTTTATTTTTGCCATAACGTTTGCATATGAAGACCATTTTTTGAACTGTTCATGGCATCAGAATTAGGAGGAAGAGATCTATCCAGTCATTCAGGTTCGAACCAATTCTGAGCACTTTCATTTTTGAGCATTTTTCGACACTTGGGACATGAGCCCCTGATCATTCTTGGATCACCTACTCAAGCTTCTGCCAAAGCACAACTCACTCTTTTTCTACCTGAATATTTATCTTTAAGGTGTTCTATTCATACTGCCTTAGCTCTTGTATAATTTCCAAGTGCAACTTGTTATATGTTTGCAACAACACTGCCGCGATGTTCATATTGACATGCTTCCATTCCTTAGCCTATTGTTCTAGTTCGACAGAGTCAAACTATAGGGCTCCTGTAGGTATCTATGCTAACCTCGCTGCAAGAGTAAGCTCTATATTCCTTTCTACTCCAACACTTTTCTTTATCTGTGCTAGTTATTTTGACCGTCTATGCCACTATCTTCAATTCTACGATCCACTCTTCAATGTCAGTCAAAAGTGCGTCGTAGTGATCTTCTACTCTATTCCAGGATTCAAATTTTTGCTCCTAAATCCTATCTCTGATCTGCTCTAGGTCCCCATGAGTAAGGACCATTGGTGTGATATCCTTTGTTTTATCTCCCTTCTAATTTTTCTTGATCTTCGTGGAAGCATCACCCTATTGTTTCCTCTTTTATACGACAATTTGTTCTATTTCAATCTTATCAAACTCCTTAGTTTTCTCATTTCCTTTAGAAGGATCTTAGAGACCCTCATCATGTTTCTCCTCTTCCTTTGATTCATGCTCATCTTGATCATTTTTCTTGTCTTTTCCACTCGCTTCGCCATTTGATGAAGTATCCTCCTCTTCTTCTGTTGCATTGTCTCCTGCTTTTGCCTCCAACATATTCATCCATTCTGTGGGCCATTTCTATACTAGTGCTAATAGATCATGTTTTGTGAATAAGTATGGTAGGGCATGTCATTTCTTCTTTGTATCCCTACGTGCCTGTATGTACATTTTATGAAAATCTACCTTGAACTTCGCCATAGAGATATATTGCTCGTATAATATCGACAACAGTCGAGGGTGCTAGTTCACTAGCATATGCAAATCCATGTGATATAACATAGAAAATATTCTATTCTCCTGTATGCACAATGCTTTAGTGGCATACAACAACGAGGCATACCGCGTGGCTTCACAGACATTTGAAGCCACCGGAAGGAACTGTGACTCCTCCGGTTCTCTCCATGCTAACATAGCTATAATCAAAATCAACCAAGCATAGTGAAATTTTGTACCTTTTTCCTAGACTACGCTAGTTCTTTTGACCGTCTATGCCACTATCTTCAATTCTACGATCCACTATTTCACACTGCGCGGCTAATGAAACTACTGACACAAGGACTTTGTTGGCTCGACACTTTCTCACGATCTTCCCAGCTAATATGTGTGATATGAAGCGAATTGTCAGGTCACTGATGGAATTTATGTCGTAGCCTCTTTCTCCTTTTGCTAGCCCAAAATTCTTCTTTATGTTGTCCACTATGGCGCAGTCCTAATCCTTACCGACAAATTCTTTTGCAGGGTTCTGCCCTTGGTATGGTAGTCTCGTGATCCTCCATATCAAAATTGGTTCTATATGGATATTTTTTCCCATCCATAAGCCCCCATCATGCACCATCATGAGAAACTGAAAAACACATGTCATGTTCCCCAGACTTCTGCCGAAGTGTGTCACATTTAACATATTCAATAATCTTGACTACACCAACCCATTTTCCCACTGTTGTGGTTCTAGCCTTGTCACTACACTATTTGGGTAGTGCACCTGTTTCAAATACCAATTTGTGTGAATTGAGGTTACTTCTCCCTATCATTAAAATTGTAATCTGCGAACTTGTGCTATGGAAATTTCCCTAACATTTCTCCTGAAAATGGTACTGCCTCAGACAACAAGGGTGTAAACATACCATACTTCGCATCCTTTGATTCTCTCACTAGTTTGGCATTTGGTTTCCTCGATGGAATGTATGGTGGTAGAGGCGAAAATGTTGTGCCACCTATTTCTATCTGCACCTCCTCCATTTCTTATTCACTATCTCTGACTTGTTCGGGTTGTGGTTGAGGCTTGACAGGTTTCTTATCCTATTTCTTTTTGGTTCTTTCATCCTTGGTTGGTTTCTTTCTTAGAGACCTTCAATGTTTTTGTGCTTATGGTACTGCGGTTGATTCTACCGCGGGCATCTCAGTTGATGATGTGGGCATACTAGTGAGTTCCATGATTCCAGATAAACCTTTCTCACAAAAATCACACAATTTCTCTCCAAGAATGCTCAGATGGTGTTGGCTTATTGGGGCTTGACCCAGGTTTAGAGTTGATATAGCCAAAAAAATCTCAGTACTACTGGCCCTTTCGGCAATAGTGCGTCGAACGTGGACTGAGGTCTCACCTGAAGTAGTATGGGAGCGTGCTAGAACCAGGTTTCCACAGCCTGGAGATGTTTGATGAGTTCAATTGGTCCGCAGTTTGACCTTGCATGTAAGTTGCTTTGTGCACTTTTGGTACCTCGCAGCTCGATATACGGCCTATGCGCAACCCTACTCAGGGGATGAACGTTGTGATTTTGCATTATTACCCAAGACTTTAGTGGTATTCCATTGTTAGTTGATTATCTTAGCCTACTTGCATGCTTTAATTTATACTTAACAACATAAACCATTCATATAGGTGTGTATAGTAAATAAACAATATATTTTCAAAGTATATCAAACATGCATTAACCCAAGAATAGAAACACGTAATTATGATAAAACTTCTCTTTATTAATTCCTTCCTTAGTTACAGACTCGACTCTGCCCGGCGCACTCAGCTGCAGGGGTCCGCGCACTCAGCTGCAGACTACTAGGCCTTTTCGCACTCAGCTGCAGAGCATTCTCCTACTCTATGACCCAAAGATACATTTTACACTTGTGACTCAATCACTTAGACTTGTTATTCTTCTCTATCCTTCTTTTTTTCTTTTACACTTAGAGCCTCACTCTATTTATACAATTCCATGGTCTGCGGACCACGAGTAGGTCTATCCAGCTGACATTACATTACAAAACTAAACCCTGTGACTCTATTATACTTTCATGCCCCGCACTCGTAATTCGTGGAGCTTTACAAAAAAATTTGGTCAAAAGTTGGGCTTTGAACCCCAAAACATGCCTTGGGGGGATTCCATGAAAAATAGGCCCCCAACACAAACATCGTGACTTGTCCTTGAGTCACTCTGTTGGCACGGTGATCTTGGCATGGAGTCCCTCCAACTGTTCTCGAACTGTGTGGAGGTCAGCAGCGCACTGAGCTGCTTCTTGTTGGATCTGTTGTATACATTGTTTGGAGACCTCTGTGTCTAGAGTGATTCTCTACATCAATGTGTTCATCCCATGTATGTGCGCGAGCTTGCCTTCGATGTCTGCCATGATAGTGAAGGCCTCATCGATCTAAGGCTGGACATGTTCTCTTAGGACTACTTCCTTATGTCGTGCCACGTTCACCTGATCCTTCAGTGCTTTAGCTTGCTGCATCCGTGCATGCCTCTGGGTGAGGACCATTGTCTGCACAGTTCCTTGAGCACTGTCATACTTTTGTTGGAGTTCTCGCATCTTTATCTCTACGTGTTGGATGTTGGGGTCCTCTTACAGAGTTGTGAGGACCTCAAGTGATTCTTCCAGCATGTTGGTGAAGTATCACACTGCAACTCCAATTTCCTCCAATCCCACTGTGACAGCATTAGCGCACTGTTCTCTGACTTCTGGGGGAGTGGATGGTTGCACTTGTAACTGTAGCTCGGTGATCTAAAGTTTTAGCTCCTTCTGAACCTTTGTCATTTCTTGCCTGGCCTCATAGACTCATGCTGCTAACATGTGGATCCACACCTCTATTGGTATATCTGCTGGGATGGCTAGCTCCGGGACACTTCGGCAAGCGTCGTCTATCACCTGCACCAGCTGTTGATTTTGCGACACCAATTCATCATGCTGCAAGCTTAATTGTTCCATATTTATCTTCTACTCATTGAGGACTTGGAGAGCGCGACTCTCCATAGCACGCAGCTCGGCTATTATCCCATCTTTTAATAGATATAAAGTCTCATGCAGAAGGGCAGCTAGATTAACATCGAGACCTTTCATAGTGCTAATTGAAAACCTGTCAGCCTCATTTGATGTCACTAGAGCCCCTTCTAGCAACACTATTATGTTCATCATCCATGCATGCATCAACTGCTCTACTTCCATGGATCTGACTGCTAGATTGGTCGAAAGGGTACCAACCTGAGGGGGGCGTGCTTGTAAGTCCTACAACTACGCTCTGAGAGCCCCCAACATAGTTTGATGCTCCTGCATGAAATCTTGGAGAGCATCATTTGCGACATCGTGCATCATGTCACCGATTTCATGCAGATCACCCTCGGTTTGGGTGATCATTTTAATGGACAACTTCAAGCCCTTGACCTTCTTTCGCAACCCTTCCTGCTCTGTTGGGTGTTGGTGCTTTAGCTGTGTGGACGCGGTTCGTGGGTCCACGCTTCCTTCTATTGTTGCTACTTCCTCTGCCTCCTACCCCTGTGATGGTGTTGTTTTTCCCTCGCCTACCTTCGCGGTTGCTACTTGTGTTGTTGCTGCCGCTGCGACCTTTTCCTATTCAACCGCTTTTTGTGCCACGTCCCGCACTACCCACACTTTTGCTGCTACTATTTCCTTCCTGTGTTTTTCGGCCAACTGTGTGATGCACAACTTGGCATCGTCTTTCTTCTTTCACGTTGCTGACTTCTCGATGTCTGCAATGTCGAGGCTATGCCATTCTGGTGGCCATGCCTCAAAGACATTGAAAATGGCGTCATCGGTGGCTACAAAGGGTAGCTTTGTCCACTACTTCATCGGGTCTTTGCGCGCCCTAATATATACGTTATGCATGCCTGCCTTAAATTCTGCAAAACTTTGCAGACTTTTATAAAATGTGGGTGACAAACATGGCTTACGGTTGATCCACATTCGGATGTTCATCTCCATGAGCACCCAGAAGATCTTGTTGTTGCATATCCTTGTAGCATCCTTCGTGGCCTAGAGCGAAGCGTACTTCGTGGCCTCTGGTAAATATATACCAATTATGGGGAATTGACTGTTCTCTGACAATTCCCCTACTATGAGCACTATGGATAGCAACAACCATGCATAGTGGAAGGTTTTACCTTGCTCCTGGGCTTTGCAATAATTCTCTAAAAATTTTGTGCAGAGGAATTCAAACTAGTTAAACTAGACCCCCTCTGCGCACTGCTTAGCGAGTGCGACCACTGGCACTAGTACCTTGTCTACACAACACTTGCACATAACTTTTCCTGTGAGGATTTGGGTTTCCAGATGCACTACATTTTCCTTGATGCTGGATATGGCGTAACCCCTCTTCTTCTTTTCCAACTTGTACTTCTTCTTCATGGCCTCCTTGATGGCCAAATAACTGCCCTTCCCTTCTGATATGGCTGCGGGGTCTTCTCCTTTGTATGGAAGTTGGGATATGCGATGAATCAAGTTTGTCGTGATGGGGATGGGATCCTACAGCCATAAGCACCCATCATGCAGTAGTCAGAGCAGTTTCCTGATGATGAAAATGGTTATTGGGGCACGGTGGAAATGCGACACCTAGAGTAGGTTTAGTAGCCCGACCTTTTCCACTCCACACAACCACTTCCGTGGTTCTAACGTTGTCACCACCCCCGTGGTGTTCTACTTCATGAGGTTTTCGGTCTCAAGGTGAGGGAACTTCTCATGGTCAGCATGGTCCCAATCTTCGAATTTCATGGTCGGTACATGCCCCAAGTGCGTACCTTCAAACATAATTCCATCTAGGAGGAGCGGGGTCTAGGGCGAGCTCTTGGTCTCGTCCAGGTCCTTGGGGACTTTGGCCTTCCCTTTTCGCGGGGGGATATAGGCGGGTAGTTTTGTCGCATAGTGCCTAGGCTGAGTATCCACCTTTGTGCCTTCATCTTCTTCTTCTACGATGGTAAGATCCTGCAAATCTTCTTCTTCTTCATTTATCTCTATAGTGACAACTTTCCCTTTCTCCTCCATCAATAGTTTGCTACGCAGGGGGTTCCATAGGGACACGCATACAGGAGCCATTGCTTGTTTGTCCTTCTTGAGTCTTGGTGTGTGCAATGATTTTGGGATTTCTTCCACAATCCTGGCACCTTCTGGAACATTCCCCATAGTTAGGGCCTGTGCAGCCTCCTCAACAGTCACTTCTACTATCCCCATACCATCCTTAGTTGCTGTGATTGTATCTATGTTGTAATATATCGCTCGTGAATTCAGGGGCTCAATCAATGCTCGACTCACAACACTCAGGGTTCTGCTCAATCGCTCAATTTGAAAATGACCAAGTGTTGTTTGCTCGATAGCCCTTTGTATTTTATAGCTCTCTTTGAATTCGAATTTGATCGTTCCCCCAAATTCTAGTTCATTAATGCTTTCTTGGCAACAGATTTTCCCAAATCTTGCCCATAAATCAAGTCTTAAATGCCTGCCACCCGCTCCATTTGGCCTCAAGTCAAGCATCCCATCACGAATAGTAACTTCAATGGTCACTTTCTGGCCAACCCGTGTGGCAGCGCATCCCCCCATGCGCGGTCGCAGACCTTGTGACTCTCTGCTTCTGTGCACATCTTCAACATCGTGTGACCCCTAGGTAGAATAGTTTATAGTCCCGTGCTCCGTTCAAACTGCCTGGAGCGCTAACACTGTCCTTCCCCTAGCTAGTCAAGTGGCCGCACCACCCGTGTGGAGTTCCATCCTGTCCTCCATCATGGTTCCTGGATAATCCTCACCTTTTATTATTATGGTCGGCATCATGCACTTCACCATTTGCAATGCGCTACCCGAGTCACTATGATTAGCAATATGCAGTCCAAGCCAAGGCATCAGACTAATCAATTCATGGCGATAGTTCTCAAACTTGTCAATATGATCATACACACCTTGCCTTACCATCCTAGTTTTTTCGGCGAGAACTCTTCCTTTATCTCATCCTCTAGCTTCTTGACTTCTGCGTCCACTATTGTGCTTTTCTTTCTTAACCATACCTTGTCTTCTTTAAGTTCTTGGAGTCTAAGGTTTCCCTGTTGGATTTCTTCCTCAAGTCCCATGCGTTCTGTTTCTTGTGGCCGTGTGATTCCTTCTTTCTGGGCTTCGTAAACCATCGTATCTATGGGTGCTGCTATTCGCAGACTAGGCTTTGCATGCTCCATAGGGATTACAACTTCTACTTCATACTTCAGCTTTGGAAGTGCCTGTGTGGTATGGGTTTTGCACATGGTCCTATAAGCCCATAGAACCATTGGTACGCTGAAGTCCTAGTTAGTTTGCTTCACATGGTGGACTAAGTTCAATGCTTCGTGTGTTTTGCCAAAAGATTCTATGTGAATATGCTTCTTCATGCTTGGTCTTACCATACTTCTTGGTCATCATTTGCACCATTGCCTTGCCCGTTCAGGTTCGTCGATCGTGTTTCCTTCTATGTGGACGGTGTGCCTTTGTGCAAGTTGTGGACCATATGCCTGTACCCATCTGAACAGGTGGGCACATGGGTTGTTTCATCCGTCATACCCAACTTTCATCACATCTAAGGCTTCCTAAATCATAGGTGCATCATCGTTTTTCATTCACACCAGCCTTCAAAACTTTTTTGATGCATACCCCACCATCTTACGAGTGTAGCACGCAATACCCATTTCAGAGCGTTGAAACGTTGATTTTTCGATAATTCTCTTTCAAATTTGTTCAGGAAATCATCCACCTCGCTCAACTCATAATACATAGGCAGGTCTCTTACCTCTGTGGCCACGCAGCACAGCGACCTTATCATCATGTTACAGTTGAGAGTGTTACTTCATGTAACTGGTTCAGCCATCGTTCTATTTCCTTGTCTAAATCTGAGGTGCAAGAGATTTTATGCTCCCACAGGAGTGTACCATCTGCTGTTGGATTCACCCAGTCCTGCTCCCACGCGGTTATCTTGTAAATACAATCTAGATTGTTGTTGCCATCATAGTCGTGCACCGGCTCTGTGTAGTGCGATCCTTCCTCAGGGTCTAAAGGTACCACTATGCATAGTGAATTTTTCTCAAAAATCATCTTGTGATTCTTTATATTTATCACTCCTTTCATGTTAGTGGCCCAATCTATTCCTAGTAGCACAGGATAAGGATTGCTGTCATCAATAATCTCTATCACCTCGAAATCTGCAAGCACGCTTTCACCTTCGATATCTATTGTTATTCCCTGCAATCTTCCCATAGGTAGGATCTTTTGTTGGTTCGCCATTCATAATTGAATAGGAGACCATTACAACACAAGCCTACCCATGCACTCCCATGTCTGTTTTGGCAGGACATTCCTGTCCGATTCTAGATCCAAAATCAATTGATCCATTTCATATTCCCCAATCTGCGCGGTCAACCTCATCTCTCTTCCTGTTCACATTGTGTGCTTCCCGAGCATCCACGCTATGCGCGGTTCTCCTGGCATGGTCCCAACACATCTAGTTATGAGTTCTTGCAGCCCCTTCACAGCCTTGTTGTCGCACAAAAACTTCATCCATGTCTCCAAAAATATAGTGAGCATTGATGGGTCCATTTCTGGTCCCAGGTTGTCTTTACTTCCTGAAGTGGAGGCCTCTGCAAAGCTCTTCTTAGCTTCCATGAATGTCTCCTTACTGCACTCCAAATAAAATTCTGGTTCCTTTGTTGGAGCCTTACAAACCCAGGAACTTTCTTTCAGCTTCTTGCCTTTGTCATCTCCTATCGTGATACCACTTCGGAGCACTATATTTACATTTGGATCTTCCTCGTGCAGCTCAAACCTCATCATTTGCAGGTTCTGAGTCGGGGGAGGTTGGAGTGTTCCTTTATCGCACAGCCTCGCTATCAGCGTGGGATAGTCCTTTGTCTCATGATCAAAATGGGTACAATATAAGCATGATGGTCTTGTCGGATTTGTACAATCACGGTCATAATGCCTCGATCCTCTGCAATTATAACATATCAGTTGTCCACGACCTCTTCCTAGTCCCATTCCACCTAGACCTCGTCCGTGCCCCTGAAATCTAGTGTGTGTCGTCCCTGCATTTTGATTGAGGGACCGTGTTTCGGTATGAACTCTGTAGGTAGGAGTCTGATCCATCATTAGTTCATAACTTCTACAGGTGTGCTCATTGTGGCCTAATGACCTGCAGAAATTATAGAACAACTGTTGGGAACTCTACGTATAATTATGTAATAGATGGCAGTTATCTATAGCATGCTTTCCTCCTATTTGAGAAATTGCATACCATAATGCAGGCATCGGGCTCGGTCCTACTTGTGCCTATGGTCTCAATGGCATTGGTCCTCCTCCAACCAGGTAGTTCACGAAGACTAGAGAATGGTCCTTGTCATGTCCCTGGCCCTTGCAATTTATGCATCATACTTCCTCGCGTGGTTCTGGATGAGCTGTCCTGTCTTGTTTCATACTCTACATCTCAAGGCACAAGTTTTTCAACTGCACGTGGATCTGTTTAACTCCCAAGTTAGGATCTTGTATCGGGATCTCGTGTAGTCCCATTGCAATCTCCAAGTCCTTGATCAAAGTGGATAACTTCTGTTGTGACATCACATTCCTTAGATGCGGCGTTAGCGATGCTATAAACCATGCACAGTGTTGCCCATCCATCAAGGTCATGTTGGCTTCATGAATCATACCCTTCAGTCTCTGATCTAGCTCCCTGGTGGTCTCTCCTAGAAGCATCACGATTTCTGATTTCCTTAAATTCCCTATTTAGTGCAACTTGGATATCTGTGATCCTTGCGTTTGGGTTGTCATTGGAATGCTTAATGTAAAATGTTAGTGGGTGATCCTGCAAAGCACTGACCAACATTGCTTTCTTTATATTGTCATCTGTGACTCTGTGCACTTCCCATACATCCCTTACCACGAACCAAAACTAGTCTGGATCTTCACTCCCTACTCCTTTGAACACCGACAATTTTATTGCACTTGCTATATTAAATTGTGGCGGTGGTGGAGATGGTTTGGGCGAAGAGGGGGTTGAAGATGGTGAAACTGGTGGTGGTGTAGGTGGAAGTTTATGTGCGGAATTCACTGCTTTATCAAACTGATCACACTTCTTGGTGAAACCTTCACGAGCTCTTCCTCGCTTTCTCATAGAGGTGAAATCAAGGGGCTAGTTTCTAGTTCTGTGCTACCTTCGTTTCTTAATATCCTCCCATTTCACATAGCCCCAAACATCAATTTATTCACATAACCCGCTTTTCACACAGTAGAATTTTAATCCAAGTGTTCAAAGATTTAACTTACATACCTCGCAGTCCTTTGAGGAATCTTCGTTCTGCGTTGCTATAGCTGACTAAAGTATCTAACATGAACTCGGTGATAAATCCCCCTATAATTTGAGCGAGCCAGTGATCCACAGTGCGCACAATCTTATCTTCTGATGCTTCCAGTCTATGCACCAACTCTAGAGTCCACACAATAGGTTTGTTGAGCCTACACCTTCCTTGGCTATCTGCTAGCTTCGTGATCCACTCGTACAACTCAGACAGGAAGGATGCAAAGAAAATTTTGTGGATTTCCGTATATAAGTAGCAATCTAACCAATCTGCCTTTGATAATCATGGATTCTTGTTTTCCTGCACCGCGAACTCATGAATCTTCCTATCCAACCACTCTTCAATTCATTTCTTTGTCAGATTCCAGTGATATGACATCAGACATATCTTATGTAGATCCAAATCCTAGCAAGGGAACCATTTTTTGGATTATTGGGGCTTGACCCAGGTTCAGAGTTGATTTAGCCAAACAAATCCTGGTACTACTGACCCTTTCAGTAATAGTCTACAGAGCACAGACTGAGGTCTCACCCGAAGTAGTATGGGAGGGTGCTAGAACTAGGTTTCCACACTCTAGAGATGTCTGATGAGTACAAGTGGTCCGTAGTTTGACCTTGTGCGCAGCTTGCATCATGCACTTTCCCGTACCTTTTAGCCTGATATATAGCCTACGCGCAGCCCTACACAGGGGATGAATGTTGTGCTTCTACGTTATTACCTGATACTTTACTGGTATTGCAATGTTATTTGGTTATCTTAGCCTACTTGCATGCTTTAAGTAATACTTAACAACATAAACCATTCATACAGGTGCACACAGTAAATAAACAACATATTTGCAAAGTATATCAAACATGCATTAACCCAAGAACAGATACAGATAATTATGATAAGACTTCTCTTTATTAATTCCTTCCTCAGTTACAGACTCAATGTCGCCCTGCACACTCAGCTATAGGGGTTTGCGCACTCAGCTGCAGACTAGTAGGCCTTTGCGTACTTAGCTGCAAATCCTTCTCCCACTCTACGACCCAAAGACACACTTTACACTTGTGACTCAATCACTTAGACTTGTTATTCTTCTCTATCCTTATTTTTTTCTTTTACACTTAGAGCCTCACTCTATTTATACAATCCCATTGTCCACGGACCTTGGGTAGGTCTATCCAGCCGACATTACATTACAAAACTAGGGCAGAAAACCCTGTGACTCTATTATACTTTCACTCCCAGTGCCCGCAATTCATAGAGCTTTAAAACAAATTTCGGTCAAAACTTGGGTTTTGAGCCCCAACACATGCCTTGGGGGGATTCCATTCCCAACAAATGGCATATGATAGCTAAAACTTGTGCACTTTCTTCACACTTTGTTATACAACAAAATGACCCCCTCATCAACTCAGAGGGGAAAAACATGATAGCTAAAGCAAATACCAATATCACAAGCCTTGTTTCCAAACTAGCGCTAGCTATACACTGACAACATTCTTTTTAAAGCTTCTCTGTAAGCCTAAGGGAGCATTAGTAACCCTACTAACTCTACTTGTTGGTTCGGAGACAACGTTAGTGGATCCTAATGACAATCTAGAGGTCAAAGGAGTGAATTGACTCATAAATATCTCTATATTCCCTCATAAATCTACTAAAAAGAGCAAGGAAACATCTAAAGTTTGACCTATTTGTGGGATTCCTAAATCCTAATGAAGGAGGCAAATGGGAAAGAGCTCAAAAGCATGGCTCCGTCATTGCTTTTACCTTAAGAGACTCATGGAGGAACTTGGCAACCCTAGCTCGATTGCTACATAATCAAAGCTAGGGCTATTGTGATAGAGATCAGATCATTTGAAAGGATAGCTTACTTGATTGTCATCCATAATCTAAAATATAAGCATAAGAAGTTGGTAAGAAAGGGGAGAGAGGGAGGAGCTAGAGGGGTAAGGGAAGGCTGATGCAACAGATGGTTGTAATCACTCTTGCAACATTAATATAGAACTGCAATTGTACTGTCTACTCCATGGTGTTGGTACTATCATTCATTTAGTTGTTTGTCCAATACCTTTTAAGATGAGTAGCTTAGTTATGTGTAACTAGATGTCTTTTATATATTCATGTACTAGTTATAAAGGTTGTATGTTGTGATTATGCTTGTCTCTTCTATGTGCAAGACTTGATCTGGAGGTAGCTCAAGGGGACTTCCACCTAGCTGCATTGTGCTCTCCAGCAAATCTACACGGAGGCTTGAGGTAATGAATCTGGCTTGCCTTGATAGTTAGTTATTTTTTATGGACATGCATGTAACTTTGTGATAGCTGTAGATAATCTTATAGTCTACCGAGGGTCCCGGGAAGACCCTTGAGAGTATCTTCATTCTCCATAAACCGTGCATTTTATCCTATAGCAGAATTGGCGACTCCACTGGGGACTATACAATTAGTTCCCATTTCACCCGGACAGTTCCTAGTTTCCTCCTTCTAGACCTCCCTATACTTCTGCATTCCTTTTCTGGCCCATCAAGACCTTGCTGCATTCTTCCCTCATATATTCAGCCCTGGATCAAATCCCCAAAGCCCTATTTTGAACTATTTTCCCACACTAACACAGGTTAGTAGAGAAAATAGAGTTTATAAAGCTCTGTGTCTACACAAATAGTGTGTTAGTAGACCAAGGACTCTCTGTGGCCTCTGCTACAGAGCGTTAGTCACCCAAATCTTGACATGTAGCTATGTCTGTAAACTCAAAGGGATGGGAAACCTACTCATGGACTGAAAAAGGATCTACAGCTCTATTTTGTTAGCAAGATCTGTGTCCTAAAAGATTTTCTTTTTTTAGGAAATAGTTTTTTTTTTATTTCTTAAAAGGTTTTTATAAAATAAAAATAAACAATTTTTATTCATTCTTCTGCTTAGCTGGTTAAAGTATGCTTTATTTTGGTTTCAAACAGTTGTTAGAAATCATTGGAAAGATTTATGTTGGTTATGAATGTGTTATAATGACTAGGATGCATGCAACAAATATGAATGTATGAAAGACTCTCACTTGTAGAATACAACTTGTTTCATCGAATTGAATATTTTCAAGCATTGTCTTTTGCATGATTTTGAGTTGAAGTCCCACCAAATACCATATGTCAACACCCCTACTGAAGACACTAAAAAGTACACATAAAATCTACCTAAAATCAATCAGTAACTCTTTATAGAGCACAAAAACATTAGTTCAAGCTAGGATCTTGGGATAGACAGTGTGAGTAAACTGCCCAAGATCAGAAACCAAAACTAGCGTCATTAAAAGAGAGAAAATTCCTTCTACACTCATACTACCGGGGCCATTCCAGTCAAAGCATAGCTAAATACGACATCAAACTGTAAGTGAAGGTATCCCGCCTTCGCTTACAACTCCTTTGGGTATTCTATGTATTGGGGATCCCTTTTTGGATTTCAGAGCTGCGTTAGGGACTTAGGTATCCTGCCTGCACAACATACTAATAATTGCAACAATAATTCAAAATCCTCATTTTGACACATATTACCAAAGCGTTATCAACTACAGTCTTTATTTACATTTCAACAAGTAGTATACATATTTCTATTAACAAGATTGGTATCGAAGGAAATAACCTAGTATTTCTTAAAACAACAACATGGATAATGATTAAAATAGATGAAGAAGAAGAACACGCATTTCTAATCATCCTTTGATAACATAAGTGTGCATCTTCTGCCTTATTTACGCTCTATATATGTTCATTATGTTTCCAAGTTGACAAAACATTAAGTTTGCATACAATGAGATGGGCCTATGCTCGGTTTACAATGGCATCAATTTTATTTGGCTAATGTGTTTTCTACAAACTTAAGCTTGTAATCATTTTTAACTAGGCACTATTTCAAGCTCCCAAACTTGGCAACAATGGTGAAGAGAAGCTTTTATATACGAGCATCATTTGAGCAGCAACTGTTCAGAAGAAAATAGCCAAATGCCATCCAACCACCAACTTATATATCAATCTAAACACTAAATACAACATGGAGAGATTCTTAAATGGTATGAGTTTGTTGTATCTTCTTTTATCACAGACTCCTAACTTGGACAGGGTATGAAAGTAATCTATAGAAGTTTATATCACAAATTTAAAATCATAGAGACTAACTAAAACTCAGTTCAAATTCCTCTCTGTTTCCATCTTCAGTAAAAATTTGATGCTGGAAACACCCATCTTCTTACTAACTATGTGAGGCCCTTGAAAACCATTATTGAAGATACAAGATTTCTCCATAAGTAGGGATCAACTAAATTTTGAAGCTGCTCCACAAGCTTGTGCTTGCTGTCAATTTTGTCATTAACGAAAGCCACAACTACAGTAGATCAACTATGAGATTCTCCAACACCTTCCTTTTCATTGGCTTATCTCTGACCAGGGCATTTGAACCAAAGCTTGTTCCCTTTATTCAGAATTTATACCCAGAGTTGTGGCCACGACTGGAATTAGCAATGGTGCTTCCCTTGCTGTTATCATTGAGATTTGGAGTGGATGCTGTGGTGTTTAGTGGACAATGCCCTCTAGAGAGTTATGGTTGAGGGATGGTGATTAGGAGAAAAATGATTGGAGAGCTCTTTGATCACTCATGTTCATGTGCACCTTGTGGATTATCAATCTTACTATAACACTAGATGCAGTGTGTAAGTTTTTCCTATATGTACCCCAGAGACCAATAATGAAACAAGCAAGTTTATTCTCCTTGCCACTCTATAGTTCCAGGCATACTAAAAGTCATAGATCTCACACAAATTTTGGAGACTTTTAGAAAGTTCAACCAGTCCTTTAATGATAGTAAAGCAACCCTGTAGCACACCTGTAGCTCCAGTCACTTATAGTCATGAATATTATGCAGTACCAATGTAGATTTCAACAGGTATGAATTTCAGAAAACATGGTTATCAATTAGAAGTTTGAAATCTAGCCTGTAGTATTCCCTCCTATCACATAGGAGGTCATTAAGTAGGCATCCAATCCAGGGTTGTTCAATTAGGTAAGATCAACCAACCTCACGAGCTCTTACATGCATTGGTTCAGGTATCAGTTCCCAGGTCTGAATTGAGTTGTACATAGGGATTCCAGTTCAGTTTATAAGATAGACCTGTGTCTATGCTCTATAGTCCGAGCACACTTCCTATTACAATTTTCACATAGCTAAGGGAAGAATACTTTCAGCCAGTCCCTCAAGGGCAGTAATACACTCCCGAGGCACCCATTCCACTACAACAAATTTGTGATAATGTATATTATCCCTAACAATGTAGATCCAACAAATAAAAATCATTATTAAATGAAGATCTAAGTCATGGACATTAGTATTAATGCAACTATTCCTATCCCGATAGTGTTATGGCTTCATTTAAAAATGAGCTATTGAATTCAACAGTCCATATGCACGAGAATTATAATTAATTCTTGGACTCATATTATGTGATTTCCTCTCGCATAACTAAATATATATTTGTTTACAGAATAGTCAATTAAGCTGAGCTTTGCCTTGTCCAACGCTTTAAGTTACAATTCATTAGAGTATGATGATGTTTCTCCTACAGGGCCATGTTCAATTTTGAGTCCAGTCTCTCTAGTAAAGTTTACATTCCACACATTACTTTATGCAACATTTATATGAGCATTGTATAACAGTATACCAGCAACCATATTTCAAACATATGTGAACAACCAGAACATGATATGTTCGGCAGACTACTAGCATCATTTCAATTCAGTTGGATTAAGCAAGAAATTCACTGTAGAAGTTAACATGAGAGACACTTATCTCAAATGAAGATGGGCAACTGAGTTGAAGACAACAATTCTCCACCCAATAGTAGACAAGATGCAACTAGGTGTCTCTTGCAGCTATTACCCTTGAGCCAGATTCCAGGGCTTCAGAAGGTTGTTCACATATAATGTGCTAGTTGAACCAGGGATTCCAGCAGTCTAATCTATTTCCACCCTTTAATCATAAAATGGCTCAAGCACAGGCTAGTGGAGGGAATCCAAAGGTCTGCTACCTCCACCCACCAGCCAATAAGGGAATCCAGAGATAGGAATCTCCACCCTAAATCAACACCAAGGAATCCAGAGACTTCACCTCCACCTTGAATCAATTTACCACAGTGGTTGCACCCAATGAAAGGAATCCAGAACACACTAGCACAGCAATGAAAAAAGTAAACAAGGCTAGGAATTTTCCTCAATTCAAGGAGCAACCTCCACCTTGGCTGTCAAGGGAGTCCAGAGAAGACCATATCCACCCTCCTTCACCAGGAAATCCAGAGAATTGCTAGGATTTCCACGAGTTCTCCTTTTGCTCAACTGAAATATATTTCCTTTTTCTGAGAGTTGTCGATGTACAGAACCACTAATTCCTTTAGTTGCCTTAGCACAGCTCTCTATAGTCAGCTGCGTAACATATGAAATATAACATATGAAAGTTTACTGACAATTTACTCTCCAGAAATACTACACTAGTGACCACGAATTTCAAGCATGAGTTCTTAGAATTCCAAGTTTGTTATACCACTGCTTCTAGGCTATATCTTTCACGCTGCTCGTGATCTTAGTCTAACACTGCTGTACTAGTTTTGGTGTACCTCCCACGCCATTCTCTGCATGCTAGCTACTATGCTTGCATTATCGTTTCTTCCCTTTGCTTGCATATGACTCTATAGTAACACAAATCCTCTGCTACGCTACTTGAATTCGTTAGCTTGAGTTAGACTCTACGGTAGCACGAATTCTCTGCTAAGCTACTCGAATTCCACTCTGTCTCCTTTTGTTTGCTTTCCTTTTCCTATTCTCTATGTGTCTAGTCTCTCTCCTTTACTCGAAATTTTCTCCCTCGATTTCGTGCACTTCCTGCGCTGTAGTTGTTTGAAATCTACTTCCTGGTGGTTATTTTCTAGTATGTCTCAAATCCTCTGTACCAATCAAAATTGCTCAATGTATTTTTCTGTTTCCATATTTTTTTCGTTTAGCCTTGTCATCTTTGGTTTGTTTTTAACCAATCACCATAGTGCCACTTAATCCCCGATCCCTTACTTGCCATGTGTCAGCCTCCATAGCCATAACAAAAAAATCAAAGTATATCCCAAGCAGTAATCCTCCTCAGCCCCCTTGACTCAGCCCACATATATATATACAACATCTGCAAAGGTGAAAAATAACCAGGGCCATCACAACCTGTTACACCCGAGCATACACTTGAGGCAATGCGTGTCAAGTCCTCTGGATGTGTGACACTGGTAAAGTTTATGGTAATGGTTGTGAACAACTTAAGACTACTATTTCTGGACTACACTTCTAGCACTTATACTTGTTGACGTGTGAGACATGTTATGTTAGTAGAAGTTACATTCATTCTTCATCCCAAGTATAATACCGACTTAAAACTTCCACATCAACATTTATCATAAATAGCACATCAATATAAGAGACACATATGTGCAGAAATCTCTCTATAATATACTTCCGAATTATTACATGGGTTCTGGCACACACCTAACTACTGAAATCCAAGCCTTGCTTCACCCAACCAAGTTCCCCATAGAAAACCCACAAGTCCTAGCTCACATGGTTAAGTCATTCCACAACACGAAACCCATCTCCGTTCCAAGTCCTAGCTCACATGGTTAAGTCATTCCACAAGACCCTCGCATGGTATTGTTTTCTAAGTTTCACTGTGCTGTTGATACACCTCACTTTTTTTTGTTACTATGTATTGCGACTGTGGATACTAATTATATTGCGGCACTCCTCCTGTCATACATTTGGTATAAATAGATGGTGAAAATCTGATATGTAAACAACTGTGATACTTTATGTTTGCCAAATTATATATTTTTGAAAATTATACCGATTCATCTATAAAAACCAACGGTTTGTTCCCTCTGGACGAAAAAAACCTCGCATGATTCGATCATTCCACAAGACACTCACACGATTCAGTCGTCTCACCAAACAACGCACAATTTCATACGATTCGGGTGGGTTGGCTCATATCTATCGTGCGGCAGAGAGAGCTCTCCCCTTCATTCGGTTCATGCCATTCAGCTGCGGCAGAGAGAGCTCTCCCCTTCATTCGGTTCACTGTGGTTGTATTTTCATGAATTGAACTCATGATTTTAGGAAAAAAAAATAAATTAAATTGAAACTAGACGTCTGCTTGAAACAGAGCATTGACCGTATAGACTTGCGGTTGAAAGCTTTGACCGTATAAGCCGTTTCATTAGGCAGTAGTCTTTAACGCGACTTTTTGAAAGCTTTTCCGGCGATTTTTTCCGGTGAAAATCCGGCAGTAATTTATTGGAATCCAAGTTTGATAGCTAATTTCTGCACAATGAAACCGTCCCAGGAATTTTTCAGGGTGCTGAATCCGAATATGCAGTTAAAAAACCATTTTAACTGCAACAAATCATGATTTCATCTCAATTTCTTCCGCCGGATTCCGTCTCCGGAATCTCAAAAAGTCGCATTATAGACAACTCCGTTTCATTAGTATAAAGTGAACTTAGCCGTTTCATTAGTCTACAGTGAACTTATAATTTATAAAATGTTTAGTTAAATATGATTAAAAAAAAATAGATAAAGAAATTAATTAAAAAAAATGTTTGTGTGTTAAATGATCTGTGTTTATTTAGATTTGACTTATGGTTTGAAAATTTTTGATTAAGGATATTTATCCTTAAACCATCCAAATTAGTGAGAATTTTATCTGATTTGGCCCCGAGCTCTAAGCTACTAGATCTTTAGAGTGTAGACTCTCCTACCCAATTCAATTCAATTCTATATCACTTTGCTAAAGATCTTTAGAGTGTAGACTCTCCTACCCAATTCAATTCTATATCACTTTGCTAAAAAAAACTCATCCTCAAATAATAGTGCTAATAAAACTCGACAATAATATTTTTTTAAATAAAAAAATTTGTATTTTATTTTTAATTTTAGTTTTATTAAAAAATAAATATGTAATAAATAAACCCAAAAAATCACCATTTCCCTACGGTACAACAGTAAAAAAAACTCCACTTACCGGGAAGCTGTTTCTTATTACTCCGCTTCGAAACTTTAAGTTTCCAAATAACAAGGACTCCAACCATCACCACCACAATAACTGCCCCACCAATGCTCAATCCCAACATTCTACTCTGGCGTTTTTCTGCAGAGAATAACAATAATCATATCGTCAGGAATATTGATTTGATTAAAATGTATAATATAGTTTAGAAAATCTTCGGCAAAATCACATAACCAATCTTTTGTCGACGCGTTTCGAACCAACCAGTGTGGTTCATCGTCAGGACAAGTTGAAGAACCAAACTGGCTTAACTTGATTAAATAGAGTGTGCAGAGACTCCAACGGCTATATTGCCAACGGCTAATTAATCCGGGCAAAGTTAGGAATAACCGAGGAATCTCTGCAACGTTTAAGAAATACCAGATCAGATTTCAACTTAGTAACCTGCATGCGTGACCGCTCGAATTGATGAACCTTCTTAGCAGCGGCTTCTCCGTGCAGGGAAATTATTAAGGAATTTAGACTTCTGTGATCCATAACATTGTTTAGAAAATCTTCGGCAAAATCACATAACCAATCTTTTGTCGACGCGTTTCGAACCAACCAGTGTGGTTCATCGTCAGGGCAAGTTGAAGAACCAAACTGGCTTAGCTTGATTAATCCGAAGATTTTGTCGAAGATTTTCTAAACAATGTTATAGATCACAGAAGTCTAAATTCCTTAATGTATAATATATTTTTGATTAAAATTATAATTTTTTGTTATTTAAAATGCATTCAATATTTTGAAAAACTTATAAAACATTTGATAATAATTTTTTTCAAATATCTAACCATTAAAAAATCAGTTACCTTCTGTTACCCTTGATGGCTGAAAAGGGCCACTTGCAGTTCCAGTTGGGGCTGGGAGCAAAGGGGCGCCATCGGCATAAAACTTGTCCCTCGCATAACGAGTTACACAGTTGTAACTCAAGGCCTCTCCTTGTATAGTTCCCTGTGGACAGGAGCCCAAAGAATTGTAAAGTGTGTTGAGGCACTGGTTACACTGATCCATATCAAGGTATCTAAAACACTGAGCCAAAGTATAAACCCCACTGGCATTTCCTGTACCAAAACCCACATTGCTGGACACAGCAGTCTGCATACGGTGGTCAAAAGAGAAGCAATATTCCAATCCTTGAAGACCCTTGCATTTCCATCTGTACCCTTTATTGTGGTGTTATCGCACCATGTAATGGTGGAGTTTGATACATCCGATAAATTCAATTTTGTATAGAAGTTGTGAGTGTCATATCTCAAAATGCATGCACTGAGAAAAATGGTCACGGAACTGTAACCCTCACAGTGTTCGCCGAGAGTTACTGTAGCGTTTGAAACGCATGTTCGACAAGCAGAGGCATTGATGTCTCCCCTGCAGTTAGCCAAACCGTAGATCTTATCTCCATTCTGTCCATAACTGAAAACACTGTAGCCCGTCTTGTTAACATTGCCAACCAATGAATTGAGAACCACCTTCAAGTTCCTTTGCAGAGCACTTCCATTGATGATATTATAGCCACTGCAACGGTATGCCTGGGGATCAGTAGGATTGTCTGACTGAGGTAATGGTGCTAGGAAATCAGGGGGGTTATCCAAGTGGGCTAATGCTAATGTTAGCAGAATGACCATTAAGGTGAGAGATAATTTCGATTTTGCAGTGAAATTCCTTGTGCAATTACAGACCATGTTGGAGGAGGCGGCCATTCTGTAACTGACATCAATCTGCGGAAAACTTAACAGAGAGTTGCGCTGTCTTTCTTTGATGAAGAACACCCCGTCGAAAAGTAAGATAAGGTTAAAGTGCCACAAGGGTAGGTAAAAGCTTGGGTGGCTTGACTTGACTTCAGAATTGAATGGTGTTTGGTATTGTGTCTGGCTTTAGCTTTATCTTATCCTGACAAACAAACAGTGTTACAAGGAAATCGGCGCAGTTTATTTAGACCTGGTCTCCGTAGTTCAGAAGGATTTTTGGGTATATTTAAGGGTGGAATTTGCTTAGAATTTGGGTGAGAATATTTTATAATTTTAGTGTTTTTTTGGTGGTTTTTAGGGTGTTGAATTAGTAGTTAAAAATGTATTTTAAATAATAAAAGATAAGAATTTCATTTAAAATTGTTTGGTCTGATTTTGGCCAAAAATTCAAAAATGTAGGCTGTTTATTTATTTGTTTGAATTTTTTTTTGTTTTTGGTCTTGGATTTGAAAATATAATTTTTACTCTGTTTTTAATTTTAGTAAAGTATGAGGTGAAGACCAATTGGTTTGTATGGGATTTAGAAGTCTAAACAGACCATAGGTTCAAATATCATGGGAACTTCATACAAACTAAAACAAGTTGTCTTTAGTGAGATTTTTTGGAAGTTTTTCCGGTGGGTTTTTCCGGTCTAATTTCTCTAAAAAAAATTCCGGTGGGGTTTTCTAGTCTAATTTCTCTAAAATCCGGTAGGGATTTATTGAAATCACAAGTTTGATGGGTAACCCCTGCATAATCAAAGTGCCCTAGGGATTTTTCAAGGTGTTGAATCCATATATATAGTGCAAAAATCAATTTAAATAACACAAATCAAGATTTCCCCTCAAATATTCTACAGATTCCGGCACCGGAAAGTCCAAAAAATCGCACTAAAGACAACTCCCAAACTAAAATGTGTTTTCTAAGGCATAAATAGATTTAGTGAACTGAAAAACATCACTATACTTGAATTTTGTAAATTAGAGAGCTCAAAGCCTATGATTCCACCAATTTTTTTAATCAAATTTTCTTTTTCCTTTTTATAGATTTTGATAATATATTTTTGTTTATGAGAGATTTTTCGGCGTAAATGACATGATATTTCATTTGTCGACGCATTTCGAACCAACCAGTGTGGTTCATCGTCAGGAAAAGTTGAATGAACAGATCAGGCTTAGCATGTTAAATAGATAGAGTAGAACCTCCAACGGCTATGAGGTAATGGCTATATTTGACTGGTTAGTTAGGACAGGATAATAACCAATATTTAATTAGATAAGTTACCCCGGTTAGTTATAAAATGGACCCTTTTTATATACTCACAATTATAAATATGTATTAAAAAATAAATTACAACATAAATTAATTTAATTTAATAGTTAATTAATAAAGTTATTATATCCAAAAATTAGAGTAACTAAAAGTTAGTTAAAAAATAATTAAATATATAAATATTAATAGATAAATAGCTAGTTATATTCTTATTAAAATATAAGTCAAAGGGTTGTTTCATATCCTTATTTATAAATAAATATTAAAATAAATCAATTATAAACTAGATTAATTTTAAAATAATAATTTTTTATAAAGGTTAAATGAATATAGAGTAATTTAAGGGTATGATAATAGAGTAATTTAAATTATTAAAATAAATAAATAAAATAATTTAAATAAATGGTAAGTGATCCAGGTTATTAAATCTAAAAAATAGAGTCGTTAGTTATAAAAGTTATAAATAGGAATATTTAGTTATATTTTTATTGAAAAGGGACTTTTTAACATATTTAAAATAAATTAATTAAAAATAAATTAATTCTAATTTAATAGTTACAAAAGTTAATATATAAATATTAAAGTAATTTAAGGGAAGAAAGAATATTTTAATATTTAAAAATTTTAAAAATTAATGGTTAATTTAAGGGTTAAAATTATCATAGATTAATTTCCAGACTATTTTCTTTATTAGCATAAAAATCGCCAACAAAATCAATCATAAAGAACAAAGGCCACAAGAAACAGTAAACCAGGGGAAATTTAAAAACAACAAGAAAAAACTAAACAAAGGGAGGGGAAGACAGGAAGACAACGACTAGGAGGAGAGGGCTGGGACCCAGCAATTACTGATCTTCCAGCCATCCTCTCTATTGAGATTGTTCGGCCTTTTTTCAATCTCAAGCACTTCCCTAAATTTCCGATGATGGAACTGGGACACTCTAGCAATAACACTAGCCTCCTCGATATAGCCGTTACCTGATAGCCGTTGGAGGTTCTGCTCTATCTATTTAACATGCTAACCCTGATCTATTTATTCAACTTGCCCTGACAATGAACCACACTGGTTGGTTCGAAACGCGTCGACAAATGAAATATCATGTGATTTACGCCGAAAAATCTCTCATAAACTTGATATGGATCACAAAAACCTCAATACAACAATATATTTTTGCTAATTTTTTTTTTATTTATTATTATTTAAAATGTGCTTTTGGATACATAAATAAAATCAAAATAAAAACCTCGAAATTTAAATTATGCAAAACTACAAAAATCAAACTTATTTTTTCCACTTTCAAAATTTTTATTTTCCAACTTTTATATATATAACATGCTCCAAATTTTATTTTATTTTATTTTGTCACAACTCTTAAAAAATTATTTTTCAACTTTTCATTACACAATTGAAAATATATCATTATGTCATATCAATATATTAAAAAAAAATATTAATAAAAAGTATATAACTTTGAAAAACCAATATCAAAAAGTCGATTAGAAACTTTGAAAAACCAATATCAAAAAGTATATGAGAAACTTTGAAAAACCAATCTATATCCAATTTTGCACTCACTCCAGTCCAAAAATGCCAAAAACAAGTCCCTTACAAACTTATGAAAGTCCATATATTAAAAAAAGTTATATAACTTTGAAAAACCAATATCAAAAAGTCCATTAAAAACTTTGAAAAACCAACATCAGTACAATTTTGCGCACACTCCAGTTCAAAAATGCCAAAATAAGTCTCTTACAAACTTTGAAAAACGAACATGAGTCCAATTTTGCACACACTGGTCCAAAAATTTATTTATAATCAGTTTTTTAAAAGCATGATTAGTCATGAATTCTGTCCTATGGATGACACAAAACAGCTAGATGCTGGAAAGGTAGGTGCACTGGAATATTTTAATTTTAATTTTATATATGATTAGAAGTCAACGATAAAATCACTGAATATTTATAATATTTTACAATTTAGATTCAGAAATTACAACTATATTGATATGTGGGAAATACTAAACAAATTATATAAATTTAATTTTCAAAATTTTTAAAGATTTTATTTTAAAATTATATTAAAAATATTAATGTAGAAATTTTCAAAATTTTTAAAGATTTTATTTTAAGATAATTATATACTGCATAATTATATTAAAAATATTAATGTAGTTGATATAATAGAAAGCTTTATATTAAAAATATTAATGTAGTTGATATAATAGAAAGCTTTATTTGTATATGTTACATTAGAAATAATAATACCAAAAAATTATTGCAATAAAAATATTATTATTATCATTATAATTAATAATAATTATTTTTATATAATAATAATTATTTTTATAATAATTATTATTTAATATTAAATGTTATTTATTATTATTTAATTTTAAATTATGTAATTTAAATATGAACCTTTAGATTAATAAAATCTAGGGATTAGTATTATAAACCTAAGAGGTTAATACTGAATCTAAGGGAATAATATTAACCCAAGGGATTAATGCCAAAAACCTTAGTGTTTATATCCCCTTGGGTTTATAATATCAATCCCTCGGGCATATTAATATATGGATTCATATTACTAGGGTATAATAGTATTCATAGGTTTATAATATTAATCTGTTAGGTTCAATATAAATCATGGTCATCCAAGGATTTATATACCTTGGATTTATAATATTAGTCCCTTGGGTTTATGATACTTTGTGGTTTTAGTATTAACCCTTAGGTTTATAATATCAATCTCTTGGGTTTATAAATGTAAGGGTTCATATTCCTAGGGTTTTAATACTAAAACCCTAAGGGATTATAAACCCAAGACAATAATATTAACTTAAGGGATAATAAACCCAAGGCATTAATACTAAAAACCCAAGGAATTATAAATCTAAGGGAATAATATTAAACCCTAGGGATTAATATTATAAACCCAAGGTATATAAACCCTAAGATAAATATTATAAACTCTAAAATAAACATGGTTGAGAATGGTTGATTTTCACAATGCAACGTTGGTTAAAGTTTATAGTATTTATCTTAGGGTTTATATACCTTCAGTTTATAATATTAATTCATTGGGTGTATAATCCCTTAGGTTTAATACTAAAAACCCAAGGAATTATAAATTCTAGGGAATAATATTAAACCTTAGGGATTAATATTAATTACAAACCCTATGAATAATATTATACACTCGGAATATGAACCCTTAGATTAATAAACCCAAGGAACTGATATTATAAATCTAAGGGGTTAATACTAAAACCCCAAGGGATTATAAACCCAAGCGAATAATATTAATCCAAGGGATAATAAACCCAAGGGGTTAATACTAAAAACCCTAGGGTTTATATTCCCTTCGGTTTTTAGTATTAATCCCTTGGGTTTATAATATCAATCCTTTGGATTTATAATATTAGTCCCTTAGGTTTATAAACCCTATGAATAATATTATACCCAATGGAATAATAAACTTAAGGGATTAATACTAAAAACCCAAGGGAATATAAACTTTAGGGTTTTTAGTATTAGTCCATTGGGTTAATATTATTCCCTTGGGTTTATAATCCCTTCGAGTTTTAGTATTAACCCCTTGAGTATATTAAATTCCCTTGGGTTTGTAATATCAATCCCTTAGGTTTATTAATCTAAGGGTTCATATTCCCAGGGTATAATATTACTCATAGGGTTTGTAATTAATATTAATTCCTAGGGTTTAATATTATTCCCTAGGGTTTATAATTCCTTGGGTTTTTAATATTAAACCCAAGGGATTATAAACCCAAAGGAATAAAATTAAACCCAAGGAATTAATATTATAAACCCAAGGTATATAAACCCTAACATAAATATGAAATACCCTCGAATAAAGATGGTCAACCATGGTCCAACGTTGCATTGTGACAACGAATGTCTCAAAATGAAAATCAACCATGGCCAACGATGCTTATTTTAGGGTTTATATTATTTATCTTAGGGTTTATATACCTTGGGTTTATAATATTAATCCTTAAGGTTTAATATTATTCCCTTAGGTTTATAATTCCTTGGGTTTTAAGTATTAATCGTGTGGGTTTATTATGGCTTCGGTTAATATTAACCCCTTGGGTTTATAATCCCTTGGGATTTTAGTATTATACCCTAGGAATATGAAGCCTTAGATTAATAGACCTAATAGATTGATATTATAAACCCAAGGGAATAATAAACCCTACGGGTTAATACTAAAACCTCAAGTAAGATAAACCGAAGGGACTAATATTATTAAACCCAAGGGGTTAATATTAATATTATATTAAACGTTATGAATAATATTATACCCAAGGAATATGAACACTTAGATTAATAAACCCAAAGGATTAATATTATAAACCCTAGGGATTGATATTATGGTTGACCATGGTTAATTTTCATATTGAGACAATCGTTGTCACAATGCGACATTGGATGATGGGCGACCATGGTTGATTTTCATAGTGAGACAATCTTTGTCACAATGCGACATTGGACCATGGTTGACCATGATTGATTTTCATATTGAGAGAATCTTTGTCATAATGCGACGTTGGACCATGGTTGACCATGGTTGATTTTCATATTGAGAATATTTGTCACAATGCGACATTGGACCATGGTTGACCATGGTTGACACAATGTGACATTGAACAATTAAACAATCTTTATCATAATGTGACCATGGTTATTAACGATCATTGATCATGACTGACAATGGTTGACCATGGTTGATTTTCAAATTGAGACAATCTTTGTCACAATGTGATGTTGGACCATAGTTGACCATGGTTGACAATGATTAACCATGCTTGACCATGGTTGATGATGGTTGACCATGGTTGATTTTTACATTGAGACAATATTTGTCACAATGTGACATTGAACCATGGTTGACCATGGTTGATTTTCATATTGACCATAATTGACCATGCTTGACCATGATTGATTTTCATATTGAGACAATCTTTGTCAGGATGTGACAATTGACGATGGTTGACCATGGTTGACGATGGTTGATGATGGTTGAAAATTGTTGATTTTCATATTATAAATATTATAAACCCTAAAATAAACATGGTTGACCATCATTGACCATGGTTTATTTTCATATTGACACAATCTTTGTCACAATGTGACGTTGGACCATGGTTGACCATGATTGATTTTCATATTGAGACAATATTTGTCACAATACAATGTTGGACCATGGTTGACCATGGTTTATTTTCATATTGAGATAATATTTGTCACAATGCAATGTTGGACCATGGTTGACCATAGTTGATGATGGATGACCATGGTTGTCATAATGTGACGTTGGACCAAGAGACAATCTTTGTCACAATGTGACCATGATTATTGACCATGGTTGATCATGATTGACCATGGATGACCATGGTTGATTTTCATATTGTGAAACAATCTTTGTGACAGTGCAACGTTGGACCATGGTTGACAATGATTGATTTTCATATTAAAACAATCTTTGTCACAATGTGACGTTTGGGCATGGTTGACCAAGATTGAACATGGTTGACCATGACCATGGTTGTTTTTCATATTGAGTCAATCTTTGTCACAATGTGATGTTGGACCACAGTTGACCATGATTGACCATGGTTGACAATAGTTGAACATGGTTGACCATGATTATAAACCCAAGGGATTTATATTAAACCCTAGGATTAATATTATAAACACTATGAATAATATTGTACCCTAGGAATATGAACCCTTAGATTAATAAACCGAAGGGATTGATATAAACCCTAAAATAAACATGGTTGACTATCATTGACCATGGTTGATTTTCATGTCGAGACAATCCTTATCACAATGTGACATCGCACCATAGTTGACCATGACTGATTTTCATACCTGAGACAATATTTGTCACTATGCAATAAATAAACCTAAGGAATTTATATTATAAACCTAATGGATTATATTATAAACCCAATGAATGGTAATTGACAACCAAGAGATTTGCATGGCATAACATAGCATGAGTGAAACACCAAAAGTTGTGTTGTTGGAAAATGTTTAACTTTGATATCATGTCAAATTTAGGAATAACCCAATACTTTGAGAATTGTGTTATTTGCTAAAAACTGTCAAATTAAGAAATAACTTAATACTTTGATTATTATCTTATTTGCTAAAAGGTGTATATATACAAGGAAGTGGCTATTCATTTTTACACTGTATGAATTCATGAAAGTAAATTTATACTTACCTTTCATCATAATCCAATCCATTCTTAAAATAAATAAATGAGACTAATTATTAACAAAGTGAGACTAATTATTAACAAAGTGAGAAAGCATAAGATAAAATTAATTCTTTGATAAATTTTTTACAATTATTTGATAAAACCCATGCGAAAAGAAAATGTAAATATTAGTAAAAAATAAATTAATACTAATATTACTTTAAACATGAAAAACTTATTATTAATATTGTAAATGTTAAAATTCACACATTATTAAAATTTAATATTAATATTAATAAACTAAAAATAATAACCATAATTATTAACCTTCAATATTATTTAATCATTATTTCAATTGATATAAAGATAAGAGTTATTAAATTATTATTTCAATTGATATAAAGATAAGAGTTATTATTGATAGTGGTGCTTATTAATAGTCGATAGTACCTCCGACTACCAATGACCCATTAGTTCCAACCCCAAATCAATTCTATATATATATCTATCTCAGAAGCATGATTTCCTATTAGTCCAAACTAAAAATGAATTATTTATAGAACTGAGATTGGCTAATCCATTCAAAATTTGAATGAATTTTTTTTCCAGAGGAAAAAAATTGTATTTGATTATATTGAGATCATATAATTGTCTGGATTACATATGAGAAGAAAACCTTTTGAAAAGGATCAAAATAGACATGCATGGTCAGGATGGATCCCCAAGGAATGAATATCTGGATATCTGCAGAATACGAGTATGGAGATCCAAGATAGTATCAAAGGATGGCGAATAGCGAACCAGCGAAAGCAATTAGGCGCCTGCAAGAAAACTGGATGCAAGGCATATGGACAAAAGAAAAAGAGCATATAGGGAATGGCTCTTGAGCATAAACCAGAAAAGAGCTGCCGCGGAAGGGGCAGAGAACAGGAACGCTAGTCAGATCCAAGATGGAATCATAGGAAGGCGAAAAGCGTGCCAGCCAGAGCAAAAAGGCACCTGCAAGAAGACTGGATGCAGGGCATATAGACAAAAGAAAAAGAGCATATAAGGAATGGCTCTTGAACATAACCCTGAAAAGAGCTGCCGCGGAAGGGGCAGAAAACATAAACGCTAGTCAGGAGGCAGAGAGCCAACGATCAGGGGGATGATGGAGTCTATTGGCAGATTGCAAGCCTGAAAGATGCTGCGGCATCTCCACTTCCATATGTGCCAGCAAGAAAGGATAAAAGAGCCGAGCCAGGTGGGGCGTTGAGAGGACCACCAGAAGAAAGCGTCCATAACAGAGGAAAACATGCGAAGAGGAAAACCATAAATGGAGGAAAGCTCGGACCAGATCGCCGCGGAGGTAGTACACTGAAAGAACATATGGTTATTTGATTCCACCGCAGCATGGCAGAGTTGGCATCTGCCAGGCCCGTGCCACCCTTTGTGCTGAAGAACTTCCCAGGAAAGGTTCCTGTTGTAGAAGAGGAGGCAGGTGAAAAGGATAGATTTGTGAGGGGCGGGGGCTTTCCAAAACTTGATAGGGAAGAGATAGGAGGAGGGGGGGGAGGGCTGATGAGAGGGCAGAGTATAGGCGGCGGACAGTGATGGGATGGATCGAGGAGTCTGGAGACCAGATTAATTCATCCTTTGTGCCAAGTTGGAGGACTCCCCGGCGAGAGAAGGAGAGAGTGGAGGAGGACCACAAAGGGCGAAGGGGAGGAGGGATGAGGAGCTGATGTTCAGATTTCCAGATGAGCTCACAGGATGACCATGAATCTATAAGTTTGGACCAAGTGAAAATGCCCCTAAAGTGGAAAAAAGCAAGGAGAGCCGGGGGGATGAAAGATTCAAGGTTGTGTAAGGTGTGGTCGAAACCGATGAGAATAGATGTGCCAGTGAAAAAAGTCCATTTGAGATTCATCAAGAAGAACGACTGGATCTTCCTGAAGCTACACCAGATAGGAGAACCCTGCCGGATGCCAAGCGAAGACCTTCTGAGCCAATATTCCATGTTCCTGCCTTTCTGGTACCTCTGTCTGATGAGAGCCGACCACGGGCTGTTCCCGAAGATACCCCTGTGTAAAGATTTGTAAATAAGCGCTTTCCCAAATAGCCTCATGTTTAAGAGGCCCCAACCCCCCTGCTTCTTCGATGTAGAGATAAGATCCATGCTAGCAAGGTGAATTTTTGATTGATATGAGTGGCCGCCCCAGAGGAAATTAGCAGCGATGGATTGCATTTTCTTAATGACCTTGACCGGGAGGAGGAAGAGGTGTCCCCAATAGACTGCAAGCTGAGAGAGCACCGTTTGAACCAGAATGAGTCTGCCAGCAAGGGATAACAGTCGCAACTCCCATTTTGAGATTTTATTATAGAAGCGATCAATAAGCCAGAGCCAGTCCTGGGCGCGGTTGTTCTTTACTTTGAGGTGGAATCCCAAGTATGAGAAACCGTCATTTAAGAGTGCAAGGCTGATACCAAAGCAATTCGCGATCCATTGAGCTGTGTCAGGATTTGAATCATTGTGATAAAGCACAATTTTGTCATTGTTGATCATAAGACCCGTGGCAGATCGGAACTTCTGTAAGAGTACGAATAGACAGGCCCAGGAGGATTTACATAGCATTGCAAAGATTAGTATATCATCAACGAAGAAGTTATGGGAGAGAGAGATATCCTTACAAATCTTGACAGGTTTACATCTTCCTTGAGCGACAGCGTGGTTGATGTGAGTGCTGAGGGTGTTCATCACCAAGATGAAGAGGAGAGGGGAGAGAGGGCATCCCTGGCGGAGCCCTCTCTCAGCTTGGAAGAAAGATGTTGGAATTCCGTTGATGATAACCGAGTAGTGAACACTCTCGACACATGCCATTATCCAACTAATAGCCTGCGGCCGCAACCCAATTTTGGCGAGAAGAATTCTAAGGAAACTCCAGTTGATGCAATCAAATGCCTTTTTTAAGTCGATTTTGAGTGCCGCCGCATCTATGTTCTTGGAGGAAATGGAGAAAATGTACTCCTGTGCCATGGCAACAGCGTCGAGAATAAGTCTGTTCTTCAGAAATGCATGTTGTTGCAGAGTAATGAAGGAGCTGAGAACTGTTTTCATTCTTTCTGCGATGAGTTTTGAAATAATCTTGTATAAGGAGTTGCACAAGGCTATCGGCCTGTAATCGCCAAAGGATATAGATTTTGCTTTTTTGGGAATCAAAGCGATGAAGGTGGCCGATAGTGAGCTGTTAATGCTTCCAGAGAGACGGGAGGAGTCCACCATATTGAGAAGATCGCGATGAAAGAGTTCATAAAAATGAGAGTAGAATTCAATCGGGAGACCATCGGGCCCTGGGCTTTTGTCTCTATTGAAGCTCTTTATGGTGTCTGAAAGCTCCCCTGCAGTGACCGGCCTAAGGAAGACGTCGTTTGCCCCATCATCAAACATGACCGGAAGATGATCAACCGCCCACAGCATGTCATTGATGTCACTATGTTGCCGTTTATATTGGGCATTGAAAAATCTGGTGGCCTCGGCAGAGATGTCATGATGGGAGAAGAGGAGGTTGCCGTTGCTATCTTCGATTTTCCAAATCGAGTTCCTCGTTCTGCGGGCACTGGCGAAATTGTGGAAAAATTTGGTGTTCCTGTCGCCTTGTTTGAGCCATGTAGCTCGGCTTTTCAACCTCCATGATTCTTCCTCTTTAAGGAGCAAAGCTTGTTTCCTCTTTTCCAGGGATCTGAGATATACTTTTTTGTCAAAGGAAAGGCTATGAAGATAAAGTGTTGATGTGAGCCTGTTGATTTCGAGATTGATGCTGTTAAGGGCCTGAGTGTCGGCTTTCTTCTTCCTGATCTGCCAGGACTTGATCTTCTCCCGCAGCTTGTGAATTTTGTCCCTGAAAGTGAGGAGGAAAGCGTCGGCGGCCTGATTGATATTCTCCTAGCAGGAATTGACAAAGACGGCAAAGAATTCATCCTGAAGATGAGTGGAGTTGAACTTGAAAGAGTAACCCTTTTTTTGTTCATCGCACCTCCAAATGAGAGAGATGGGTTTGTGATCCGAAGTCAGGTCATCGCCTGTTTTGACCGTCGGCATCCCCCATAGTTCAATGATGTGAGACGATAGTAAGAAGCGGTCAATCCGTTTGGCTATGAAGGCCGATCCCGTTCTGCCGTTGTCCCATGTGGGAACCATTGGCACCGGGAGGATGTCGACCAGGTCTCTTTTTAAAAGCTCCCCACACATTTTGCCCGCCAGTTTGTCCATAGAAGAGCACTGTCCCCAGCATTCATCCGAACTGAGGGTGAAATTAAAATCACCTGCAATGAGCAAAGATTTAATATAAAAAATTCCTGATTGGAGCAAGGAGTCCCAAAAGGGGATTCTGTTCCGGTAGGGCGCATAGACATTTAGCAGATTTAGGACTTGCGTTCTTCCTCTGATGGATGCCGAAATAAGAATGCCAGCCATGCATTTGTAGGCCTTTGCTTTAACCATGAGAGGGTTCCAAAGAGTTACAAGACCACCCGACAGGCCATCTGCGTTGGTGGCAGCCATGTGCCATGAAGGGTACATTTTTCTAAAGAAGGCCAAGGCCATCGAACTGGAGTGCATGGTCTCTTGGATAAAAATGATATGAGGACGAGCAGAATGAAATGTCGCCTTCAGAGCCAAGAATTTTGGGGCGGCTCCTAGTCCCCGAATATTGTATGAAATTAGGAAGGTCATTTGGAAGGTTGACCAGCCGAGCTTGCTCTAAGGGGCTGTGGAAGAGGAGACTCCATAATAGGAACATCAATAAGAGGAAAGTTTATAACGCCCAGATCAGTAGCAGTCGTCCGACCCTTGTAATGTCTGCTCCCTCCCCTGTGCTTTTTCCTTACTGTAATGTTTTTAGCAGATTCAGGACTGATGATGGGGAAGGAAGGTTTGTGGATGGTTAGAGGCTCGAGAATGGAGGGTTGACAGTTAAGGAGAAGGTTAATGTCACTGTCGAGATCATTGACCGGAGAGGCAATGGGGGAGTTAAAAGGGGTCGGAGTGGGCTGATGATCTTTGTCAGAGCGGGCGGGGGGCGAATTTAAGGGGGAGGGCGAGGAAGAGGAGATCTGGATGGGATGAGAGCCGACAACAAAATCTGTTACATTCATAGCTGGCGGAGAGGGGACCGCATTTTCTTCAATCTGTTCAGGGATCGAGGAACTAGTGAAATCCGCCATATTCGTCAGAGGAGGGGAAAGCGGTGGGCTTTTGAAATCAGCAAGGTTGGGCGACTCGACTCTATTGAGAGAGTCTTCCTGCATTCCGTGATGTTTAGGAGACTTGAAGGAGAAGTGCCTCCCCGAAAGGCTGTCACTATCGGAGCTCCTTTGTCGATCTTTCACCTTTGTAATGGGGGGGAACCTGTTCCGCCTGTGTTTGCAGTCTCTGATGAGGTGACCCGTTCGGTGGCAAGAGGAACATCTGAATGGGATACCCCAGAAGTCGATCCTTTGGCATATTTTGGATCCTTCCCAAAAGATCTCAATTTGTTCCGAATAGCCACCCTTATATGGCCTTTCAATGAGAATCCAGGCAATTCTCTTGTCCTTTTCGCCGCGGACCCATGGGTCGACATAGATGAACTTGCCGATCGCGTTGCCTATTGATGCAAGAATTTCCTGCGTCCAAAGCTCGAGCGGGAGATTGGGGAGCTTAACCCAAATCATGCAGTGGGAGGGGGTGTTTTTGAGAGGATCGAAACCAAGATACCACCTTGAAAGGGAGAGAAAACTTCTTCCCGAGACCCACGGCTTGCATAGAATCATCTCCAGGTCGGCCGCCTTTTGAAAATGGAAAGAATACCATTCTTTCATCATGCGGGAGATAATAGGAGTGTACCCAATGATAGGCGACCAAGTTTTGGTAATCCAGCTTCTCATTTGGCTCTCGTCCAGCTCCGGGAAGAACCATTTGCCAACTAAGGCTTTCTGTTGTAGACTGGCTATGCGCTCCACTAGGGAAGGGCCAGAGACAGAAACCGCCTTTGGTGGAGGAACCGTCTTGACCGGTACTTTGAGCTTTGACCGGCGGTGCACCTGATTGTGAGAGGCAAGAAGGGGAGGGTCCCTAAGCCGAGAGGGAATAGAGACCGACAGCGTGTCATGCCAACTAGGATTCCCGCTGGCAGCAAAGCGGGCAGTTTTTGCTTCAATGGCTGAGGCAATGAGAGCCCGCGTGGTCGGGGAGTCGCTGTCTTCTGCCATCAGAGTGTGATCCCAAAAAGGGATCCCCCGTACCACTCAAACTTGTGGAAGTACCCAAGATAAGTCAGCAGCGGAGAATAATACCTGGACTAAAAGGTAATTGCAGGAAAAGAAGCAGGAGGGAGTACAAGACAAGATTGTTGTCCAGTATTCACGGCAAATGAGAAGACAGAAAGGTGACAGAGAAGAGTCTAGAATATTTGTTTGGGGGGCGAGAGTGACGTAGGGCTGCCGCCGATATTTGAAAACCAAGCAAGAAGAGCAGAGGTGCAGATAAGGAAATAAAGAAAAAGCCTGTATTATGCAGAGAGGGAGAATCGAGGCTAATTAAGGATAGCCGGAAAAAAGTAGTTGCACCAATTACCGGGGAAAGGGTCGGAAAAACCAGAGAGCCTCAGGGAGGATTGAAAGAGGGCCAAGGTGAGGCAATGACGCTTCGGATTCAGCTCTTGCAGTCGAAGCAGCAGCAAAAACACCGAAAAATCAACCACCATTTTCCTACTCTACATCGAAAGTCCTAACAAGGGCTGTAAATATAAATGGTAGCTCTGATTCTGTTTAGAAGAGCTTTTAACATAATGAACCCTTAACGCAGGGAGGATATCAAAACAGACAATTAGAAAATCCCAGGAATTAACGTGAAAGTATACCAGCTATAGATGTAGAACAAGCTAAAGGTATAGCATATAGTCGATAACGTGAATAAACACATCCCTAAATTTATGAAGGAAAGAAATATAATGTAAAAACGATAGCTAACCTGAGAGTGGAGCCGCGCATACGCCGGGGATGGAGAGCCGAAGCCATGTTGCGGATAGAGACGCCATGAAGGGAGAAAAGTGAAAAACGAGAGAGGAGACGGCCCGCCAGCCCGCGGGGCTGGGGGAAAAGAGAGTTATGCCTTGTGAGGGGGTTTAAATAGATGGAGAGCAGGGCCGAAGGGTCCAGAGTATTGCATGGGGAGTTGATGACATGCAGAGGATTTGAATGCTGTGTTGCCACGTTCGGTGCAAAGCCGCGAACAGAAACAGCCAGCCGGGGTGGCGGGAGGAACGTCCGTAGAGTGACTATTGGGCGGAGCAGCACCTGTAGGGTGAACGTTGATCACTTGGTCAGAGAACTATTGGGCGCGGGCAGCCATGGCTTCCATGATTGGCAGCTCCATCTCCGACGTGCGCTTCCTACCAACCCGGAGAAAATCAATATAGAGCGATTTTCAGTTCTCCACCTGGAACAAAATTTGAAATGAATTTACATAAATAAATAAACAAGTGGGATTGAAAATTGCCACACATATAGGCCCTTTTCGTTTATATCTCGATTTTGTCAAACCATTCATTATAATTATCCAAGTGAAATGTGGGTGTTTACGGGAATTGATATTTTGTTGATATAACCTACATGAAATGCTTGTTCATATAATCTATGTGAAATGCCATCGCGAATAAAAGGCACTTTTGTATCACAAAATCAATTGTGCTTTAATTTTAATTATGGACAATTTAGTATAATTAAATTTTGGAATAATCATGTAATAGTGGAAATTATATACATATGTGTGAGTGTGTGTGGTAGAGAGATTTGTAAATTATATATATATATGTGTGCGTGTGTGTGGTAGAGAGATTTTATGTTAAAGTAATATTTTAAACTATATAAAATATCTGAAATCTAATATTATATTTTTGGAAAAATGGAAATACATTTAGGAACTTTAAAATTAGGTCAATCATAAGTTCGGATACATAGAATATGAAACTTATTCAAGATTTCAATGAAGCTATAGTTGTAGAACAAAATGTTAATGCAAAGTATAATTACAAACAATATATATTATTTCTGTTTCGAACAATATTATAGTATGTTATATTTCAAGCTGCTGTGGTAGTTCTTTTTTGGAGTAGCATGATCCGGATTATCCACAATATTGTGTTTATTCTGTCGACGTTTCAAACCCCAAAGAGGGTACATCATCAGGACTAAGATAGAATATGAATGATAGTTCCTTGAGAGAAGAATATTTGACGATAGTATAAATAAACAAACCTAGATCTTGATTTATAAAGAAGCCGACCCTTATATGAATTCTTTTTAATTTTAATTTTAATTTATTTTTATTATTATAATAATTCTGGTTAATTATTTTAATTTAGATTATTTTTGCTTTAATTATTCCAATTGATTTCCTTAATTGATTAATTGTAAGTTTATTTGTATAATGTGATGAGATTTTATTATTTTTAGTTTTATTTTATTTTATTTTAAAATTAATTTTATTTTTATTTATTACTTAATTAATTACATGTATAATAGAGATTAATTTTTTTTTTTTTAAACCTAAGAATTTAAAAATATTTTAATTGATATCTTAATTCATAAATTAGCTTAATTAATTAATTAATTTAAAATTCTTATTGTTTTTATTTTTATTTTAGTTAATTAATCCTAAGTATATAAATTAATTTCAATTTAATTGATTAGTTAATTAATTTAGTTTTAATTAATTTTATTCATAATTTCTTTTTTAGATAATCTTCGGCAAAATCACATAACCAAACTTTTGTCGACGCGTTTCGAACCAACCAGTGTGGTTCATCGTCAGGACAAGTTGAAGAACCAATCCGGCTTAGCTTGAATAAATAGAGTGTGCAGAGACTCAAACGGCTATATTGCTAATGGCTAACTTTGACCTAAAGATCTTAGTCAAACAACCAATTTAATTATTAACATTCTAGAAATAGCTAAAACAGGTAAATTTGTTAATCAAATAAATAAAATTCATTATTATTAGCTCATATATTAAGAGATTCCATTTGATAATTAAATTACCCGTATTTATTATTTAATTATAAAGGTCATATTTTTTATTATTCCAATATTATTTAATACAAATCAATGGTATTTAATTACTATTAGGTAATAGTTTATATATTTAATAATTAATTAATGGTCAATTAGAATTTACTTATAAAGGTCATATTTTTTATTATTCCAATATTATTTAATACAAATCAATGGTATTTAATTACTATTAGGTAATAGTTTATATATTTGATAATTAATTAATGGTCAATTAGAATTTTCTTTAGAATATATCATTTTTATTTATTATTTATTATTTAAATATAATGGTCCATTAAATTAATAAGTTATAAATAATAATAGTCTATATTTACTTAATAACAAATAGTACTCTTGTTAAATCATTATTATTCTTAGAATTTAGTCACATTAGGTGAATTACCAAATTTTTTTAGGGTTGATAGAGTCCATGTTTATTATTAATAGTATAACTAATAATACCGGTATATCATATATTTAACTTATAATACTTTCTTATAATAGTATAACTAATAATACCGGTATATCATATATTTAACTTATAATACTTTCTTATAATACATGGACTCTATCAACCCTAAAAAATTTTGGTAATTCACCTAATGTGACTAAATTCTAAGAATAATAATGATTTAACAAGAGTACTATTTGTTATTAAGTAAATATAGACTATTATTATTTATAACTTATTAATTTAATGGACCATTATATTTAAATAATAAATAATAAATAAAAATGATATATTCTAAAGAAAATTCTAATTGACCATTAATTAATTATCAAATATATAAACTATTACCTAATAGTAAGTAATACCATTGATTTGGATTTAAATAATATTGGGATAATAAAAAATATGGATTATACAATGACCTTTATAATTAAATAATAAATATGGGTAATTTAATTATCAATTATTATTATTATTTATAACTTATTAATTTAATGGACCATTATATTTAAATATTAAATAATAAATGAAAATGATATATTTTAAAGTAAATTCTAATTGACCATTAATTAATTATTAAATATATAAACTATTACCTAATAGTAATTAAATACCATTGATTTGTATTAAATAATATTGGAATAATAAAAAATATGACCTTTATAATTAAATAATAAATACGGGTAATTTAATTATCAAATGGAATCTCTTAATATATGAGCTAATAATAATGAATTTTATTTATTTGATTAACAAATTTACCTGTTTTAGCTATTTCTAGAATGTTAATAATTAAATTGGTTGTTTGACTAAGATCTTTAGGTCAAAGTTAGCCGTTAGCAATATAGCCGTTTGAGTCTCTGCACACTCTATTTATTCAAGCTAAGCCGAATTGGTTCTTCAACTTGTCCTGGCGATGAACCACACTGGTTGGTTCGAAACGCGTCGACAAAAGTTTGGTTATGTGATTTTGCCGAAGATTATCTAAACAATGTTATGGATCACAGAAGTCTAAATTCCTTAATTTCTTTTTTATTTTAATATTTTACTAATCGTATAAGCAGTTCATTTATAAACCCTAATATTTACTATCTGAAACTCACGCTTCAAAAATAACAAAGATCGAAGTTTACATAATCAGTGAAAATCCCAATCGATTTCCCATCTTATTCAATTCATTCACCATATACGTAATGACATGGACCAAAACTATTGTAAATGGGAACATCAAACTTATAATAATACTCACCATTAATTAGAAAAGCTTCATGCTGCGGCTCTCAAACCCGCTACTCATTATAGGACATTTCTTCTTTAATATTTTCCACCACAAACAATATGTGTTGTAGCGGCGATCCTTCTCAGCCATTAGGAGGCTTCGCGCAGGGATCGAAGATGACACTGACCGTTGGAGATTGAAGCACCAAGCAAAGAAGAGCGTTGGAGTTGATAGAAAATAACCATTCAGTGATTAAATAATTGTGAATCATTAGTCCCTGACCCCGCACAAATTGAAAGAAAATTTAGAATATGAATGGAAGTTGCATCCACAAAAAGAAATTCCATAATGAAGTTTCTTGGTAATTTAATATTTCCTGAGACAACATCCACTAACTAGAGACACTTTTCCCGCCTTGTCCCATCCCTAGTTCATTTGAGAGCATCAAAGTTAACAAAATGAAAATTAGTGGGGAGACTGTCTTGTTCATACCAAGGAAAAGGATCTTCCAATCTAGTGCATTGCATATGAAAGTGATCCAGTACTTCGGTTTCTATTAACGAACAAGGCACTGTAAACGAAGGCATAAGGCAGAAGCGAATAAGGCATTGTAAATGAAGGAGATGGCGCATAGAAGAGTAGCACTAGTGGAATTCAAATGACAGAAGATCGTGAACTGATTTGCCTCAACACATTTGAAATCTGGTGGAATCACTTCAATTTATGTGTCACAAGTTGATCGCATGATCCAGGTGGCTCCAATGATGCTCAGAAGTCAAAGAGGACTAAGAATAGCTCAAAAATCAAAGTGATCGGATTGCTACCAAAGTAGAACCAGATCATAGTGTTCATTGCCCTGATTCCAACGGTGTGAATGACACTCAAATATGAATTCGTATGGACAAGATAGGTCTGGTCAAAGTTTTGTTAAAAGTGGACAAGTGGCAGGCTTAAGGAGACTACAATTTGATTAGGACTGGTGCACGAAATCTAGCTCCTGAGGACAAGTAAAATTGTAGGATGGTTAATTTGTCCTATATCCCTTATTTTCCGATTGGTGAATTTTGTCTAATAACCTTATTATATATAAAAAAAAAAACAAAAAAATATATACAAAAAGGTGGAACATTGCCACCCCCACATTACGGTTATTATATGTAATATGTAACAGTTAAAAGGGTTGGGACGAGGCCGCGTGGAGCACACCCCACTCACCAACTATATACCACATTATTATTACACAATGATGAATACACAACGGTTACAAACCGCATCTCCAAACTTAACACATATCAAAACAATATGCTATGGTTGGGGGTTGTCGAGGTTTGAACCCCTGACCTCTCTGCCGCAAATTCTCTACCCAACCACTCCACCAAGGGTGGTGACTTTGTAAAGTCTGCCACCGTCAACCTTATAAACTCTGCTTTTCTCATTCGATGGGGGAGTTCTCGCTTATTAGGGTCCCATAATAGGTATCAGTGGTGTTGGTCTCTTACTATTCATTTTGGTCAATTTAGCCTATGAATCACTAAGGTGTCATAGCCTAAAGGTTTACTTTTCCAAGGAGCCATTTAGTTCTTGAAGTCTTGTGGTTAAGACAAGTTTGAAGGTTTTGGAGATATTTTGCATGCTAATTCAAGTTCATATCATGTTGCAGGTGTTTTCATGATAAAGTGCACAGAAGCATCTTTCCAACGATATATCGAGCTCTTCAAACTGACTTCCGAATCAAAAGTTATGGCTAAACAAAAATCCTTCCTCAAATCCAGAAAATAAATGGAAAATGCGTAAGTGTTAATCTTGCATCCCGCATATTGGAGATTTGGAAAGAGAAGCAGTAGAGGTCGGAGTGATCAGCGATCATCAATATCACATATTGGCAATTGGAGGTTTAAACACAACGACTAGCAATCAAACATATCGACGAGGTCCAATCGGAAAATCGACAGTGAGCAGGGTCCTTTGCAGATCGTGTATCACAATTGATAATCAGAGATCGCATGTTGCAGGGATGAAAACTCTAAAATGTTGCAATATTATAAAGTTTCGTTATGTGATTAAAGCACTGAGATTTTTCCTTCAATGTTAAAATACCGGGGGGAATGCCTGAAATATTTTACAAAGGATTTTATTGAAAATCAGAGTAGGTTCGATCATTTTCTCTCTCTTCCAATGGGACATGTGGCAGACATAGATTGGTTCAAATAAGCCATGTGGCAGCTGACGTCATCATGACTTGGTTGTACGGTGGACACATGGCAGGAAGATTCAACATTTTTTAGGGGTCTCACCATGTGACATGTGGCAAAGGATGACGTCAGATCACAATCAGTGATCGGAGGATGAGGAATGTCACTGCTTGAAATTAAAACCTCCGATTGAGGAGCTTCAATGTGGGGGCTGGACCACGGTCACAGAGAACTCAAAGAACCAAAGGTCGGCGCTGATAACCAAGGACTATCTCACATCGAACATCGCAAAGGCAAGAAACAACATGAATATATGTTTTATGAGTTAAAGTCAAAGGTTTGGCGAAAAAGGGTTAACAAAGGTTTTATATGTTAAAACTTGGCGTATGCCCTCCCTTATCCTCTCCCCATGTGGATCGGGCCACGTCACACATCGGAGATCACAAGTATTGGGGGGTGCAAAAAAATGCCATGTTATGAAATCGTTGATCGTCGAGCTCCGATATTCAAAAGGGCTTGAGCACAAATATGTTTTGGTCTTATGTGTTCTATGTTTGGATTGTTTATAATGCATATTACAAAGAATTGGCCCCCCTCCCAGCTAAAGGGTTTAGCCCCTAAAAAGGCTTTGGCCCTGAGTCCTAAGGCCCCGGTCATAAAGATTATGCCTAAGTCCTGGGGGCTAGACATATCACAAAGTTCACACCCCACATAGTTCAAAGCGGCACACAACTAAAATCTCTGATATAATAAGCCTTGGTCTCGCCTCTGGTCACAAAACTAAGAAATGCATAAAGGCGCTGAGGCAAACACATTTACATCCTTTCCATAGTCATGATAATCTGCCATGTTTTTATGGTTTGGACTGTTCAAAAGGAACCTAATAAGGCATAGGGGGAATGAACCAAGGCATCCAGAGAATTTTTGCCCATTTTTAGCAGGATTTTTGGCACCATGTTAGACAATTCAGGATTTTCCAAAGGACTATGTGCAGATGAGGTTAAAACATATTTTCTAAGTTCGTTGTTGCTCCTAAGTTTAACCTGAATCTTTCTATTCTGAGAAAATGTATCTTTTGGTCTACTTAGTTGGATCAATGCAATGTATTTGGTCTTTGGGCCAAAAGGGTATTTAATGGCTAAGTATACGATGTAATGAATAATGGGGGAAATTGTTGAGAGTAGGAGGAAGCCCTGTATGTAAAAAAAAATTAATAAATCCTCAGTGCAGATTTTGCCTCTAGTTTTCAGAGATTCCTAGTAGGTGTGTGGCTTCAATCCTATGTCTTCCTTATGTTAATTTAATATCCATTTCTAAAACTGTTTTCTTGAATTCATCCTTAGATGCTCAGGATAATTGTGGATCTCATACATGATGGAATTCTTCATTACTCTGTCATGTTTCTTCTAAATATTTGGTCATTATTTGTGTAGTAGAATTCATAGTCACATGCCTTGTTGCATTTGACTAATACTTTTGTGTTTCCATCATTCTTTCACTATACTACAACTAATAATTGACTTGGAATATATGCCTACCTTGCCTCTATTATCTAGATGGCTCATGCATGCCCTGATGTTCTATAAACTCATACTTCAATGGCCCTCACTCCCAACAATTTTCATTCAACTTTATGTCATCTACCTCTGAGCTTAATAACCAGTCTAAAATCCATATCCTATCAGTCTTTGATTGATAGTTGATCCAGCGAGAGAGCCCTCTCCAAGGTTAGGGGGACTAGACCTTAACCTACAAGTGGTTTGTGGGGTCCTCTGGAATCCCTTTCCTCAGCCTTAAGGGATTTATGGAGTGCTAAAATGACCTATGGATTGTTGAACCATAACCAGGAGCGAAACCATGAGTTTCAGGATGATAGAACCATGAGCTAGAGAATATGCCAAGAAGCCGAGAAAGATTCACTTGAGGGCCAGAGGTGCGAGTGACAGAATTTATCATGCCTATAGTCATTTTTACACGTTTTCTCGCCAGGAGTCCAATTGTGCAGTCAGAATCTCCATCTAAGAAGTAAAAATGCAGGTGTCCAGTAGCAAGGAATCTTTAGAGAATCTTATGGAATCTTAAAGATTCCCTTGGAGGTTGATTTTTTACTGAGACAGAATGTTGTCAACTTTATAGTCATTTTTTCGTAGAATTTTGCAAGGAGCGCAGTGGTGTGCTCTGAACCTTCATTCGAGCAACAGATTTTCTGACTATCTTTAGGAAGAAATCTTTTGAGGGAATCTTCAAGATTCCCGAGGGTCCAAAATTTGACGGTGTAAAAATTGGACAAGTTTACAGTTGATTTTGCACCATTCATCACCAGGAATTTAGTGGTGCAATCCATTTCAGTAGCTGAGCTTTGAATTTTTCTACCATCCATCAAAGTGGAGGTATATGATGTAGTTATGTCATGCTTTTCTTCTAATTTGCTGAGATGATGTTTTTGTTGTTGAGATCCCTGAATACTATTATGTTGAGGGATACGAGTATGCCACATCTTGTGAGAATTTATTAGCTTGTCATGCTAAAGGAATTCCCATTTGAGTGAACGTCTCGTGAAGAGACAAGTCACTCTAGTTGAGGGTATCCTTGTAATGACAAAGAATGTACTGTGTACTCATCATCATCTTGCAAAATTAATGAAGTGACCTCCCCACTCTTTACATCAGGGCTCAGAGACGTAACCCACACTGGGTGAACTCCATTATCAATGTGTATGTGCTTATATTTGATGGTTGTAGTTATGTTTCATCTTCTTTACAATGTGCACATGTGGCTTTTCATGCTCTTTTGAATGAAACTATGCTAACATCATAGAAGTAAAAGATATTGGATAATTATGGTAGCTGAAGAGGTCCAGATCAAGTTTGGTATCAGAGTAGTATTCTCGCTAATATGAATTGAATGATTGAACATGCAACGTGAGAGAAAATGGAGGAAGACAAAGAGATGTACGAGGCCTTCCTCAGGATGTCAAAAATGGTAGACATAATGTATGCAGCTTATAAGGAGAAAATGGAAAGATAGGAATGAGAGAAAGAAAGAGCAAAGGATAATGCTCCATCTACCCCCTTGAGTGTACATTCATCTTCTTCATCATCTTCTTATCATTTAGATGAGGAGATTAGTCAGAGCCTTCAAGTAGAGAATGTTGAATTGAAGAAACTTCTACGAGAAGATAAAGAGGAGAAGCAGAGATTGCAGCTTTAGAGACAAGCCATGGAAGAGGCCTTGGAAGAGTTGAAGCATAATGAAGGCTTAGAAAATACATCAACACCTATTTCATAATTGACAATTGAGGTAAACAATTTTGATTGTTCTTTAGTTTCATTTTCACATGACACTTTTTCCATTGGAAATGTGGAGGTACCCATTTTAGGAACTGGCATGAGACTCCTTACCAACATGGGGTATAAAGGAGGAGGACTTGGTGTTAATGGAAAAGGCATGACTCAGCCATTGGAGGTTGTGCAAAGACCTTGATTCATGGGTTTGGGATACACCGAAGGAGAATTCTCAAAGGTGTCAGAAGCTTCCAAGACATTGTTGAAATAGTCGAGGAAAGAGAATGATGGGAACACATCCCCATCCTCCCATGGCAATGCATATTGCAGAGGAAGAGTTGAGGGAAGCTCTCATCGCCATAATTGCACTAGAGACAACCAAGAAAGGTATAACAAGTCTCAGTATTCTAAAGTTCATTTTGATTACAAGCATGTTAATGATGAGAATAAATCATGGCATAGAAAAACATGTATTTTGTGGTTTATATAACCATGTGGTTTGTGAGTGCTTGAAGAGAATGGCAACAAGAAAAAGGATGAGGGGTGAAAGGCCTTGTCCTCATCAATGAAGGAAGTAGGTTAAGCAGGTCTAGAGAAAGAAGAATTTTTGCAATCATTGCAACATAGGTGGTCATCAAAGAGCCATCCAGAGCAGTGTCTCAAAATGCCTGTGCATAAACCAGTTGGTGAAGGCATTCAACTAGAAAAGTTTCCACATATCTATTAGTGCACTTTGTTGAGTAAGAGATGGTTTTACTATTTGTCACAGTATAAATGTAAAAGTGATGATGCATTTTCCATCACTTATTAAAGCAACAATGATGTTTTGGCCTTGTATTGATAGCTAGGGTATTGTTTCTATTCTGATGCAAACTTGACCAAAGAGTGTGTCTTATAAACTCTTGGCAAGTGTGGGGGGATGCTTGGGTCATTATTGGTCATATAATTGAGCATGTACTTTGTAAATATTGTACTACAGGCTTGCAAAAGATGCAGGTGTTGGCTCATTGCTTATGGCTCCAAAGAAGAAAGGTGAAGGAGAAGGAAGGGTGACCTCTTAGGACAATTGTGATGCATACAATGCACACAATAGTTGTAGATTATGTTAATGCTTTTGGTGGACCAAAATATCCTCAGTGGGGAGGAATGATCCAGGTGGCTCCGGAGATGCTCAAAAGTCAAAGAGGACTCAGAATAACTCAAAACTAAAAGTGGTCGGATTGCTCCCAAACCAGGACCAGATCATAGCGCTCATTGCCCTAATTCCAACTGTACGAACAACACTCAAATCCGGGTTCGTATGGGCGAGATAAGGCTGGTCAAAGTGGACAAGTGGTAGGCTTAAGGAGACTACAATTTGACTAGGACTAACACATAGAATCTGACTCCTGAAGGCGGGCGAAATTGTAGGACTGTTAATTTGTCATATATCCCTTATTTTCCGATTGTTGAATTTTGTCCAATAACCTTATTATATATAAAAAAACAAAAAATATATATATAAAAAGGGTAGGCAGGCTGCCACCCCCACATTACGGTTATTATATGTAATATGTAATAGTCAAAAGAGTTGGGATGGGGCTGCGTGGAGAGGACCCCGCCCACCAACTATATACCACATATATTATTACATAACAATAGATATGCAATGGTTACAAACCGCACCTCCAAACTTAACACATAGCAAAACAATATTCTATGGTAAGGGGTCGGCGGGGTTTGAACCCCTGACCTCCTTGCCACAATCCTCCCACCAACCATTCTGCCAAGTGTGGTGGCTTTGTAAAGTCCACCACCCCTCAACCTTATAAAATTTTATTTTCTCATTCAATAGGGGAGTTCCGACCTGCGGAGCATTGAACCATTACCAGGAGTGGAACCATGAGCCAAAGAATATGCCAAGCTGCCGAGAAAGATTCCCTTGAGGGCTAGAGGTGCCAGTGACATAATTTGTCATGCTTATATTCTTTTTTGCACATTTTATTGCTAGGAGTCCAACCATGCAGTCAAAATATCCATCTGAGCAACATAAATGCAGGTGTCTAGCAGTAAGGAATCTTTGGAGAATCTTAAAGATTCCCTTGGAGGTTGATTTTTAACTAAGACAGAATTTTGTCAACTTTATAGTCATTTTTCATAGAATTTCGCAAGGAGCCCAGTGGTGTGCTCAGAATCTTCATCCGAGCAGCTTATTTTCCAGCCATCTTCAAGAAGGAATATTCAAGATTCTCGAGGGTCCAAAATTTGACAATGTCATAATTGAACAAGTTTACAATCAATTTTGCACCATTCATCACCAGGAATTCAGTGGTGAAATCCATTTCAGCAGCTGAGCTTTGAATTCTTTGACCATCCATTAGAGTGGAGGTATATGATGCAGTTATGTCATGCTTTTCTTCTGATTTTTTGAGATGGCATTTTTGTTGTTGAGATCCTTGATTACTATTATGTTGAGGGATACTTGTATGCCACATCTTGTGAGAATTTATTGTCTTGTCATGCTAAAGGAATTTCCATTTGAGTGAGAGTTACTATAGGGAGAATTTCTTGTGGAGAGACATTCCACTTTAGTTGAGGGTATCCTTGTAATGACAAAGAATGTACTATGTACTCATCATCATCTTACAACATTAATGAAGCGGTCTCCCCGCTCTTGACACGAGGGCCCAAAGATGCAAGCCACACTGGGTGAACTCCCCTATCAATGTGTGTGTGAGATTCTATTTGATGGTTGTCATTATGTTTCATATTCTTTATAGTGTGCACATGTGGCTTTTCATGATCTTTTGAATGCAATTATGCTAACATCACAAAAGTGAAAGATCTTGGATAATTCTGGTAGCTGAAGAGATCTAGATAATCGCGCCATGTGGTGATTCAAATTAAATTAAAAAAAATATTTTTCAACGCGCGGGTGAAATATCATTCGCCCTTTGAGACTCAGATGAAGCATATTCATTTCAAACATAATCGTTGCCTTCTAATCTGTAAAAAATTAAAAGTCAATGCTGGTACATATACTTGGGGTTGAAATAGGGGAGCCTTTGGCTAACAAAACTAAAAATATCAAAATATGAAAACTTTCTAAATCTATATATAATAATAAATAAATAAAATAAAACACTCTCGAGACAAAATTTAAATAAATAATTTTTAAAAAGAAACAAAAATTGGAACACTTCTTTTTGAGATGCCCTTTTCATATTGTGAAACTCTTTTACGATTTTCTTATAGATTTTTACATGAACCGTATAATCATCAGCATCTTACATAGTTATATTTTCACTTTGGTAGATTTAGTGTTGATTAAATAAATCCCCAAAATGGAAAAATAGACATATTAGGAGAAATGTCCAAACATAAACACTCTATCTATATAAGAAACAAGGATAACTCTCAATCACATTTCTTTTTAGAAAAATTTAAAAAGAAATCACTGAACAGACATGATGCACTTCTCATTGATCAAATGAAGCTACATATAAATACAAGAAGTGTTGTCTAAATATAGACAACCTAACTTAGACTTGGTTGAGAGAATATTTTGACCACACACTATTATAGGACTACTAGTTGGAGGGAATCTCTCAACCAACCAACTAGGCCTAAACAAACTCCTAGAGAATAGGAACACACTTATACATTGAGACAAGTGATATATATATATATATATATATATATATATATAGATATATATATATATATATACATACACACACACAACTACTACCTAAATTAGAAGAGATTATCTCACAAAGAGTAATGGAAACCATTATGAAAGTCTCATTCATATCTCTATCACGTTGTTTACCAAATTTTAGCATAAGAAAAGTAGAAACAATAGCAATATAAACAATTTAAACCTTGCCATAAATCTATCAATCTAATCTTCAAATTTGAACTGAAACTTTTACTTTAAAGAATACCCATTTATCTTATACCTAATTTACTTTGAGAAATCTAAAATTCATAGTGTAATTTGATACAAAAATCAATAAACACATAAAAAGGAGTACCCATTAATCTTATATCCAAATTACTTTGAGAAATCTACAATTCATAATGTAATTGGATCAAAAATCAATAAACATATAAAAATTCAACTTGCTTTAGGAACTCAACCCACATAAATATATTGTAGTGCCATCTCTTAATTTAGATGCATATATAAGTTGGGATTGAAGATTATTTAGTCAACCAACACACACTAATAGGTACAATGGTTATTGAATGGATGTGAGAGATCTTTGATTAGTCCCCAATAGTTATTGAATGGATGCGAGAGATCTTTGATTAGTCCCCAAATACTTTCTCTAGTAAATGTTGACATGTACACTACAGTCTTGGCCTAGTTAGTGAATGGATGCAAGAGATCTTTGATTAGTCCTGAATAGTTACTGAATGGATGTGAGAGTGCTAAGATAATTTCTCTAGTATTAGAAGTAATGTTTGCATGTGTTATCATGAGTTGTCATTGAGAGTTCCCAAGCGTTAATCTAGAAGTTGGTGTTTCCTATGTATGAGTTGTAGTTATGATCTAGACATGTGGAAGTCAAAGATTTTTTCCCTATATATGCGTATCTATTGCGATGTTGGAAATAGCAACAAGAAATGATAAAAATAGAATTTCTATAAATAGCATTTCAGGTACCAGTGTTGGACATAGCAACAAGGAATGAAAAATGGAAGTGCTAAAAATAGCATTGCTATAAATAGCATTTCAAGATAGATACCAATTTTAGTTAGTCCCTGAACTAAAATTCGAATTTGATCTTAACAACTGTTTGTAAAATAATTACTAAATTCATCTTGAGTTAATTAGTTGTAGGAAATAAAACATGAAGTCTATGTGAAGACATGCAACAGTTTCTACATTGATTGAGGAAGTTATCCCTTGATTAAAGGAGATCAGGATGAGTTGTACTTTGAATTGTAATTAGTTAGCTCAGTTAACTGAGTTAAGTCCAGTTAGATTAGTTCAAATAGTTTGTTGAACTAATTGTGAGTTCAGTTAGTTAATGCGTGCATGCATGTAACTGCTGCACTTCAGATAATTGAATATTCTCTCATAAATAACTCATGCATGTCAGTTCAGTCAGAGACCTAGTTGAGATTAGAGGAAGGGACAATCTACTATTAGTTGGAGGAATTTTCCTATAAAGGAAACTCATCCATGCAAAAGGAATCATCTCCTTCAGGTTTGTGCAGTTATTTTTGAGCCAAGTGAGCAGTGTGAGGTGGGAATTCACACAAGTGGAAGCACTAGACCCCAGGAAAAACTGCGCAAGGAAATAGGAGGCTTGGAGGGCAGAGGAGAAGGTTGTGAGAGCCATTGACTATCTATGAGCAGTATTGTTTGATTGCAGAGAGCGCATGATAGCTTGTGAGCTGATTCTTTTTGTAACTTGAACATATTTCCACTTGTATGATAATACAGAGATTGGGGTTTTAGGCCGAGGTTTTCCTCGGGTTATTTCTTCTGTGTCATGTGTGATTGATTTCTCCTTCTCAGTTATATGTGTCCTATTTGATCTTGCTCAAATTCGATTAAGCTTCTGCAAGTTTGTTGTATAAGTAGATCCTGTATTTTGCTTTAGTATATTGCATAATCTGTTGATCTATAGTGGAAATTTCTACATGGTACCGGAGCTAGATGATCTATGGAGAAATTCTACATGGTATCGGAGCAAAGGTGATCAAAGCAAAGAATAGTATACAAGAAGGGAGAAGTTCAAAGTTTGAGGTTCCAAAATATAGAAATCAAGTTCTTATCACATCTCAATTTTACTAATGGTGTTCAACGGTTTATGCCCTTGATGGCAGCTTGAATTATATAGCCTAGAAGGATCACATGGAAGCAATATTAGAGGATAACGGTCTAAAGGACTTCATTGATCAAGAAGTCCCCAAGCCGGCAGCGGCTGATGCTACAAAATTGGTGGAATCGAAGAAATATGTGGCTAGAGCAAGGAGAATCCTCCTGGAGAGAGTTCGAGACCACATTGTCTCGAGCCTCCATGGGAAGGAGACATCGTTTTCGATGTGGAAAATATTGAAAGATCTATATCAAAACAGCAGCGATCAGTGGAAGCTGGCGCTGAAAGACAAGCTTCGAAAAATCAAGTGTGGAAAGGGCGACACGATCTCTACATATTTGAACATGCTCACCACCTGCAGGGATGAGCTTGGAAGTGTAGGGATCACGACAGCCAATGATGACATGGTGAGTCTTGCACTCCTCGATCTTCCTAAAAGGTGGCACAACTACCAAGACTCAGTTAATGGAAGAGAGAAACTGCCAGATTGGGAACGACTTTGGTCGGATCTGATGCAGGAGGAGATAAGAAGAAGCACCAGAGATGGATCTTCATCAAAACAAGATGATGAAGAAAATATAGCCTTAACGAGTAAGGCAAGGAAAGGGAAAGGGAAGGCGCCCCATCCCAAATCCAGTTCTTCCCATGGTGGGGAGAAGTTTGAAAAATCGAAAGTGTGATGCTTTCATTGTCATGAGTTGGGCAATTTTGCAACAAATTGTCCATTAAAGAAATCCAAGATGGGATCTAAGGAAGGATCTGAAGGTGAGGCATTGGCCTCACAGTTCGAGTTGGATTTCACCCTCTTCGCATGCATGGTTTCATCCATGGTGGGATGTGGTTGGTTTCTTGATAGTGGAGCTTCATTCCACATGACCGGCGATAAGAGTTTGTTCAGTACCTTGGAGGAGAAATATCTCCAGATACTCATAGAGATGGGTAATGATGAAAATTATAGTGTCTCAGGAGTAGGCACAATTGTTTTTCAGAGGGAGCATGGAGCTCACATTACCTTGACTGATGTGAAGTATGTGCCAGGAATGAAGAAAAACTTGGTATCAATCACAATGCTGGAAGACAAAGGCTATGATGTAGTCTTTAGTAAGGGAAAGGTTTTCCTTAGACACGTCACCATGAGACAGGTGAAGCAGATCAGTTCACGAGTTAAGAACCTATATGCTCTTGAGGTTCAAGATGCATGCAAAGCCTTGAGGAGCAAGGCAACTGTTGGAGACTTGGTGGTTGAGAGGGAGAGTACATTACCTCTCAACATACAGCGCCAGAAGAAGTCTCAAACAATTATGGAGGAGCCACAATTGGTGAAGCAGCTTCAGGAGGTTGTGGAGCAGCCATAACTGGAAAAGTCGAGAGGAGATCAAGTGGAGGCATCCATTCATGTAGAGACCTCCAGTAGGGGGACATTTAGAGCCAAGTGGGAAAAGGGGGAACATGCATCCATACCTACATATAGGAGGTGGGGCGATGTGGAGTGACAGTCCCAAGAAGGCTAGAATAGGGGCAGGATCATTGAGATACCCAACCTCTTTGATTAGACATTTCTACGGGAGCCTTGAAGAGGAGAAGCAGGACTGGTTCAGTGGGTAGAGATAGATGTAGATGGAGCGGCAGAGAGAGCTACAGTGCAGGAATCCCAAGATAGTGCAGAGCTAGCAGGCTGCAACAATGCGAGAGGCACAAGAGTGTTGCACCAGTGTAGGATGGCATAGAGAGGTGTGCAATGGTGCGAGATGCATGGAGTGTTGTAGTAGCTCAGAGGTCATAGAGGGAGCACTTTTCAGTGGTAGAGGGAGCTTCAACATCAGAGGGTGTTTCTAGCCCAACAGGGAGGTTAGTTGGGAGATTTTTTGTTTCTAGAGTTGCTGGAGCAACAACACTTGGGAGAAGTGTTGCATGCAGAACATTCCAAAGGTTCAGGATTGGGTTTGAGTTGAATGCCTTTCTTGTTGAGAGGGAGTGTTGGAAATAGCAACAAGAAATGCTAAAAATAGCATTGCTATAAATAGCATTTTGGGATAGATTCCAATTTTAGTTAGTCCCTGAACTAAAATTGAGAAGTAAAATTCGAATTTGATCTTAACAACTGTTTGTAAAATAACTCATGCATGTCAGTTCAGTCAGAGACCCAATTGAGATCAGAGGAAGGGACAGAGTTGGAGGAATTTTCCTATAAAGGAAACTCATCCATGTAGAAGGAATCATTTCCTTCAGGTTTGTGCAGTTATTTCTAATCCAAGGGAGCAGTGTGAGGTGAGAATTCACACAAGTGGAAGCACTGGACCCTAGGAAAAGTTGCGCAAGGAAATAGGAGCCTTGGAGGGTAGAGGAGAAGGTTGTGAGAGCCTTTGACTGTCTATGAGCAATATTGTTTAATTGCAGAGAGAGCATGATAGCTTGTGAGCTGATTCTTTTCGTAACTTGAACATATTTCCACTTGTATGATAATACAAAGATTGGGGTTTTAGGTTGAGGCTTTCCCCGAGTTATTTCTTCTGTGTCATGTGTGATTGATTTCTCCTTCTCAGTTATATGTGTTCTATTTGATCTTGCTCAAATTCGATTAAGCTTCCGCAAGTTTGTTGTAGAAGTAGATCTTGTATTTTGCTTTAGTATATTGCATAATCTGTTGATCTACAATGGGAATTTCTACATGGTATCGGAGCTAGCTGATCTATAGAGAAATTCTACAGGTGATCAATAAATATATCATAGTGTGATTTGTGTTGTGTGTTTAATTTCTCTCTCTGCTCTCTCAAATTTTCTAACATGGTATTAGAGCTGATTTAACCCTGACTCTCTCATGAGAGGGGCTGGGATCATGCAATTTTAGCCATGATACTCCTTTGTACACAGATTAATTTAACAAAGTGTTTCAACTATTGTTTGTGTGAATATTTAATTTGTGTGTGGATTGTGGATAGTTGCATGCAAAGGAGAATTACGAAGATCTAATGTTGTTGTTGTTGTGTGAAGTTCCATTGTGGACAAATATTTGTAAAAGAAGAGGAGATATGCTTGTGAAGAAGTTGGATCAACATAGATTTGGTTTCATCTAGTGTGGATCTACAATTGAGAGCAATGTCTACATGTTTTAAATGGTGGTTCTTGATATTATCAGATGGTGCAAGATGTATAACTGTGACATGCAAGTGGAATGTTAGCATTTCTCATTCTAGATCTAAACTAATAAAATATTGTGGTATTGTTTATCTAGAGATCGAGATCCAAACGCTATAGATCTGATGGAAAATACCAATATGCAAATTTATTATTATTATATTTGATCTGATCTGCACAGATCGATAAAGAGCAGTCATTGATTTTGTCTCTGTACATTTTGGTGGTTGGTGTTTGTGTTTTATTAGTTATAAAAAGGGTTGGTGGTTCTTAAATTGGAAGCCTCGGTGTATGAAACATCATTTATTTTGTGTTTTAATTGGTTATAAAAAGGGTTGGTGGTTCTTAAACTGGAAGCCAAGGTGTCTAAAACATCAATTCTTGTGTGTTAGTAAGGTCAAGTTATTTGATAAACTTTTGAACGAATTCAGTATCCAGACCTCCATCTTGACAACTGATAGATAGCCAAAAGCGAAATATCTGACATAGGGTGGTTGGTCAATAGGATGGTTCATTACTTGACGACTTTTATCTTAGAAGCCCTGATGAGACGAGGTGTCAATATTGTTAATCTTACAAAGTCCATCAACGATGGTTAGAGGCATTACATTATAAATGGAGGTCAAGTGATAGCTTGAAGATGTGGTGGTGAAAGAGCATCGTTTGTGATATTCCAAAGTGGATGTGAGTGCTGATGAAGATCAGTCAGACAAAGATTATCCTTGTTTTTGTAATATGTGTTTTCAATGTTTTCCATGTAAGCATTAAGGGAGGGTATTGGAAGTAATGCTTTCATGTTTTGTCATGAGTTGTCATTAAGAGTTCCCAAGCATCAATCTAGAAGTTGTTGTTTCCTATGTATGAGTTGTAGTTATGATCTAGATGTGTGGAAGTCAGAGATTTATGTCCTATATATGTGTAACTATTGTGATCAATAAATATATCATAGTGTGATTTGAGTTGTGTGTTTAATTGTTGTCTCTGCTCTCTCAAATTTTCTAACATCTAGTAAATGCTGACATGTACACTACATTCTCTAGCCAAGAGCAGGTAAATGCATTTTACTTTCATGTCGCATACTAAGATCAACCAAGATAATGAAGAGGTTGAAATATTTATAATGGTGTATGATTTAGATATGATTTGGTTGGAAAAATAATCTATGATGATATTTTCAAAATTTTTTTTTTATGTGATATAAAGAATATTATACTATTAAATAAAAAATATAATTATATTATTAAATTAAATATTAAAAAATAAATAAATAAATTATATTTATGAATAAAATTCATAATCTATAGTTAAATTTATTTTTGTTGTAATTAATTGTCAAAGAAAAGAAAACAACTTTATCATCTTCTAAATAAGAATATGTGTTTATTTCTAGAAAGGTATAAGTCTAAATTTATAGTGGTAAAATATGTACACCACCATAAACTTTAGTAGTCAAATAGTTATTTGAAGAGGCTCCTTATTTGAAATCTCATATACTAATTTGATGTCTAACTTAACCATAACAAAAAAATTAAATTATTGTTATTGTTTCAATATTTATAATTTAAATACATTATCATTCTAGGGGTTAGCTTAATTAACAATTGCCATGATATGAAGTATTGTGCAAATTAAGAGATCCAAGGTTCAAATCCCTTCTATTGAACTAAGAACTCATACTCTGTAATATTATCTTTTACTAATCCGGGGTGGTTAGTTCATTGGGATGTTATCCTCTCCACCTAGTTTCAAATTCCCCGGGGGGACACCTTTGACCCATTATGATAAAGCTCAAGGAGTAATACCCCCCTTATCCATGGAGTCTCGTCTCTTGTTAAGTCATAAGTTTCTTGTATATCTGGCTTGTGGGATGTTTGATATATATTCTTGGTGTTATAGCGGTAACCACTAGGTTTGATCTTGGGCCTCTCCCAAATTACTTCAACGAGTTATTAATTCACCATGATATGTATATATATATATCTATATATCTATATATATATATATATATAGATATAGATATAGATATATAATTTTTGTAATGAAATTAAAAGAATAAAAATGCTAAGCACCAACATGGTTGTATGGCCAAACTAGTTGATGTAAATATTAATGTTGATTAATTATAAAAATGCTAAAACTAAGGATGAGGACATGCCTATGGATCTCGATGTTATGGAAGAATAGCCTACTTAGGAATCTTGTGAGGGAGACTGGGAATTTTTCTAATCTTCCCTAAAATTAATGTTTTGACCCTTGATGTGTTGGTTAAGCTACTAATTATTGGAGAAATTATGGAATAATGGGGAAGGAGGTATTGGAGTTGCCTAAGATTGGGATGTGTACCTCTCAATAGAGTCTTGGATTGACTTTGTTCCTAAAAAGGAACCCAAACCCCTGATGTGAAGTAAAAAATGCTTATGAGGAGGATAGAGGAAGAGGATTTTGTGTGGTTTATAAGTCAAGGAGTATTGCAACGAGCATGGAGACAAAAAGAGATGTGAATGTTGTGTGACCCATATCATTGAGAACCCTTTGAACTTGTAACTTGTGTATGGAATCTGGACTTTAGAGTCTCAGTTCGGTTAAAGATAATGGTGGAAACCATTAGGAGAATCCCTATTTTTTAGTCAAGTGGTAGAGAGGAACTATGTTATGTGATTTTTTTTGTGCATGAGAAGCATTGGAGAGGTGGGATCGCTAAGGGACCAAAGAAGCATAGAAGAAATCTCTCTTTTTGTTGTGCAAGTTGTAGTGGCTATACTTCCGTAAATTGAGCCCTGACTTAGAGGTTGAGAGGTGGCACCCTTGTTTAATAGCTTTGAAGGAGATTGGCCTTAAAATATTTACCCTGACTTTCACCTTTGATGTAACACCTTGAGTGAATCATCCTCAATCCATCAAATCTGCCTCTGATGTGGCCAACTACAAGGGAATTGCAGTGTAGTTAAGCCTACATTTAGGTGGAGAGTGGCAATCTCATCCTCAGTTTCCAATAAATTTAAGAAGTATAGTTAAGTGTATTATTTGTTTTGTATAAGGAATGCAAAAGCTATTCAATGCTTTTATTTAAGTAATATGTTATAGTTTACTATGTAAGTTGTGAATTTAGCATGTTGATTATATAATTATGCATGAATAATATGCTAGGTGGCCAGTGAGGATTTCCTCGCTATTGGAAGGAATTCTTTGATGAAATGAACATTTTGTGATAATGTATGCCTTCCATTTTTGCTTAATGAAAATATATGTATTGTATGTTTATGAATTTAAGAGGTTAGCCTTAGTTGTGCTACCTTTGTAATTTTTATATGCTAGTTTGGTTTCAGTTATTAATCTTTATGACACATGATATAGTTCATGGGATAGGATTGATAGAGTCTTGATTATTTCTGAGTTTTAGATATATCGCTTCTCCTGGTGAGATCGAGATTATAATTCTTTGATTGCACTAGATAGACTAGAGGAGCCTTGCGTTAATTAGAAGGTCATGATGGTGAGGGGACCCATAAGTAAAAGTGGAAGCTTTCATGAGGAAGGAGAGATTTGAGAAGACTGAGTCTGCTCATAACCTTTGAAATTCTAGCTTAGAAAAGTTCACCTATGAACTATTTCCCAAGTGGAATCCTCAAGATGAAGAGCTGAAGAGACCAAGCAACAATCTTGAGGATAAGTCTTTGTTTTAGGGCCAACTAGGAAGCTTGATTTTATCCTTGAGTTCTAGGCCTAAGGTGAATTTGGCGATTGGGTCCCTTTGAGAAAAAAATCCCTTGAAATTTTTGGGGATGCATAATCCCTTTCTATGTGGCGGAATGCTAGAATTTTGCGGTTTGGTCAATCTAGCCCTAGCCCTAAATGCAGTGTGAAAAGTAAAAGAAACTAACTTAGCTTGATATCTAGGAGAGAACTCAAATACCAAGTGCAAGACTTTAAACAAATTGGGAATTTAACATGCTTTTAATAATGAATGCCCAATTGTTGAAGAAGTTCTAACAATTGATATTATGGGTTCCATGCATTATTTTTTTGGAGATTAAAAAAATAAATGGTTGATCACTAAAACTAGGAAATAGTTCACTTAATTATAATGGCAATTAAATCGACTTTATATGACAAAAAATTGAGTAAATAATTACTTAGAAGTTTATTTTAATGCAAGAGAAAATAGGAAAAGCAATAACATATCCATAATTCCATTAGACAAGATAGCTCATCTAATGAACAATCATTAACATATTTAACAATAATGCAAAAATATGAAGCAATTGGCATATATCTGTCATTACATAAATTAAATTTGTATTATAAATAAAAGTATTTAAATACAAAGTGGTGAACCTAAACCCCTTTTCTCTGTTTCCCAATTGGATCTCCAACAATCTCTTCAAAATGATCAACTTTGCTAATAAAGAGGAATTACAAAAGTGTTAGTTCTACCCCATTAACAGAGATTGAATTATGAAAAGGAAATCCTCATTATCATCAGATATGAGTATTTCCTATACTCCTACCACTAAAAAATCCTTACAAAAGTTATTTAGAGAATCTAAGTTGCAGAGAATAAGAACTCGTTCCTCATTCTCCTAAAACATTATTTAAAATTTGCAAAAGAAATCCCAAAATAGAGAGTTGTTGAAGAAGTTTGGGATCTATCTATTTAGGAGTTGCAAATTCTCTTCTTCTGTTTAATGGTGCAAGCTAATTAATTTTAGATCTCTTTGCCTCATCTCTCCAACAAATTCCCTACCAAAAACAAACAAGAAACCAATTAAAATTGCACAACAAAATTGAAAATATAAATTTAGGAAAACAAATTCTAGTCTAATTAGAAATCTAATTAAATGAATAAATTAAAATAAATTTATGCTTCCCGTTGATCTCTGTCAAGACTTCTGTGGCTCAAGAGGGTTGTCTTCAAACCAAATTGCAACAACAAAACTCTTAGCAAATCAAATTCCAAAACTAAATTCAGAAAATTAGTTATTTTTGTTACAAATTCGAAACTCTAACTTCTGCTAATTTTTAGGTATAGTTAATGACCAAATGTGGTAATTCAACCACTCCCAATCTCCATGATTTTATCTTTCCAACGAGTTGTCTTGGGCCTCATTTGAACACGTGCAACTCATGATAGAGCCTTCCAAAGTCAGAGTCTCAAAACTGTAAGAGTGCTCGAAAATGCATGTCTGGGAAAATTATTTAACTTTATGTTTTCTAATAAAATTTAAAAAAGTTATTTAAAATAAAATAAAAAATTATATATGCAAAATAAAATTAAAAGAAAAAATTATATAAATATATACAACTAACAATTATTTGAAATATATTACAATTAAATTTTAATTTTTAAATAAATAAAAAAAATTATATTAAAAAAAATGAAATTATATTATATTAAAATCATATTGCCATGATGCCCTAGTTTCTTAGTCCTCTAATCCCTTGGTTTCCCTGGTCCCTGGGTTCCCTAGTCCCCCAAGTTCCCCCAGTCCTCAAGCCCCCTCGTCCCCAGGTCCCTTGGTTCTCTAGTCCTCGGATCCCATGGTTTCCCTAGTCCCTGGGTTTCCCTACTTGCCCTGGTCCTTGAGTTTCCCTGGGTCCCCAAGTCCCCAAGTCCCCTAAAGTTTTTAGTTATTGCAATTTTGATTTGTTCCATGGATTTGTTATTAATATTTGTTAACACTTATGCATGAAATGGTTAATCTATACATATATGTTATTGCACCTAGTGGTTTTGTAGAATGGCTAATTAATTAAGTTAATTTTAATAATTAATAAAAACTAATAAATAATTAAAAAATAATATTCACATATTAAGCCAAACTAATTACAATTAACACAATTAATATAGGTTAGTAAATAAACTAATTAAATAATAATATTTACAAATTATACAATTAATTAGATATAAAAATTAAATACATTTTGAACATTTTTTAACGTACAGAATGAAAATCACTGAAACTTTGAATAAGTTCCATTTGCAAACTATAAGTCCAAACTTAGCAAAATCAAAGCTGTTGGAAAGTTGGCAAGAAACTACACTCAATGAAATAATCAAAACAAAAATATGAGGAAAATGAAAATTTGGCAAAAATTCTGCAAAATAAACCAAATGAAAGCATGAAGGAGATGAAATGAACAAGATTTACATAGAGGGTCCCCATTATTATTATGAAGTAATAAAGTAAAAATGGGATTTTTGTTTTACTACAATAGGTGAAAACCTCTTTTAGAGTGAAAATAGATTTGATCCCTCTCGGTGTTTGGTAGATCCTTAAGATGAATCTAGGCTGGTAATAATGAAATAAAGACTATGTCGTAAATGAAGACTATCTTTGTGGTGCACATATAGGGTGTATTAAATTTGTATTGAACGTATTTATGGTGTATTGAATCTATCTTTATGATGTGCTAAACCTATATTTGTGGTGTATTGAACATATCTCTACGATGATATGTATTGAATTTGTTGTGAACTTCTTGTATTGAATCTGCAATGATTTGTATTGATCTAACCTATATAAGGATGCATATTAAGTGATATGTAAATTGTCATGGATATTCCACTGGAATAGTTTGTTACAACATATATGATAAAATATTAAAATCTTTACAATGAAGGTTAATTGCCTTTAGATATCATATTATTTAATTATTGTTTTTATGCTTAATTGTATTAAATAGTTGAAATGCAAAAAAAATAGAGAATAAACACATATAGACACATATAAAAAAAACACAATATTTACCCGGAGAAACCTATACATGATAAAATGTAGGTAGAAGATGAGGCTTCTCTACTCTCCTTTCTCTAGTATAAAAATATGGAAATGCAAAGAAATAGGTACTCTATATGGAGTTACCCGAGACTTGTGGGCTATAAGATCATTACAAAATATTATCCCCCTATATTATGCTCTCTTATAGAAATATGGTGATAGAATTGTAACTGCTCAAGAAATTTAATCTAAATTAAGAGACACAATTTTACTCTACTGTTCTGTGGAAATTAATTCAAAATTTAGAAGAACATTCGCAAACATGCATCAATCACATGCACAAGTACACAAATTTATCTAGGGGAAAGCAATTGGTAAAAATCCCTTAAGCCTACTTCCATTAATTAGATGAATAAATAATGTATTACAATTGCTTACTCGCTCTGAGCTCAACCTGCAAGTGAATAATTGTTCTCTCTACTCAATGAGAAGCTCTTGACCCGGACTTAGTCAATTTTTGCCCTCACTTGAGCTCTTATTTCCTTGTGCAAATCCTAAGTAAATTGGCCCCTATTCTTTAGGAATTTCCTCCAAAATGATTGTATAATTCCCAAGGATTGATCACTGATTGCATGCAACACCTATACACTCAAAACTAGTCTACAACTAATGTTACACTACCTTGGAATATCCACCACAACTGAGCAATATGAATTTCTTTCATGCATGAGATATTTTTGGTTGATTGATCGCTTAACTGGATGATCTTTGAGTTAGACTATTGTCCCATTGCACACCTGACCTCCAAGTAGTTCTATTAACTGTTAGAACTAGTTTAACTAAGTACAACTAGAAATAACTGAACTGGATTGCTACAAATTAGCAATCAACACATGAAAAATGAACTCCAAGCCCACTAACTTGAATTTACTGAGTTAAATGAGTGACAAGAGCCATGTCACCTCAATTAACTGCCTCCAAGTTCTCTACTAATGTGAACGTTTTGAATTTTCTCAATTTGACCAAGGCTAAGTCGAATTTAGCCTTTCTTACTACATTTATCAACAACCCCTATGCTGCACCTATGGAATTCGAACTTCCCTCTTGACAAATCCTTTGTCAAGATGTCAACATCTTGTTCCTCTATTGAAATGTATTGTAGTAACATTATCCTCCTCTGCAAACAGTCCCGTAAATGACAATACTAGATATCTCTATGGTTGGATCAATCATAAAATACCAGATTCTCAAATATCTCAATTCAACTCTAATTATCACAATAGATCATAGTTGGATCCATCTCTTGACCAAATAGTCCCACGAGTATCTTTCTCATCCAGATCGCCTCACATGATGCTTGACTTGCAGCCATGTATTCAACTTTTGCTAAGTTGATCACCACATACCTTTGTTTCCTGTTGTACTAAGAAATTGCAACAGACCCAACACTAAAAATTCCACCTGATGTACTATTTTGGTTGGATGGACTCGTTACCCAATTTGCATCTCTGAAGCCACACAGATTCACTCCCTTTGTCCATATGTGCCATAATCCATATTGGGCAATGCCTCTGAGGTAACGTAAAACACACTTAGCTGCCTTCCAATACAATTTGTTAGCCTAACCATAGCTTGGATCAATTGGTTGAATTCATAATACATATTCTGTCATGTTTTCACAAGATACGTCATTAAACCCACTAGCTGTTGGTAAATGGTAGCATCAACCTCTTCAATTGAGGTGGAATTCTCCTTCCTCTCGATATAGGTGTCTCCATGGGCCTATAACTCTCCATGCGAAATATCTACGTATCTTAGTGGCATACTTGCCTTGAGACACAAAAAATTTCCCATCACCTTGCACACTTCTAGCCTGAGGAAGTAGTGCATCAGACCCATGTCTTTCATCTCAAATTCCCTTGCAAGGTCCTCCTTATAAGAACTGATCAACTTTTCATCACCTGTCAATACTAAATCATCAACATATAAACAATGATAATAAATTTACCTTCTACAAAATATGACAGAGGTTCACATTCGTTTCATTTTTTGTGAAGCCCAATCTAGTGAGATAACTATTGATCTGAGTGTACCAAGCTCGGGGTGCCTGTTTGAGACCATATAATTCTCTCGTGAGTCTACACACATGAGACTCCAGATCAAATGTATCAAAACCTTCTTGTTTCTCTAAGTACACTTCCTCCTCAATAACAACATTGAGAAATGTTGTTTTTACATCCATCTGCGCAGCCAGTGCAAGAATTGATCTAATTGATGAATACCTTGCTACGAGAGCAAAGGTTTCCTCATAGTCAATTCCCTCAACTTGAGAGAATCCTTTGGCCACAAATATGGCCTTATAATTCTCTATGCTCCCATCTATAGCATGCTTAACCTTGAATATCCATGTCAAAACCAAAATGGATTTATTTGACGGTCTTGGGATCACTTTCCAAGCACTATTATTCATGATGGATTCATATTCTTCCACCATTGCATCAACCCAAACTGGTTGTTCAACTTCTTCCTCAAAATAGGATGGCTCAGTCTCTATAAGCTCAGTCATTAGAGCCATGTAGCTAGTGTACCTCTCAGGTGACCTCCTTTGCCTGCATAAATTTGAAGGAGCTCCCACATTCTACCTCACATCCTACACCAATCTTTTAGCTTCCCTGGTTCTTTTTCTACCTTCTCTAGATGGTTATTGTTGGTGGAATTATATGTATTCTAATTCAACATTAAATTATCAAATCCGGGATCGTAAGACTTAGAGATGCGAGCACAGGAAATGCAGGATTAGAGCCTATTCTAACCTATGCTAACAACTAACACTAGAAAGAATTAATCACTAAGAATTATAACTTGTCACTGGACTATGGGACTCTAATACTTATCGGATTCCAAACCACAAATTTTCATAATTACCAACAAACAATGCTCATGTGGTTTTTTATGTATCTTATTAGGCCTTGAGACTTCAATGGTTATCCTATAGTGTTGCATACAAAAAAACATTAAACATGTTGTAGAAAAGTAAATTGTAGAAAATTAAATGCCAACAACTATAACTGAAAGCATGTGATGCAAGTAAATAAGACAAGGCAATAAACTACAAGAAATGCATTAATAAAATATAAAAAATAAATGATAAGGAAGCTTAGAGTCATAATGATATATTGTAGGTTCTTATTCGCTGTAGGAATATTTTACCAAGTAACTACAAAGCTCTATTCAATTAAAGAATCCTAAACTACAAATTACATAAAAAAAATTAATACCTTATTTTAGTACAAAACCTAGTACTGAATTAAGTACAGAAAGTCTAGAAATTGAAATTTTGAATATTAGTACCAAATTAAGTACATAAATTCTGTAGATTAAAATTTTGGGTACCAAAACGTGTTAAGAAACCGATTTTAAGTTTGATTGACTCTTAAGTCTGAGAAAAATCAATTTGAATTTAATCACAATGTGTTTGAATTTAGAATATACTAGCAGACATGAAATGTATGTCTAATATAAACTCATATTTATGAATTAAATATCGAACAAAATCTAAAAATCAATATAGTTTCGTGGAAAGAAACTGAATCTAACTAATATTCTACTCTACAAATGAAATATGGGACGCTACTTGAGTCGAGGGGCCCTTCCTAACCTGGAAACCTTCCTAAAGACTAAATCAGATCGTAGATATGCTAAGAATCTCAACAGTTGAATCTTCATTACAACAAAAAAACTTTCACCTATGTTTACAAATGAAACTTCAAATTTATTACAAAAAACCAACTCAAAAAAATGATCTCCTCTCCCTCACATCTGCTACACAAATTTGTTTATAATACAATCGTAGTGGAAGCAAAGGTCCAAAGGATCACATCAACTTCCATGAGACTCTCTCTTTCATACTATGTTAAAAAAAGAGATAATCCTTTAAATATATTTTTGTTATGATTGAATCATTTGAATCATGCTTTGGGGATGGAGAAGTTCCCCCAAATCTAGATGTAACTTCCCATATCTGTTGTCGAACTGTTGAACTAATTTATGGAAAATGGAAAACTGGTACCGAATTAAGTACCATATTTCCGTAGGTGGAATTTATGTTTGACTGTAACTTTGAATGACGTCTTGAGATTCCCATATGAGCTATGTGTAATCTAATGAACATAAATCCATCCATAAGCATGTAGTTGCAACCCATGTCATCTCGAGAAGTGTCGATGTGTTAACCTTTACTTAGTACTAAAACTGATATAAGTACTGAATTGTCAAATTCCAGTACTATAACTTGTTGTTTGGGCACATAAACATATTAGTAAACCATCATTGGAAAACCACATTAAAAATTCATTTAATCATTAAAAATATAAGAAATCATTAATAATTAACCACAAGGTAAAATGAATGCATTTAGTGAAAATTGGTAATATAATAGTTACATAATATGTTATAAAGGTATGAATATGGCTTGTAAATGAAAGGTTTGGATAGCCAATACGATAACATATCTAGGGTCCAACATTCCCCCATGCCTAATATTTTGCATGCCCTCATGTACACAAAATCCTCTCCTATGACATTGTTTCTTGGTGCAGGTGATTAAAGGTAAACTATCATACCATCATATACTTGATATATTTCACAACAAGGTAGGAAAAATTGAGGACAAACAAAATATGGACTAGGAAGGGATGGTGGATGATATAAGGTGATGATGAAGATAATGGTTGTATGAATGTGGACTTGGAAACTTTGTAAGACCATTATTCACTTTGTGGTTATTTTCTTAGATAAACAAAAATTACTTCATCCTCCTATTGAGAGCATTAAGATGATGATTTTGTGAATGCTTTATGATGTACAAGGAGAAGACACTATCGATATTCATGTACCACAATCATTCTTATGGTCTTACTAGAATATGAATTAATGGATTTGGAAATGGGGGTTTAATGGTGGTTTAAAAAAGGTGAAGAAATAGGAAGTGGTTAATCATCAATATTCCTTAATTTTAATGAGCTAAAGAGCCTTTAAACATGTTTTACCTCAAGTATACCTTTTGAATTTTGATTTGTACTCCAGGATGCAATGGAAGTTGTGCGAAAAGATGAAGATGAAACAGAGTAAGGCCGAGAGTTTGGAAGAGCTAGAATTGACGAGTGTTGATTTGATCTGCTAAAGGAAGTTGAAGAGATTGAAATTAATATGTTGAAAAGGTCCCAACAACCACCCCCCCCATGCCCGAGGTTTTAAATGTCCTCATGCAAACAAAGTGAGATAATGAAGAAGTGGGGAGGGATGCTGACATGACTCTAGTACAAAAAGGGACATGAAAAACAAAACAATGGAACTAATGAGTTGAATACTGAAAAAAATAAGTCATCTTAGATTTATTAAAATGATGTTAAACTAACACCAAGCATAAAATAAATTTCAAATCACTCGTTGCATATGATCTCATCAATCATTAATAGTTTTATGATCAAGAAAAAGAAGCCTTTTATAAATTTAAGGGGCTCTCCTTCTTTGTAGGTAGGAGGCTTTATTAATGATTGCAACAAATAATGAACCAATGAAAAATTAGTCATTACTAACCAAATCCCAAAGTCTTATAGTCATCCAAGTATTACAGATAAGATTTACAGTTGAGTTTTATTAATTCTATGTGATCATAGTTCCCACTTTAAGGTAATTGAATCTTAGATATAGTATGAAAAACAAGTGATAGAGGTCTTAAGGTTACCTTAAGGCCATTCTTCAGTAGAAAATTTATGGATTTAGTTTTTCCCTTGATTTCATCCACAAATGCTTCCTTTTGCTTGTAACACTATAGAGTAACCATCATACATGTAGAAAAAAGCCTTGGTTTGGTTGACACTTCTTTAGGTAGAATTCCCCCATTGCCTGCGAGCATCCATAACCTCGATGGGTTTTCCTCATGATATCATAGGTTAGTACCCACTGCCAACAAGCATCCATGGCCTCGACGGGTTAACCTCTTAAACCTATTTTATACCGAAGGCTATAGTCCCATATTTTCTACCATTTTAGGTTTAGATTATGGGCATTTATTTTGAAATTGGTAGATGGGGGAGCGACTTCAGAAATCCCCTTAAAGGCATATGATGATACCTTTCAGAGTGACTTAGACATATAAGGTACTTATAGGTACTCAAAGGACATAACATGAATGAGTGATTTTTAATGTGAGATGGATGAGGTTGTCAAATAATAACCAAAAGACACCTAAAGTTCTACCAATCATAATTTTCATGTATTCTTTCGCTTTTTAAAGTAGTGTTCCACTATGTGTAGAGACTTCAGTAAATCTTCTGCAATTCTTAATAAAGGTGCTAGGATATCATGCTTTGGTTTTATGGTTATAGTATTCAAGTTTATTTTTCATTGGTATCATTGTATCGAACTTTTACCTTTGTTTTAATCCCCTTAGTATGCATTGGTAACTATATTTTGAACAACTGTTTCATATTGATAATAAAAAATCTATATGTATAAGAAAAATGAAACTCTCAAAAAAATAAGGTATATAAGCTATGAATAGTTTGGAATTATCATTTAATTCAACTTTAATGAAAATGATTGCTTATTTGATCACCTTTGTGAAATATCAGTCTTAATGATAAAGCAACAATGCACCATTTTTAATAACTTAAGGAAGAAGGAAAGTTATCATCAAATACTCCCCTAAGTGTTCCATTCCGTTGACGAAGATGTCTTTTTTTCTTTTGAGTACTAGTACTCTTCTAGTATTTAAGCATCCCAAATGAACAAGATCCTTGAATCTGACTTTGTGTTGCAAAATAGAAAATTGGTACCAAAATTATGGGTATTGACTAGTTGAAACAAGGTACCGGACAATTGTTATGCAATACTAGACAATGTTGCAATGCAATCGTTTCCAACTTCACATAATATTCCAAACATAATGGTCATATCTTGAGACTTCATTGGTTCTAATCATATAGTGTTGCATACAAAAATTCATTAAACATGTTGTAGAAAAGTAAATTGCAGAAAAATAAATTGTAGAAAAGTAAATGTCGACAACTAAAACCAAATGCGTGCAAGGCAAGTAAATAAGACAAGGCAATAAACTACAAGAAATGCATTAATAAAATATCAAAAATAAATGCTAAGCAAGCTTAGAGTCATAATTATATATTGTAGGTTCTTATTTGTTGTAGGAATCTTTTACCAAGTCGCTGCAAAGCTCCAATCAATTAAAGAATCCTAAACTACAAATTACATATTATTTTTAATACCCTTTTCTAGTACAAAACCTAGAACCGAATTAAGTAAAGAAAGTCTAGAATTTGAAATCATGAATAATAGTACCGAATTAAGTACAATAATTATGTAGATTAAAATTATGGGTAGAAAAATATGTTAAGGAGCCAATTTTGAGTTTGTTTGACTCTTAATTCTGAGAAAAATCAATTTGAATTTAATCACAACGTGTTAAAATTATATACTAGCAGATTTGAAATGTAAGTCTAATATAAACCGAGATTTATAAATGAAATATCAAACAAAATCTAAAAAACAATATAGTTGCGTGGAAAGAAATTGCTACGCAAATATGTTTATAATACAATTGTAGAGGAAGTAGTGGTCCAAAGGATCACATTGACTTCCATGAGACTCTCTCTTTCATACTATGATTAAAACAAGGGATAATCCTTTAAATATATTTTTGTTATGATTGAATCATTCAAATCATGCATTGGATATGGAGACAATGCCACTTGGAATCAGTTTGAAATTCCTCCAAATCTAGACGTATCTTCCCTTAGTTGTTGTCAAACTATTGAACTGGTACCAAACTAAGTACTGCGTTTCGGGAAAATTCTGAATTGGTACCAAACTAAGTACCAAATTTATGGAAAATGGCAAAATGGTACATAATTGTTTTAGGCAGAATTTATGTTTGACTATAACTTTGAATAACGTCTTGATCTTCACATGTGTGCTAGGTGTGATCTAATGAACATACATCCATCCATAAACATGTAGTTGCAACCCATGTCATCTCGAGAAGTGCCAATGTGTTAGCATTTACTTAGTACCGAAATTTATATAAGTACTGAATTATCAAATTCTAGTACTAGAACTTGTTGTTTCGGCACATACACATATTAGTAAACCATAATTGGAAAACCACATTAAAAACTCATTTAATCATTAAAAATATAAGAAATCATTAATAATTAACCACAAGTTAAAATGAATGCATTTAGTGAAAATTGGTAATATAATAGCTACAGACTATGTTATAAAGGTATGAATATGGCTTGTAAATGAAAGGTTTGGATAGCCAATACGATAACATATCTAGGGCCTATTAGTGTCAGTCTTTACAACCTTCCTCCAGTGATCAAACATGCTCTTACAAAGTGATTTTAAGGTGTCAAGGTCAAAATTTGTCATTTCAATGAGTCTTCAAGCAAAATTTGGTCACTAGGAATTAGGTCTAGGGTTTGATTTTACCCTTGTCAAAGTTGTCAAAATGTCAGTCCATGCCACCGTTCAGCTGAGTGTACCATCATTCAGAGAGTTGTCATTATCATGTCAAGTCCCACTCGGTCATTTTACACCTTGTTCATGCTTCAGTTGCGCCTAGGTAAGGTGATTTCCCTCTCCTAGGGTTTTGAAGGCAATTTCTCTTGGACGACCAAATCATCGGCAAAACTTGTATCCTGATGTTCATACACCTTCCACTATCCTTAAAGTACCTTATCAAACACCTCCCATCACTGAGATCCCCCAAATTCTTCATTCTCAATTTCTGAGATTCCACTTTCCCCTACTTCCTAACATCCCTCCCTACTTCCCAAAATTTCTTCAAGAATTTAGAAGCTCCCTATCCCCGTCATTTCACTTCATTTCGACAAATCCCTTGTTCCACACATCGGGATAGGTTTCACTCAAATGATGTTTCTAAGAAATAAAAGATGAATTTCGAACAACTGAGAGAGGTTTTTGTCCAAAAAATGCCAAGGAAGAAAAACCTCCTTCACTTTTTACACAGGTGTCATGGTTTTGGAAAAATCACAAAAATATAGTTGCCTTGGGAGAATTGATGCACCTCTGAAGTGACCTTGGGAAAATCAAATTTTCTCCTAGGTCAGTTGGCCAAATGACTTTCTTGATGAGTCAAATGATAACTAGACACAAATATATTTCCAATGAGCTACCATGAGCTTAATTTTGAGTTGCGGAAGGCATTCAAAAGTTGACTGCAACAGCACTCTACCTTGAGGCAGCCTCATTTGGCACATTTTGACCAGTATTGGGAGATTTGATTTTTTATAGAGAAAATGAACTCCAAATTGAAATATTTTGGTCGGGTTGGAAATTAGACTCAAAGACCTTTCCAACGAGCTATCCTGCACCCAATTTGGACATCGGGAAGGCCTCCAAAAGTCACCTGGAAAAGGGCACGACGCACAGAGGGAGCGCGACGCATTGGGAGAAAATTTCCAGTGTAAATTTACACTGGCGCGGCGCACATAGAGAGCGCGGCGCACAGGGAAAAATAGGCCTGAAATTGTGCCATTTTGCCTCAAATTTCTTGTGAAGCCCATCAAATTGCATGGTAGGCTCTATAACATCACTTGTTTATCAAATTTTATGAGTGATATGGTGGTTATATGCCTATGATTGAATGCAACAAATTTCATAAAGACAAACACAAGAAGAAACCTATTTAGAAGGAGATAGAGGCTGATTGAGAGATTTGGCTTGAGAGGATCCACATCCAATTAGAGAAGCTGTTGGTGAAAGCAAACAAGAACAGGGATCACCATCACATCATGAGGCTTCTTTGCATGATGAGGAGCTCATTGAGCATAATTTTGACCTAGTTGACTTGGAGGCACAAGATGAGCATAAATCCATACAACAAGTCATCAAAGAGAAGTATTCTCAGATCATGTAGGTCAAGGACAATTTGATAAGGGCCAAATTTATCATTTCATTCCTTGGTCAAGAAAACAGTCAGCTTAAAGCACAACATCTACCTATGGAGAAAGAACAATTCAAAGTCAAGAAACAAGAGATGATAACATTGAGCACCATGAAGAACATGTGGCAAGAAAAAGGCCAAGAACAAGTTTTTCACTATGAGCATCTCAGATGTATATTTTCCCTCACCTTGATGGAAGACAAAATCACCATTGCATGGAATGATTTCATGTTTTCAGTAGATTCCATCTCTCAAGCTACAGGCATACCAAACCATGGTGAAAATTGGTTCAAAGACATGAACCTAGACCTAGAAGAGTACAAACCCTAACTGAAATCATAATATAAAGAAACTCACTCACATGTTTTCCCATTTAGATATTTTTTTTTCGAGATATATGCACCATTAATGAAGGCTGTCATGAAATTCTTCACATGTGAGGGAAAATTTTCTGGGTTGCATCAATATCACATAAGGCTGCTCATGCACTTTACAGCAACCAAGTTGCTCAATTTGAGTAGTTACTTGTATAGGAGCTTAACCAAGATGTCTAAAAAGGTGAAATTGAAAGGAAAAGTGCATTATCCCAGTCTCTTTAATCATAGCTTGATAAAGGTTATGGTTCTCCATCAGTTGACAAAAAATAACATGACATGGGACACTTTCATTGAGGCAGCTTTGAACATGCATATAACTACTTCACCAAGCCAACACCAAACTATGTCAGCACAGTCAATGGAGGTTGGGTCATCAAGAAAGAATGATGAGGTTCCAAGGCACCTAGGACTGAGGTGACCAATACATATCAAAGAGGCAGAAGGATTGCGTTTTCTCCTAAAATAGAAGTAAGGAGCCAACGCATGATGAGGGGCCTTCAGGAGAGCCATCAGGTGAACGAGAGACCGAGTTCGTTCTCCTTCACGATGATGAGACCGATACAGAGCCAACAAATGCAGAGCTTAGAGAGGTCATCCAGGAACAACAATCAGAGATTGAGGCCTTATCCCTTGACTTGGAGAGGGCCAAGTGGAACATGAAGTACCTGGAGCAGAGAAAAAAGCAGCTTGAGGACCAGCAGACGATCATGAAGCTGCAAAACATTTGAGAGCATCGCCAAGCTGCTCAAAGAAGAAGGGTTGAGCTCACATCTTTGGAGCAAGAAATCAATGAGGATAGGGAGGCCAACCTTGAGAGTGTCAACATGCATTTGGAGAGGCTACTAGACAAGGCCGACAAAGACCTTGCTCTGTTGAGACACATGGCATTTCATTATAGGGCACGAAACATGAGCGCCAAGGCTCGAATAAAGAGTTTAAAAGCAAAATTGAGGAAAGCAACAAGGAGGGCAAAAGAGGCAAAAGAGCAAGATAGGCTTAGAATATTGGCTGAGGCTTCCTTGGATCAACATGGCACCCCATAGAGAACCTCTAGCCCAAATTTCAAGAAATTTGGGGAATTTTTGGTCACATGGAAATTTTTTGGGTTAAAAACAGGGATTTTCTCCTTGTGCGCCGCGCCACTGGCGTGACGCTAAAATTCTAGAGCTCCAAATGAGGAATGGCTTGCATTTTTGGATTCAGCATGGAAAATCATGACTACTGTTGTCCGACAAGAAATTTTGGCAAGGTATGAGTCTCCAAAAGGTCAAAAAACACCCAAAAATGGCCTCTCTGCCACTTTTTTGACACACAGGAAGCAGTCTTGGGAGAATGAAGTTTTGGAGGGGCAAATGAGCACCAAATTTAAAAATTCTAGTTGGGTTAGAAAGTAGACAGGATAGGCTTTCCAACAAGCCCACTTGGGCACATTTTGGACACCTACAAGTGCCCCAAAACAGGCCCCAAAGTGGCGCGATGCACAGAGAAATTGGCGCGGCGCATAGAGGAAAAACTGCCAATTTGCTCCCGTTTCGCGAAATTTCGGTTCGCGACTTCTCCAAGTGGGCCTGGTCATATACACTTCGGTTTTTTGGCACCAAAGGCGGCAGTTAAAGTGTTTTTTTCTCCAGATTTGCATCTATCCAAGTGGCGAAGGAAGGCAAAGGGTCACCCAGGCCAAATGTCATGTTTGTGAGCGCTGCACCTGTAGCTGATGGTTGGCTCTCCATCTCCATTTTGTAATGATTCGAGTAACTCCCCAACCCTTGTGCATTCTATCTCTTCCTCACTCATTCTATATATTGTATGCAAGCTATTTGCAAATGGTTGGTTGGCTTGTAACTTCTGGGAGACTGTGGGAAAGAAACTTTGTTTCTTCACTGTGTATTTTTGACAGAGAATTAATGAAAGGCAACGGCTCTGTTTCCTGAGATTCTTGTGGTTATGAGTGTAGAAAATGTGTTTATTATGTTTTCATATGTATTTTGTTATGTTTCATAATTCAATTCACGCTCATTTCCCGTGAAATTTTCTGAGTGAGATTAGGTAGAATTCAATTTTATTGCTCTGCCTGTGGGAAAATTTCATGTTCAGTGTTATTCTTCTGTTGAAAAGGATTCATGTGACTATGCCCTTTTCACTTTCTTCAGCAATATTTTCATTCTGCGTTACCTCAAACTAAAATTGCTACACTTTCCGCCTGCCTTGCCTCACGGAATAATCTGTGCCTTCATATTAAATTCTCTGTTCTTAGCTGATCGTTGGTCCCATACCATCCCAGAAGCTCGGTCATTCATGAAAATTGTTTCCCGAATCCCTATCCACTTACTAGCCTAAGGTAAATATTTCATTGTAAGTCATCTCAGACCGTTTGTGATTATCCATTCACTGAGCGTGACCCGGAGAGAGCCCTCTCCTGTTCTGGTAGGGCTAGCTACCAGACTGAGCGTGGTTTGTGGTTACCCTGAAGTTTGCCTTCCTTCAGCCTAGGGTAGATTTAGGTGCTAACAGGGCCCAATAGTTATGCTTGAGTGGATGTCTCCAATCTACCTCCTCTCTTCTCCTCCATTTGTGGATACTTCCAGAAACTCCTGAGGCTCCTCCTTTGGAGCTAAAATCTCCTCTCTTGGTGGGATTTGCAACTCCCTCTCAAGAGAGCATCTCATTTATTTCTTCTCATCAAAATTTTCATCCCTTCATACTACTATCATTCTGAGGGAAGGTAAGTAGACCTAGTAATTGTGTGGACTTTCGGTGTAACCCACAAAAATGCCAACTATACTGTCGGCTCAAGTTTTTTCCTTGAATCTTTCGAGACATGGCAGTAAATAGTGGCTCCAAAAATTCTGAAATGAGACACATCCAAATTTCTCCCCGAGAAATCATCCCTCAGTGTAATCATACCTATGATCTAATGAGGACTCCAGTTTTGTAATTAGGTTGTTATGTTACATGCCTCTGCCCACAAATGTAGTGAGATACCTTTGTCATATAGCATAGCTCTCGCAACTCCCACAATGCTCCGATTCTTTCTCTCAGCTACCCAATTCTGTTGTGGTTTGTGGGGAGTTGTCAGCTCTCTTTGAATTCCTTCTTTGGAACAAAAGTCCTTGAATTCATTCAAAACATACTCACCTCCATTATCACTCCTGAGAGCCTTCACCTTCTTGCTGGTCTCTTTCTCAACTAGTGCCTTAAATTCTACAAATTTTGAGAATATATCATCCTTCTTCCGCATGAAGAAGATCAAACACTTTGATGAGAAATCATCAATAGAAATAACGTAGTATTTATGTCTGGAAGTGGAGGTTGTCGAGAAGGGTCCACAAACATCAAACTGGACCTTCTTCAAGACTACATGTGCTTTTCTATCTTGATCATGGAATGTGGATTTTACATACTTCCCCAAGGTACAACCCTTGTAGAAAACCTACTGCTCAAGTGATCCTTTACGGAGGCCAGTGGTTATTTGTTGCATAATTTTTAAGTCGCCATGATGCAAGGGGCCCAATCTCCCATGCCAAAATTCACTGACATTGCAAATCTACACTTTCTCTACCTTACTTCTTAATGCAACACAATCTTCGACATCAAGTTTATATAGGTTACTTACACGAACCCCGATTTTCTTCACCTGCCTAATAGCTATGTGTCACATAAAGGATTTCCCTTTACTGAGATCACATCATAGCCACTCTCTTCCAAAAATTCTAAAGAGATGAGGTTATTATTTAGGCCTGGTACAAACATAACATCTTTGAGGCGAAGAGGGGATCCCGACTCCCTCTTAAAGGTTAGTATATCAATCATGGTAGCACTGTACCTTTCGTTGTCCCCAATATCAATATGCATATGGAGATATTTCTCCTCCAGTTCACCAAAAAACTCTCTACACTCTGTCATGTGGAACGAGGCACCTGAATCCAAGCACCACACATTCCCCATCATAGTGTTGGCCATGCATGTGATCAAAGTGAATTCTAATTCAAACTGTGAATCCAATGCTTCACCTGTTGCTCCTCCTGAGTTATTCTTGCTAGAATTTTTGTGTGGACACTATATAGCATAGTGCCCAAATTCATGACCATTGAAGCATTTTATTTTGGAGAAGTATTTCTTCTTGCCCCCTTGGCTAGATTCTAGTTTGTTTGATATTTCTTCCCTTTTCCCTTCTTTCCCTTTCCAACCAATGCAAAATTTTCTTCGTCTTCTCGATTGGATGAACTTCCATATCTGGTATTTCGCCTGATATATTCTTGTACCAAATTAGACCATAAGAATTCCCAATTCGATAATTTCTCTCTCCCATTCACCGAGTTTTGGAAGATATGATAACTTTTGGGAAGGCCTAGAAGAGCTAGGCTCACCAAGTCATCTTTTGAGACATTCACTCCAACCCCTCCAAGCTCATCCCGAACATATGTAAATATGGTGAGATATTGAAGAAGAATATCATTCTTTTGCATCTTAATGTTTCAATGTTTGCCTTTGAGGGCCAGTTTTCTATGTTCACTGTTATTCTCGAATATCTCAGTCAGTTCCTTTCACATTGTGAAAGGAGTTTCTTTTCCATGGAGATTTGAGATAATATGGTCTCTCACTCCCTCCACAATTATTCTCGTCGCCTTGGCTACATATTTCTTCAATTGGGCTAGGTTTTGGGCATCAATTGATCCTAGTTTTGGAATGTATGTCTTGACATATTCCAGCAATCCATTGTCATCAAGCACTACCTCCATGTGATCCTTCCTGGAAATGACATTGGAGCTGCCTTACAAGGCATACTCCAATCTCAGTCCATTGAAGGCCAGTCTCCCAACTCTGAAGAAATCTTGCTATACTGAAGATGGTAATTCGAACCTCCTGAGGAACAACTTCAAAATTATTGTTATAATGTGAATCCTGCTCTGATACCATGTAGAAATATGGTGATAGAATTTCAACTACTCAAGAAATTTAATCTAAATCAAGAGACACAATTCTACTCTATTGTTTTGCAGAAATTAATTCACAATTTAGAACAACATTCACAAACATGCATCAATCACATACACAAGTACACATATTTATCTAGGGGAAACCAACTGGTAAAAACCCCTTGAGCATGCTTGCATCAATAAGATGAATAGATAATGTATTACAATTGCTTTCTCGCTCTTATCTCAAACTACAAGTGAATAATTGTTCTCTCTGCACAATGAGAAGCTCTGAACCAAAATTAGTAAATTTATTCCCCTGCCTGAGCTCCTAATTCCTTGTGAAAATCCTGACGAAATTGGCCATTGTTCTTTAGGAATTTCCTCCAAAATGATTTCACAATTCCCAAGGATTGATAACTGATTGCATGCAACACCTGTACACTCAAAACTAGTCTACAACTGATGTGTGACACTAGCTTGGAATCTACACCACAACTGAGAAATTCGAATTCCTTGCATGCATGAGCTATTTTTGGTTGATTGATAAATTAACTGGATGATATTTGAGTTATATTATTGTCCCACTGCACAACTGACCTCCAAGTAGTTCTATTAACTGTTTGAACTAGTTTAACTGATTAAAACTATAAATAACTAAACTTGATTGCTAAAAAATATTAATCCACACATGCAAATTGAAGTCCAAGCCCACTAAATCCAATTTATTGAGCTAACTGAGTGACAAGAGCTATGTCACCTTAGTTAACTGCCTCCAAGTTGTCTGTTGATGTGGAAATTTCGAATTTTCTCAATTTGACCAAGGCTAAGTCAAATTCATCCTTTCTTTCTACACTTCTCAACATCTCTAACTTCCTACTCCTTACTACTCTACCCAATTATGGAATAAATAAAATAACATAGAATGGAAGCCCTTCTACTTGTAGCGGCCTAGTATTTAACATCTCCTGATAGCCATCTAGTGATAAGGTTTTGATCTCTTCAAAGTTTACACATGGCTAGCCCCATATGTGTGACTAATGGGTTTGAAATGACATCCTCTTATATAATGGTGGTGAACATGATAGGTCAATTTGTGGGAGGCATAACATTTTCATGGTTTTTCCATTTTTGGGAAGGCATATAAGTGTAGATTAGTGTCAAGGGGTCATGGTGTAAGTGAGGAAAGTATTAACCTAAAAAAGTTCTATTTTATTCCTCTAAACGATTTTATAAGGTTTCAAATCCTAATTTTCCAAACTAGGACTTAACATTAAAATGACCTTGCAAGAGAATTCATCCAGTTGTTTCCACTTTGAAAGCATTAAGATAGTTGAAAAATAATATAATTATCAAATCTAGATCATTTAGCATATGGTCAATTTGTCTATCCAACATGAGATAGTCCAAACCCTACAATAATTCAAGTATGATAGTTTATACTCTATACTCTATAGAGTGAGATATCTTATTATCTCTACAGTGATTATATCTACAATGTGAGAGAGTCTCTTATCTCCAGAGTCTCTCCACAATCATTGATTGAATGGATTGAATTCATTTTTAAAGGAATCCTTGGATGTGAGATTAAAATCATAGCTTAGTGAATGAGCATGTTGTGAACCCTAGAATTCTAAGCAGTAAGAACTTTGCATGATTTTCAAGATTTTTGGTAGCATAGACCCAAACCTTATGATAAATCAGGTGCATATGTTTGTTATGCCTCTTATTTATTCCTCTCACTCTTCAATATGAGTTTCAATATGAAAATTCACCGCATATATCAAAATCTTTCAAGAATATACCTAGAAAAATAATCATGGATAATTTGTATGAACATATAGATTCATTAGAGAAATGTAGAGGAGAGAAAATATAAACTTCAAATAGAGTTAAAATCAATGCTTGATAATAAATTTAGTTCGTTACAAGACACGATTTAAACATAGATAAATAATGGAATATTAGGATTGGATACTTAATTGAATAAATGGATGTTAGAATACATGAACTAGAAAAACAAAGGCAAGAAAATAGACAATCAAAACAAGGAGAAGAGGTCGAAGAAAATTGTAATCTTAGGGACAAAATTAAAGAGCTAGAAGAAAAATTAATGAATGAACTAGCCATAAATAGTTTGGAACATAACTTGGATAAACCCATCAAAGATGAAATGAATAAGCTCATAGAGTTAAACCATGAGAAAAACAAAAGATCCTTGAACCTCATTATTTTATATATATAAAAGAGTAGAAATATTAGGACATTCTTGCAATAGTGAAGGAAGAACAATTGAAAAAACATACCTCAGAGAAGCAAAGAAACTATGCAAACTAATTAAACATAAACATAAGTTGATTTGGGCTAAGGAAAGATCTAATGATCATAAATATGGTATACTGAGAAAAACTCCAAGCTTAATAGGATCAAGAATATTTATTAATAATGACCTCATTCCAAAAAACCAAGTAGAATTGAGGAAGGGAATTTAAAAGGTAAACACATTTAGGTAAAGGGAAATGGGAAATAATTAGGAATGAAAAGTTGTTATCAAGGATGGAAACCAAAAATATACTAATAAATAGGAATTTGGTGCACTCTAGATCCTCTCATGGAAGTGTCATAGTTTTCCATGTGGAAAAGGCCTTATATTAAGTTGGATCCCAAGTGAAATTGATATTATATTTCTGGTTGAAACTTGGAAGCAAGAAGAATCTAAGGTCTCTAAAATGGAATATTTGTATTTTGGTTAACATGGAATAAGAAATCCTCTTGTAGAGGTATTGGAGGAAAACCCTGCTACATGAAAATGAACATATATGCTCATATTTGGCTTCATAGGAAATAACCTCTCAATCAATACATTTGGTTGGAGATTTCAAATATTAATGTGAAGAATTGAAATTCTCTACTTCACACTATAAAATTCTACTTTTTATAAGAAAAACAATCTAGATAAGAATATCCCCTACAAAAACTTGGAACAAGACATTTACAATTCATGAAATGAAGGTAGTATCATTCTACTTTGATACTTTAATACTAGAATTGCAACTAATCAAGTTATCCTTTTAATTAATGATTCCCACCCTAATCCTTTTAGGCTAGATGATAACCTTATTTTCACTAACATATATAAAAAGAAACTCTAAATATTTTACTAAGAATTTATCCATTACAAAACTAATCAAGCTTTGTTTTTATCAAGATATAATGGTTTGCAATGGTCTAATGAAATGGAAAAATTCTAACTAAATGATTTGTATCCATGGGCTAGGAAGTAATGTCGTGGAGTACGTGATATCAAATATTCATATATACAACCAAATGGTAAATTTTTATCTTTTAAATGACCATGAACCTAACTCTAACTGTCATCCCTGAACTCTAACTCTAAAATTTGTCATGCAAAAAATCTCTAGTAAATAAAACTCTAGTAACTAAAGGCACTTGTTTTTTAAACAAATAAACTTGGTATTTTCTAAAAGAACTTAAATAGTGACCTCAATATCCTATCATATAACATTGATATTGAAGACCTGTATCATGATGTTACAACAACCCTCTATACTCACGTCAACAAATTCACTATCAAGGTGTTATGTAAACAGAAAAATAGCATGACCAATCCATGGTATGACAATGAGTGTAAAGCTATTGTAAGCTATTAGAGATGCATCTAATGAGTCCCTAAAATTGGATAAGATAAAAATACACAAACCCTAATTAAAAGGAAAAAATAGCATTACATAAATAGAAAGCAAGAGAAAATTCTACAACTATCAAAAAACATAAAATACTATTATTCCCCTAAAGGACTAGAATTCTTGACTAAACTATATTTATGAATCCCATATTGCTATGGACAACATTTAAACATTATAGAATGAAGTGTTTTTTTATATAAGACATAAATTTTTGGGCTAACTGACTCACAAAATAGAAATCTAAGGAAATCGAAGGCCACCAAGCCAAAATATTGAAAATTAGAGGGCCTATCCTTATCCCTCGCATACACAAGCTCTTCAATTTAGCAATTAAGTAGGGCTTTCCTAAACTCTAGACTCAAATCCTTATTTTTTTTATCTTTAAAAATGGAGTTAAAGGTAATATTTATAATTATATGACCATTAAGACTAGCCCCATATTAGCCATGTTATACACAAGTATTTTGGAAGAAAAGATCAACATATGGCTTGAAATATGAGGGAAAAGAGCTAAAAGAAAAGTTGGCTTTAGGATATATCATCAATTATGGACATTCTTGTTACACTTAGTCTCATTGCAGAGGATTGTCACAATAATAAAGCTATTATCCTTTATTGTTTCATTTGTTCTAGAAGAGATTTTGACATAATTCCTAGGATTAAACTTTGTAATATGTTAGAAGAGATAAAAGTTCCCTTTGAGTTGTGAACTACTATATTAAGGTCATATGAGAGTGTTATTTCCAAGATTAGGAAAAATTAAGGGATGGTTAGAAGAATTAATTTTAATATAGAAGTCAAGCAAGGTTGCCCCCCTATCATCAAATTCCACTACAATTCCTGGATTTCAAGGGTTTCATTTTATAAGATTGTGAAAGTTCAAAACTTGTGGTAATTAGGAGAAGGCATAAAAAATTCCAACCATGTTAGGTTGGTGTGGCCCAGGCTAAGTACACATGTTAAGGTGATTTTGATGGCTTATATGCCCATACATTTCAGTTTCTTGGACCACAAGCTAGTGCCACAGGTCATGGACATGCTAGAAAACATAAAAGGTTGTACGCCTATTGCCTTCCCCATTTTTCATACACATTGATAAGTTGGAATATTGGTTGGAAGATGCTAGTTATATTGGTTTGACTCTCACTAGTATAGTTATTATCCTTCTTCTTTATGCCGATGACATTTTTATTATTGAAAGAAATCTCTATGACTTTGATAAGCATCTAAGAATTCTGAAGGATTGGGTCTTTAGTATCGGTATGGTTGTGAACATAGAAAAAAAAGGGTTAAATCCAAAAATATCACGCATGACACTTTCATATATGACAACAATAATACGGAGGAAGTGCATTCTTACACACATCTTGGAATCAATATTCATCACAAGCTCAATTAGAACTACAATATTGAGAAAAGGATATATGGAGGGTGGAAAAATTGTTATGGGATTGAAAACAAGTGCAAATTAGTATACCTTTGGTTGTGGGATAAGAAAATCTTCCTCTTTAATACTCGTGTTGTTGATTTTCTAGTGAAATCAAGACTAGTACAAATTTTCAAATTGATAACTACTTCAATGATATAATTGGACTTCGTTAGATAATTCCAATCATTAACTTGTTATACATGAAAAATTTCAACCATTAACTTCTTCAATAGAGCAATAGAGATCATGGTAAACAATGAAATAAGAGACACCAAAATGTTGGTTAATGATCAGGAAAAAATCCACAAGGGGAAAACCCAATAATCTTTCCTTATGGGAAAGAGTTAAATTCATAAAAAAATACATCTGAATGTTATAGTCAAAATGGAAATCTATGGCCTCAATAAATTCCAAGTAAAACCATTCAAATGAGAGAGAAAATTCAACACATTATCCAAGTCAAAGTCTATAACAGAGGGCCGAATTTTGACTTGAGGTAGTTGGTCAAAGGGGCTAAAATTTGACCTACAATACCACAGTAAAAGTCTCGGTCAAAGCACATGATTTGACCTATGGTTAACCCTTGGTCAATGATCTAGAATAGGATTAGATCCTTGGTTTAACAAAGTCAACGAATCATAAATAATCTCAACCTCAAAATTAGTCAAGAGCTTGGTCAAATAGAGAGAAATGAACCAAAGTTATTGGTGGTCAAACGAAAGTCAAGAGACCTAGTTAACGTAGGAATAATCTTCCTCCTCTCCTTTGCATGTGTGTACTGTTATTCTTGTTTCAAACTAAATTGATGTGATGTGCATGGATGCCAAAGGTCAATCAAATTACAATATATGAGTGCTAGGAGGTGGGTTTTGACCATAGGGTCAAACCCCTTCAATAGGTGGGGCCGACTTGAGAAAATGAGGTTAACTTGGTCAACAATAAAATACATAATTTCTCTTTTGTTTTTCCAATGAAAATACTAATCAAAGATACAAATTTTCAACACTCCCTCTTAGCTAGGGAGGAACTTTCAATTCTCTCTTTTTCTCTCAAGATCATTCTCCCCAACCAATCGATTGGTCTCTCAGTAATAAACCAAGAGAGAGATCAGACGTTTGTCTCATCATAAGGAAAGAAACATAACATCAAACTCTTCCCATAATCCAAAACCCAATGGTATCAAGGTCAGTGCGCAACTGACCATGGGATCAATCAATGAGGCCAATCTCTTTAATCAAACGAAATGGTTTCTTAGTTAAGCAAAATGACCCAAGAAAGTACACAAAAATAATCTTCCTGACCAAGGCCACTCGGTCTCTCAGTTAAACAATATGACTCAAGGAAGAGAAATCGAAATCAGTGTCCCTAACCAAACCCAATGATCTCTCAGTCAAAGAAAATGACTTAAGGGATCACACCAAGCCTCAAAACCAAGCTCCCCAACCATATTGGTTTCTCAGTCAATCTTAATGACCCAAGGGAGTTACCAGGAAATATTCCTGACCATAAACCTTGGTCTCTTAGCTAATCCCAAGGAATAATTTCAATCACGTGATGTTATACAATCAATGCTCCCTCTCTCCAAGAGAGGGATTCTCAATAACTCCATGTTGTTCTTTGAAATAAGAAAACTTCAAACGAGACAGTGGTTTCATCAAAACATCAACAACCTACTCATTAGTAGGTACATATTCAAGCCTCATGGCTATTCTCTGGACTATATTCCAGATGTAATGATATTTGATATCAATGTGCTTCTATCTATCGTGAAACAAATTGGGTTCACATAAATCTTTACACAACTTTGATTATCATAATATACAGTGATCGATTCCAACACCTCGTTAAACAAACCAACAAAAAACTTATGAAGCCACACAACTTCATAACATGATGAACAAGAAGCTATATACTCAACTGTAGTCGTAGTAAGAGAAACAAAATTTTGCTTCTTACATGAACATGAAATCATAGAAGATCCCAAGTTAAAACAAAACCCATAAGTGATCTCTCTATCATTAGTGCATCTTGCCCAATCAACATCAGTAAAATCATGCAGCTACCATTTTCCATTAGAAAAATATCTCAAACCATAATTAGTGTTGTCATGCAGATATCTCAATATATGTTTTGGTGCAACCTATTTCACATGTCAGGGCTCAACCAAGAATTGGCTCAACATGTTCACAACATAACAGATATTAGGTCTGGTGTTCACTAGATAGTTCATTGAGCCAATTGATTTTTGATACATAGAGAGATCAACTATATCAGAATCATAATCTCACAAATTCTTCAAATTTGTCACCATGGTAGTGTCCATGGACTTGCAGTCATCGTGCCAAATTTTTGAAGGATCACAATGATGTACTTTCCTTGTCCAATTAAAAATTCATGAGGCTTTTTCCATATTTACAATAGGAAAAAGTAATACATATTCATCTCAAATTCAAAAAGGAACTCCCTCTTGCATTGGACAATGAGAACCTCAACCCTCGTTATAACTAGATCATCTACATATAGCAGCAAAATCAAGGGCTCACCTTAAATAACTTTGAAGTACAAATTTGGATCAAAATCACTCTTTTTGAAACCAAGGCTCAACAAATAGCTATGAATACAATACCATGCACGAGGAGCCTGCTTAATCCCCTACAAACATTTCTTCAATTGAAAAACACGTGTCTTTCTATCTTGAATCTCAAATCCTTGAAGATGTTCAATATTAACTTCTTCTTTAATGACTCCATTTAGAAATGAAGTATTAACATCCATTTGGTACAATTTCCAACCTGTAATAGAAGCAAGACAAATAATAGTTCTAATAGAAGAATACCTAGCAATCGAAGAAAATGTTTCTTCATAATATTCTCCCTCTTTCTGGGAGAATCCATGGGCCACAAATCTTTCCTTGTACTTCTTAATTCCATCAGTTGCATGCTTGTTTTTGTAGATCCACTTGGAAGACACAATATATTTTCATTTATGTCTTGGCACAATTTTCAATACATCACTCCTCGATATGGATTGGAACTCTTCAATCATGGCATATTTCTAAACTTGATTTTTATTTACCTATTCATAGGTGGATGGCTGGGACTAAATGATCTTACTCATCAATGTTGCATACCATGAACACTTCTTTGGAATTTTTGTTTCTTTGAAGGTCCCATGAGCTGTTACATGTCCTTTGGATTCTGTTAACATTCTTTCAATTGAAGCATGTCTTTTTCTAGTCACAGGTACAATGACTATTGGTGAGTCAACAAATTCATGTGGATCATTAGATTCTTCTTGAGGATATTCTTCCATAGGTTCAGGTTCTTTAGGTTTAGGTTCCACATTCCTAGGATCCACTTACATATTGTCATCAAAGTCCAAGTGTGATCCCTTGGACTTCCAGAAATAAACATCCTCATAAAAAATTATAGCCCTACAAGTTTCGATAGATCATTTCCGTGGTACATAGACTCTGAAAGCCTTTGAATTTTCATTGTAGCCAAAAAAAGTTCCCTTCTTCCTGGAAGGTTCCAACTTTGTTTTTTTCTCCTTGGGTACATTAAAATCAGTAGGACAACTAAAAATTCTCAAATGTTCAACATTGGGTCTCTCACCTATGAATACTTCTTCAAGAGTCTTGTAATCCAAGATTCAATGTGGAAATATATTTTGAACATAAGAAACTGTTGTTGAATCTTCTCCCCATAGAAATGTCGACAACTCTTGATGATAAAGCATGGTTTTGGTAACTTCCATAATAATGTTTTTCTTCCTTTCGACAATTCCATTTTGTTGAGGATAATAGGGATATATCAACTCCCTCTTAATTCTAACATACCTACAAAATGAAATCAACTCCTTGGACACATACTCTCCTCCATTATCATATCTTAAAGTCTTAATCATTTTTCCTATATAATTTTCAACATGTGCCTTGAATTCCAAACGCTTTTCAAATACTTCATCTTGGGATTTCAAGAAATAAATCCATGTTTTATGAGAGTAATCATCAATGAAGGTGACATAGTACAAATGAACACCCAAGTATTTGTCAGGCATGTGCCCATAAACATCAGAATGCACAAGATCCAATCTCCCTTTGGATCTACTATCAATGCTAGTACATTTTCCTTTGAAAATTTTCCCAAGAGAACATCCTTTGCAAACTCCATCATGTTAATCTTCATTTCAAGTACAACTTTAACAAAATCCTTTATTCTAGAAAAGGGTTTATAATGAACATTAGTGTACCTTTGATGTTGTAACTCACAAAGATCATAAGTTTTATGTATCAAGGCATGAATTGAGTGACCAAGGAGATGATATAGGCCTCATATTCGTACACCATTGACTTTGGAAGATTCAAAAGAGGTGAATTTCTTCCATACTAGAACTTGACCATCAATGAATGCAATTCTATATCCTTTGCCTTCAAGAGATGAAATAGAAAACAAACTATTCTTCAAAACAAGAACATATAAAATGTTGTTTATAAAGACATTACCTCCTGAATCTAATTGGAAGGATAATGACAAAATTCCCTTGACTTCGTACTTGTTATTGTATCCAAGCTCAACCCTATGAGTTATTTTATTTTCAAGCAATTCTGAAATATTCTCATGACTTCCAATCATGTGCCTAGAGGCACCACTGTCCACCAACCAAATTTCATCATGACCTGCAACAGAACATGTGAAAGTATAATAAAAAGAATATTCATCATCAGAATATTTCTTCCTAAGCCTCCTCTTATGTGAGGTTTCATTAAGGTTAGTTGCAGAAGCATGGTGCTTCCCGTTCCTCATTCAATCGCCATTCCCTTGAGGACACCTATTTTGATAATGACCATATGCTTGGAAATGATAACACTGAACATTTTTCATATCTCTTATTTCTTGAGAGGGAGGAGGAGGTATTCTTTGTGGTGTAGGTCCTCTTCCTGGAGCAACTCGTGCAACATATATTAAAGAAGGTACTCTACTTGTATTCCTTTGAAATCTTCCAAAATTTATTCTTCACTTGTTTTTCTTGGAGTGGGCTACAAAAGCTTGAGAATCTTCACTTGGATTTTGAATCATGCCTTTGGATAGGAGCCTTGATTCTTCTTGAGTGCAAGTAAACCATAGATTATCAAAGGAAGGAGAATTTTCTTTGTCACTAATGATCGATACAAAAGAATCCCACGAGTTAGGAAATTCATTGAGTGCTACAACTACTAATTATTTTTTGGATACGTTTTCATCAATAAATTTGATTTCATCTCTTATTTAAGATATTCTTACGAAGTATGATGCTATAGTATCATTATTTTTCATCTTGACATCATGAAGTTGACTTCTTAGAATTATATATTGATTGATGTTATTGATGGTAGATAATTCAATAAGGGAATCATACATATCCTTGGATGATTTGTGATCAACAATATAACGAATCAAATGATCCCTAATAGATTCCATAATGATACTCATAGCCAAGATGTCATCTTCTTGAAACTTGTCTTTTCTAGCTTGATCAGTTGGTTTAATAAATTTTGCCACTATAATACCCAAGACCTTATGCCTTGCAAACAATAGGTTAATTCTAGTCTTCCAAGCCTTGAAGTTTGTAGCTCCTTCAAGCTTGTTCCTTTTCTTCATGATGTTATTCATGATGAAGATAACAAATCAAAATAAAAGATGTAGGATCCTAATGCTCTTCTAGGTTCCCTTAATTCTTTTCAAGGTGATCTTATTTCTCTTTCCCTTCACCAATGCTCTGATACCATGGTAATTTTCTAGTGCAATCAAAACTAGTACAAATTTTCAAACTGATAACTACTTCCAATGATACAATTTGAATTCTTTAGAGCACTCCAATCATTAAGAAGTTATACATGAAAAATTTCAATAGTTAACTTCTTTAATAGGGAAACAGAGATCATAGTAAACAATGAGACAAGAGACATCAAAATTTTGGTTAATGACCGGGGAAAAACCCACAAGCAGAAAACCCTGTAATATTTCCTTATGAGGGATATTTCAATTCATAAAAAAAGTGCATTAGAATATTCCAGTCAAAATGCCAATCTCTAACCTTAATAAATTCCAAGTCAAACCAATCAAATGAGAGAGAAATGTCAATGCATTGTCCAAGTCAAAGTCTACAATAGATGTAGAAAATCCTATAGATTCACAAGCTTAAGGAATTTACTAAAGCACAGGACAAGAATCTACTTCTACTTTCAACTAGCGGAAGCAAATAGATTGATGAAAACAATAATAACAAGAAGAAGATAAATCAATGACACCTAACACAAGATGTATCCGGGGAAAGTCACTACCCAAAACCCTATTATCTCTATTGCATATATCGAAAATATGAGTGAATATACAAAGCTTATTCTCACTAGAACAATTCCATACAAGTATGGTCAATTCTCTCAGCTCACAAGCTAACTCTTGGCCAACACTTAGCCAATTCTATAGCTCTTGCGTAATTCCTAGGATGAATAGCCCATATTTAAAGGGAATTCATGCTTCCAAAACTGCGCAATCCAAACATAGGATCAATCTCTGATGCATGCATGATATTTACACTCCAGTAAATAATACCACTGATAGTACACTGTCCCTGCACTCTAGTCTCAACTAGGTCTTTCTTTGAACTGAATGCATGAGTTTCTCATGAGGAAATCTTCAGTTAACTAGAGTAGCACTAATGGATGCACTAGTGCACCAACTGACTGTTAGTCCTCTATTAGTTCCAAAAACAATTTAGAACTAATTTAACTGAACTTAACTCAGTAAACTGAGTGATCTAATTTCCAACTCAATTTAAACTCATATTGGACCCCTAAAATTTAGGGAGGACATATACATGACTATAGAAATACTTCCAACTCAAAATTTCTAAGATAATTAAGTTAATTAAACTTAATTAACTATTTACAAGTTGCTATGAGAATAGAATTTGATTTTAATTCTGATTTTAATTCAAGGAAAACTTAAACTGGAATTTCTTGTTGCCATTTCTCAACACTCCCTTTCAACAAGAAAGGGATTATCAGCTACCCTGATCCTGTCTCTGTGAAGCTCAAGTTTACATCTTGACAATGCCTTTTTCAAAATGTCAGCGTCTTGCTCCTCCATGGGGATGTACTCTAACAACATAACCATCTCAATACAAAATCTCTTAGATGATGATATCAGATATCAATATGCTTGGAATGATCATGAAAAACTTGATTTTCAAAGAGTTTGATACAACTCTGCTTATCGCAGTAAATCATGGTTGGATCCATCTGCTGACTAAATAAACTGACCAGGATCTTCCTTATTTAGATGGCCTCACATGTTGCTTGACTCACAGCCATGTAATCTGCCTCTGTCAAACTGAGTGCAACCGATCTCTATTTCCTGTTGTACCAAGAAATTAACACTGACTCAATACTGAAGATCCCTCCTGATGTGCTCTTCCAGTCGGATGGACTCCCTGCCCAATCTGCATCAGTGAAGCCTTGAAGATTCACTCCCTCTGTCTGTATGTACCATAATCCATATTGAGAAGTGCCCCTGAGGTATCTCAACACATGGTTTGCCACCTTCCAATACAACTTGGTAGACCTAACCATTGTTTGATTGAGCTAGTTAATTGCATAGCACATATATGGTTGTGTGTTCACCAAGTACATGAGTAAACCCACAAGCTTCCTGTAAACAATAGCTTCCACTACTTCCCTTGAAGTAGCATCCTCCTTCCTCCAGTTACCTGCTAGAGGAGTCTCCATGGGTTTGCTGCTCTCCATGCGGAATTTCTTGAGTATCTCATTGGAATACTTTCCCTAAGATAGAAACAATTCCCCATCTCCCTGTAATACCCCCATGCCAAGAAAGTAATGCATGAGCCCCATGTCCTTCATATCAAACTCTCTTGCAAGGTCCTCCTTACAAGAATTGATCAATTGATCATCACCTGTTAGTATGATATCATCAACATAAAGTACAATGATCAACAACTTACCTTCCACCATTATGTGGTACAGGTTCACATCCGCTTCACTCTTCATGAAGCCCAAACTAGTGAAGTATCTATCTATCCTAGTGTACCAAGCATGGTGTGCTTGCTTCAACCTATACAATGCTCTCTTGAGCAGACACACATGCGAATCATGGTCAGATGTCTCAAAACCTTTAGGCTACTCTATGTACACCTCTTCCTCAATCATGCCATAAAGGAAGGATGTCTTCACATCCATCTGATGTATCTTCCAACCCACATGCGTTGATAGTTCCAATATAGATCTGATCGACGAGTACCTTACAATAAGAGTAAAGGTATCATCATAGGTAATCCCCTCTACCTGTGAAAATCCATGCGCCACAAATCTAGCCTTATGCATCTGCACACTACCATTTGCATCTTGCTTTACCTTGTAAAGCCAACTGGAGGTCACCACTGACTTTTCCTCCAGTCTTGGGACCACATCTTAAACAATGTTATGAACTATGGAGTCATGCTCCTCTACCATGGCATCCACCCAAACCGGCTGCTGCACTGCTTCGTTAAAGGAAGATGAATCTTGTTGGGTTGTGTTATATTATTTCCACGACTACCCCACAAGTGGGGAGATCACAAGGGCGTGGTAGCCCCCCTCTATGGGGTCCGGGGCAGCACCAACGGAATTTTTTTTTTGACCCTATATTAGGTGGGCAGACCTACCTATGGTTTTTTGCATGAATTTCGCACATGGTTTTGGACATGATGGTTTTCTTTCCATGGTATTTTGTAGATCCGGTCAAGGGAGCTATGGTTATGTTCTAATCCAGGGTTAATGGACTGGGGTTTATTGATGCTTCAGGATGTATATATATGTATTGTAACATTGAAAGGAACATAATGAAAAAATCAATTCGGTAGTCCCGGTTTTGCGATCCAGGGGAAAATATTTGTATATATCTATTTTATGTTTTATGCTCTCGCAATTGTTTATTTATGTTTTTAGAATTTGAGTGTAGGTAATTTTTGTACGGGGTTAAAACCTATATCTTTGTCACATCACATTCACCCATAAGATCCATGTATCCAGTGTACCACTCAGGTGACCTCCTCTGCTTGCGCTGAGAAGTGGGTTCTCCCACATTCTCTCATGCATCATCCAACAATTTGTTAGCCTCTCTGGTGCACTTTCTTCCCTCTCTAAAAGACTCTTTCTGAGTGGATATCTCCACTCTTGGATCCTCTACATGTGGTTTCTCAACATCAATCTGAAGCTCCTCAACCTTAGGAGCTAAAATCTCCTCATTCGCATGTAGCTCAAGCTCCCTCTCAAGGGAAACTCACACGACCTTCTCCCCATCGAATATGACATCCTTGTGAACCACTGTCATCCTATTGGGTGGAAAGTACACCTGATAGTTGTGAGGTGTATCAATGTACGCCACAAATATTCCCAACTCTGCTTTTGACTCAATCTTCTTCTATGTATCATTGGTCACATGGAAATATACCGATGACTCTAAAACCCTGAAGTGACCAACATCTGGCCTCTTACCGGAATAAGCCTCCTCTAGTGTCTTCATCTCAAGTATCTGATGTGGGCTACAGTTATGAACATAAATTGTTGTGTTGCATGCCTCAACCCACAAGTGTAGTGGTAGGCCCTGATCATGAAACATTGCCCTCGTTGCCCCTACTATGCTTCTGTTCTTCCTCTCGGCCACTCCATTCTGCTAAGGGTTATGGGGTGTCATCAACTCCCATTTAATCCCTTCTACTGCAGAAAAGTTCTTAAACTCATTTGATACATACTCACCACCACTATCACTCCATAGAGCTTTAACCTTCTTGCCCAAATCTCTCTCTACCAATGCTTTAAACTCACAAAACTTTGTGAAAGTTTGATCCTTTTTTCTGCATGAAAAATATCTAGCATTTACGAGAATAGTCATCAACAAATATAACATAATACCTATGTATGGTCGTGGATGCTGTTGAGAATGGTCCACACACATCTGAATGGACTTGTTCTAGAATAGCCTCTTCTCTACTGTCTCTATCATGAAAGGAATACTTGGTGTATTTTCCCAAAGTACACCCCTCGCATCTATCAACTTGATCAAGCATACCTTGGGAAGATCGGTAGAGATCTAATGCAATATCTTCAAAGCCCCATGATGCAAGTGGCCTAATCACTTGTGCCACAACTCACCAATGCCTCGTCTCTACACACTTTCTTCTTTTGTGCTCAAAGCAGCACACTTCTCTACCTCCAACTTATAGAGATTCTTCACCTGAATCCCTATCTTGTTTACTTGACCCATGTCTACGTGTCGAAGGAATGATTTTCCTTTCGAGAAGACCACATCATAGCCTCTATCCTCAAGCATGAAAATGTACACCAAGTTCTTCTTCAGCCCAGGCACATACACAACATTCTTCAAGGTGAATAGAGCCCCATGATCCCTCTGAAAATTAATTGTGCCCAATCCAGTAATACTATACTTCTCGTCGTCACCCATATCGATATGCATATGAAGATATTTCTCCTCCAAGTCACTGAATAACTCTTTGTCACCAGTCATGTGGAGTGAAGATCCACTGTCTAAGTACCATACACTTCCCATCATTGATGACACCATGTATGTAATGAGGGAAAAATCCAATTCGAATTGAGAGGCCAAAGCCTCACCTACCGCTCCTCTTGAGGACTTCTTCTTGCACTTCTTGGGTGGACAATTTGTAGCAAAATGGCCCAACTCATGAAAATAAAAGCACTTAACTTTCATCATGTCTTTCTTCTTACCTCCATGATAAGAATCAAATTTGGAATGGGAATCTTTCCCTTTGCCTTTCTTCGTCGTAGTCGCTAAGGCACAATTCTCTTCATCATCAGTCTTTGATGAAGAGCCATCCTTGGTGTTCCGGCTAATCCCCTCTTGCATCAAACCCGACCACAGTAATTCCCAATCCAACAACTTCTCTTGACCATTGACAGAGTCTTGATAGCTATGCCAACTCTTTGGGAGTCTTAGAAGAGAAAGACTCACCATATCATCCTTGGAAACCGTGATTCCAACACTTCCAAGTTCATCACAACATTGAGTGAACTTGGTCAGGTATTTTGGAATAGTCTCGCCTTTCTCCATTTTGATTTTTTGAAGTTTGTCCTTCAATGCCAATTTCCTTTGGTCATTTTTATTCTAATACAAACCCTTCAATTCTTCCCATATAGCATACAAAGTTCCCTTTCCATGGAGACTCGATACAATGTGGTCTCGAACTCCACCAGGATTATCTGCCTTGCCTTCGCCACACAGTTCTTCCATTCGACCAAATTCTGTGCAATTGATGTTATTTTCTTAGGAATTTCTTGATTAGTAAATTCCTTCAATCCATTATCCTCTAGGACATCCTCCATTCTATCCCTCTAGGCTATAAAATTCGATCTTCCTTCCAAGGCATACTCGAGTCGTAAACCGTAGAACGCCATCTATCGATCTTGAAGTATGTATTGCAAATTCGAATTTCACTTGTAACCCAAAACTCAAAACTTCGAAATCTACTCTAGTATAATGTTCTCAGCTCTAATAACATGTAGAAAATCATGTAGATTCACAGGCTCATGCAATTTACTAAAGAACAGGACAAGAATCTACTTCTACTTTCAACTAGCGGGAGCCAATAAATTGATGAAAACAATAAGAACAAGAAGAAGATAAGTCAATGACACATAACACAAGATGTATCTAGGGAAAGCCACTGCTCAAAACCCCGTTATCTGTATTGCATATATCAAAAATATGAGTGAAGAGACAAAGTTTTTTCTCACTAGAACAATTCCGCACAAGTATGCTCAACTCTCTCAACTCACAAGCTAGCTCTTAGCCAGCGCTTATCCAATTCTACAACTCTCCAAGCCCCTAATCTCTTGCATAATTCCTAGGATGAATAGCCCATATTTAAAGGGAATTCATGCTTCCAAAACTAAGCAATATAAACATAAGATCAATCTTTGATGCATGCATGATATTTACACTCCAATAAATAATACCACTGATAGTACACTATCCCTGCACTCTAGTATCAACTGGGCCTTTCTCTGAACTGATATGCATGAGTTTCTCATGAGGAAATATTCAGTTAACTAGAGTAGCACCAGTGGATGCACTAGTGCACCAACTGACTGTTGGTCCTCTATTAGTTCCAAAAACAATTTAGAACTAATTTAACTAAACTTAACTTAGTAAACTAAGTAATCTAATTTATAACCCAATTTAAACTCATACTGCACCCCTAAAATTTAGGGAGAACATATACATAACGACATAATGACTTCCAACTCGAAATTCCTAAGATAATTAAGTTAATTAAAATTAATTGACTATTTACAAGTTGCTATGAGGATAGAATTTCATTTTAATTCTCTGTTTAATTCAAGGACAAATTAAACTGGAATTTCTTATTGCCATTTCTCAACAACAAAGGGGCCAAATTTTAGCCTGTGTTAGCTGGTCAAAGGGGTCAAAATTCAGAGCCTACAATACCACAGTCCAAGTCTTTATCAAATAATAGGAGTTGACCTGCAGTCAATGGCCCAACACAGGAGCAGAAACTTTGTCAAAAACAGTCAACGAATCACAAATAAACTTGGCCTTGAAAATAAATCAAGAGCTTGGTCAAACAAAAGAAACAAGCCAAAGTCAAAGCTGGCCAAACAAAAGTCAAGAGAGTTGGTCAATGTAGAAATAATCTTCCTCTTCTCCTTCGCACGTGTGGAATATTCTTCTTGTTTTAGAGCGAATTGATGTGATGTGGATGAATGTCAAATAAGGTCAATGGAACTCCAATATATATGAGTTCTAGGAGGTGGGTTTTTACCATAAGGTCAAACCCCTTTAATAAGTGGGGTTGACTTGGTAAACAATAAAATACATATATATACACACACACACACACACACACACACACACACACACACACACACACACACACACACACACACACACACACACACACATATATTGGTGAGCTCCAGTATTGCAGCAATAATGCTACAACTCCTGGGGCTTCCTTCTTTACTTTTATCAACCCGGTAGTTTGTAACAAACTTGGAAGCGACGGTGTTGTATGCACAAGTACTAGGTCTTACTGCAGGCTGTCACTTGATCGACTGACGCAAGTTAGCTAGGAGCTTAGGCCAACTTCTATGAGTTCACAGAAGAAGCTTTAACTGTGATGAAAGAAAACAAACTCTACAGGGGCTATTCTATTTGCAGAAAGAGAAGGAAAACTGAAATGTAGCGCAAACCCTAGCAAACCCTAATTTACCTATTAACCCTACTTTTGCAAGAAAAGAGATGAAAACTGATGAAATGAGTGCCATTGAATACTGAAAAGGTAAATTGCATTTATTCAAGCTACTTCTGAAAAGGAATGAGAAAAAAACATCTTTTTGTGGTTTTGAGTGTTTTTATGTGGAATTATTATGCTTGTGATTTATCTGGTTGTGATTGTGCAGAGGTTTAGTGGCAAAGGAAGATGGAGTTGGCTATTGCAGAGGGTGAGGAAGGTGTGGATGGGTCCTAAGAAGCCCTTAGTACCCTTCTAAAGACTTCCATAGCGATCAGACTTCGAAAAATCACTCACAGGAAATTCTATAGGAGGCTGCAGGGGATCTATAGGAGGATCTACAGGAGGAGGCTGAGAGCTATTTTTGGATTTTTGAAGGTGGAAAAAATGATGGGAAAGGGGAACTGAAGACTATATGAAGGTGTTGAGGTGTCTAGAACTTGTTAAGGAAGATCAGGGACAAACGTGATGGTTGGATTTCTTCGAATGGCAAAAATCAACTTTATGGAAAAAACTCAGAAATTAGGGCAGATTGGCGAAATGTTGCAAATGAGTTGGGAAATCTATGAGAAGTGAGTTGATGCTAGCTATTCTATGGATGTATGGTGAGCTAAGGTGTCCTGCAAGAGATCTGCACATCTACTTATCAAAACCGACCAAAGAAAGAACTAACTATACCATGAAAACAGAACTTTGTCTAGCTTGACCTAATTTCTGACTTACAAATGGAAAATGCTGAACAATAACCTATGAATAGAAAAGCGTGCAGAGAGATTTATGGTAAAAGAATAGGAAATGATCTGAGCAACTGAATCTGAACCAATATCAATCATTCCAAATCAAGTTATCACACTAGTAGTTGCATGGAAGAGCAAAAACTATGTTTTTGGTGGCAACAGAAGTGCCTTGACCTCAAATCATAGTCCCAGGAAGGGAGAAAGGAGACCAGGGCCTATTTTTTGCCTTTTTGAATCTTATTATTTTTTTACTGCTTGTACATGCACAACTGAAATTGAATGAACAAACAAATTGCAACTAATCTGAAATGAACTTGCTGAAACGAAATTGCAGAATTGAAATGAAAGCAAGGAAATGACTAATCTACTTTTGTTGGAATGGAAATTGCAGAATTGAAATGAAAGCAAGGAAATGACTAATCTACTTTTGCTGAAATGGAAATTGCAGAATTGAAATGAAAGCAGGAAATGCCTAATCTACTTTACTGAAATGGAAATTGCAGAATTGAAATGAAAGCAGGAAATGCCTCATCTACTTTTGCAGAATCGAAATTGCAGAATTAAAATGAAAGTAGGAAATGCCTAATCTACTTTTGCAGAATTGAAATGAAATAACTTCTCTACTTTCGCTAAAATAAACTACTTATTAGAATGTTGCAGTAGAAAATAGAAGAAAGTAGTAATCACAAAATACTCTGATGCTTCCCCGGCAATGGCACCAAAAAGAATGGTGAGCTCTAGTATTGCAGCAATAATGTTGCAACTCCTGGGGCTTCCTTCTTTACTTTTATCAACCCGGTAGTTCGTAACAAACTTGGAAGCGACGGTGTTGTATGCACAAGTACTAGCTCTTACTGCAGGCTGTCACTTGATCAGCTGGCGCAAGTTCGCTAGGAGCTTAAGCCAACTTCTATGAGTTCTCAGAAGAAGCTTTAACTGTGATGAAAGAAAACTAACTCTATAGGGGCTATTCTATTTGCAGAAAGAGAAGGAAAACTGAAATGTAACGCAAACCCTAGCAAACCCTAATTTACCTATTAACCCTACTTTTGCAAGAAAAGAGATGAAAACTGATGAAATGAGTGCCATTGACTACTAAAAAGGTAAATTTCATTTATTCAAGCTACTTCTGAAAAGAAATGAGAAGAAAACATCTTTTTGTGCTTTTGAGTGTTTTTATGTGGAATTATTATGCTTGTGATTTATCTAGTTGCGATTGTGCAGAGGTTTGGTGGTAAAGGAAGATGGAGTTGGCTGTTGCAGAGGGTGAGGAAGGTGTGGAGAGGTCCTAAGAAGCCCCTAGTACCCTTCTGAAGACTTCCATAGTGATTGGACTTCGAAAAATCACTCACAGGAAATTCTACAGGAGGCTGCAGGGGATCTATAGGAGGATCTACAAGAGGAGGCCGAGAGCTATTTTTAGAGTTTTGAAGGTGGAAAAAATGATGGCAAAGGGAATTGAAGTCTAGATGAAGGTGTTGAGGTGTCTAGAACTTGTCAAGGAAGATCAGGGACGAACGTGAGGGTTGGATTTGTTCGAATGGCAAGAAAGTAGCTTTATGGAAAAAATGCAGAAATTAGGGAAGATTGGTGAAATGTTGCAAATGAGCTGGGAAATTTATGAGAAGTGAGTTGGTGCTGGCTGTTCTATGGATGTATGGTGAGCTGAGGTGTCCTGCAAGAGATCTGCACATCTACTTATCAAAACTGACCAAAGAAAGAACTAACTATACCATGAAAACAAAACTTTGTCTAGCTTGACCTAATTTCTGACCTACAAACAGAAAATGCTGAACAGTAACCTATGAACAGAAAAGAATGCAAAGAGATCTATGGTAAAAGAATAGGAAATTATCTAAGCAACTGAATCTGAACCAATATCAATCTTTCCAAATCAAGTTATCACACTAGCAGTTGCATGGAAGAGCAAAAATTGTGTTTTTGGTGGCAGCAAAAGTGCCTTGACCTCAAATCATAGTCCCAGGAAGGGAGAAAGGAGATCAGGGCTTGTTGTTGGCCTTTTTGAATCTTATTCTGTCACTGTAGTAACCTACTTGAGCAACTGAAACAAGAACAACTATACTAACCATCAAAAGCAACCTAATCTAACAAAGTAAAATGAATCTATGCAACAAAAATTAACTCATGAACTGAAGCAAAAACATATAAGTACACAGTAGGAGGTGTTGGGAAGCTTGGGTTGGGCCCTAACCTAAGAGATTCAGCCCTCTAAAAGAGATCAGTGCTGGCTCAAAAGCTGTTTCATCTTCATTATCAAAAATAGCAGTTACATTACATAAACTGTTCTAAAAAAGGAACTCGAAAATGAGTTGAACATAATGCTGCACCAAAGTGAAAAAATCTACTAATAACTGGCTAAAATCCAACTAAAAAAATTGAGCACCTAAGCCCTGCTATTTATACAACTCGAGCCTCCAACAGCTCTCCTAAAATCAAGGGGCTCAGCTTCCCAAAACTGCAGATAAACAACAGTCCTTCTTTACTTGCTCGGCTGCCCCTTGGATGCACTCATGTGGCTACTTGTGCTCTGAGTTTCTGATGGAGAATTCGAGGTAAGGGTTCATAAATGAAGGGGACACCCTCCTACAAATCCTCTCCCTTTTTCTTCCTCGAATTTGGCTGCCAAATGCTCATTAAACCCTTGCTTTTGTTTCAAAATTGACAAAAAATTTGGATAAAGCACACATTAGACTTTTTGGCATAATGACTAACCCAATTCACTCTATTAGCATAAATATAATCAATAACATGCAACAAACTAATGATAATGGTGGATTAAGCTGAGTTAGGAGGCTAAATGAGCCCATATAGTTATCCATTTCTGGGGCTCATCATATATATATATATCTATCTATCTATATATATATATATATATATATATATATATATATATATATATATATATAGATATATAATTTTTTTTTTCCATTGAAAATATCGACCGAAGATACCAACTTTCAACACATGTCACTCCTATAGATGTGAAGCTTGGGGATCCAATATCTCTAGAGAATCCTAGAGAAAGATAGAGTAGATCCAAATGAATTTAATAACTTATAATCTAAATATTAAATCCAATGCATGCTATCCTATCCTCCTTATAAAATCAAGTCCTTCTTTCACTGAGTACACGACTATGGTTAGTTACTTATTGGACAAGAACAATATCAACAACATGGATGAAAAATGCTCCTGGAGATTCCTTTTAACTCCATCAAAATGCATTAATATCTTAGGAGGGGATGGGATCAAAATGCCATGTATTGGATAAATCATTGGGGAATATAGGAAGATGTCATTTTGTAGGATATTGAAAATATTAAAATATTGTTACATTTACATTTAAAAAGAATCAATGTGTGATAAACAATTAGAATATAAAAGGAAGCTAAGATACTACAAATAGGTGGTCAACCACAATCTAGAAGATCAAAAGTATCTCTTAGTTCTGACTAGCACAAAGTATAACATCAACATCGTTAAAATGTGATCCAACTCCCATGAGCTACATAGTGAAATTGGGTATTGGAAAATGCCCAAGACATTGTAGGAGGCAAGAATCTATAATATTGGACACTAAGAGGGTTTAATATAAAAGGAACTTTCACTTAGAGTCCTCTATGTATACCCAAATTAGATCTCAATTTAAAAATATTTGTCACAATAATAACCTTTCTAACCTTCTAAGTCATCAAAACTATGATTATCTTGGAATTCTTCTCTTAATTCCTTTTTAGCATAAAAGTAAGTTTCTAAAGAAATGTAAAAAATCTCTTACCCTCTTTAAGGTCCGATACACAGATTCTAATATTAATGGATGTTGATTATATATATATATATATATATATATATATATATATATATATATATATATATATATATATATATATATATATATATAGATATATATATCACACCGAAACCTCTAATATTATATCAAGGTTGTGGGGGCATAATTAGACCTGAACTTCAAGGTTTACTATGAATATGGGGTTATCAAAATTTCCTCTTTCTTCCAACAACTCAAATCATATTTATGATACCACCATCATTCTCTTTATTTATGCCCATTTGAATATTTACCCCCCCTTGAAGCCCACATCATCCTCTGCACAATCCACATGGCTTATATATGGATGTCATTGGCTATGTTGTGTGCCCAAATTGTTCCACATTTATTGATAGCCTAGCTTACTATATCCTTCAAAATATCAATGCTCCATTGAACATACCTTGTCAAAACTACAGGGGTTCTGGTAGTTTGATATGCTAGTATACTTAATATGGACGATATACCATTATATCCCTAGGTTGAAATCCTCCCATACTTTGGTATAACTAATAGGAAAATGTGGACGATATACCAATATAGCCTTTGTCCTAATGTGAAAACCATGATATCGAGACTTCAGTGAAATCTCCTATAATGAAGAAAGTCCACAATTTATGATATGTCAATGGGAAGGTGGCTAGCTCAACCTCATGCCACTTCATATCACTTCCATCTAATCACATTCTGATGTATGTCCGGTGCTGACACATCCTTGACCAAGTGGCATTGCTAATATGTATACCAAAATACCAGGATATCAACAATTTTCCAAGGCATACTCAACAAGAAATATTAGTATGTCATTATGTTAGTATGACAACTTAGCATGCCACCTCATTCTCCACCATCCAATCACTTCCTGACATGTGGAAAACACTGATTTTTCCCTTGCCACATGATTCTAATGTATTTCTACTTAACTGGCATGCAAAAACACTCTTTTGAATGCCACATCATATATATTATGTCATGTTTACATCATTATGAAATACCCCTATTGATGTTAGTTGACATGCTAGGTAAATAGAAATAGGGATGCCAAATGATGGTCTATCAACCAAGGCCAAACCATATTGGGGACTCACCAAAGAAATTCAACCATTCTTCTAGGGTTTGGTATCTTGGTAATCCCCTTTTGGCTGGATCTTGGTCCTAGCTCTTAGCGGTCCATGTGACCAAGGGTTAATGCCAAGGCCAACTCCAACATCAAATTTTCCAGTAAATTCAATTGTTTGTTGTACAATCACCTTTTCGATATTATTTCAAAATCTTCAACTACTTCCAAGGCTCCTAGTCATTCTACTCTCCTAGCCAAGTAGCATAATACTTCTCACTTTTGACATTATCAATTAAAGAGACTCATAAGATGGCATCTATCTAGGTTCATATGGAGCCTTAGGCTCCTTCCATCACATATATTTACCACACCAATATTATGCATAGCAATCCATCATGACAACATTCATGAAACAATACTGAGTGTATCTATTACAACCAAGGCTAACCTATGAATTTATGAACATACAATAGACATAGGTCACAATTAACATATGTGAAAGGATTCCTCGCACGAATAAGGAATCACCATTCTGTCTCTCCATATTTTTCCGTCTCATCTCCTCCTTCAACAAGGATGAGACTATTTCATCAAACTGCAAGGCAGTTGCATTGCTACCTATTGCAATAACCAGACTATCCAACGAATATAGTAGTGAACACAACAAACTGATGCACTTATCTTCATCTGAAATTTTAATATCAACAGATAATAATTGACTTACCACAGCATTAAATGCGTTCAGGTGCTCTGTCACCGAGTCTCCATCTTTCATCCTCAGGTTATACAGATTTTTCCATAAGAACAGTTTATTCACCAGAGACTTAGATTGTACAAAGTCCCTAACTTGTCCCACAAAGACATAACCATAGCTTCCCCTGATACATTTAGTAATACTGAATCTGAGACACACAATCATATTTTGCTCTTTGCCTTCCGATCCAACTCCTTCCATTCTTCATCGAACACTCCCGTTGGTTTAGTACCTGGATCTACTGGAATCCATTGATATTTATCCACTAATAGATCCTCCATCTTGAGTTTCGACAACTCAAGACTCTGACCATTAAATTTTTCGATCTCTATCTTTCCACTGCTCGCCATCTTCTTTCACCACTATAATCGAACCCATAGATCTCCCACTGAAAAAGGTCTACCACAGGCTTGAGCGAAACCCCTCAGCAACAAAGGCGTCCCCTTAAAGCCAAAACAACTTTGAAACCAAATGTAGGTTTTAACCCCATACAGAAATGACCTGCATACGAATTATGAGAATAAAAAATAAATAATGTGAGAGCATAACACATAAAACACATATACACAAAGGTTTTCCCCTAAATCCCAAAACCGGGACTACCATCTTGATTTTTCATTATGGTCCTTTCAATGTTACAATACATATTTATACATGTCGAAGCATCCAATACCATGGACCGAAAACCATCGCGTCAAAAACCATGGACCGAAAACCATTGTGTCCAAAACCATGTGCAAAAACCATGCACAAAACCATAGGTAGGTTTGCCAAACCTAATATAGGGTCCAATTTTTTTATTTTTATTTTTATTTTATTATTTTTATTTTATTTATTTCTTATTCTTATTCTTATTATTATTATTAATTTTATTTTTATTTTTATTTTTATTTTTTATTTTTTATTTTTATTTTTTTATTTTTTTATTTTTTATTTTTATTTTTATTTTTATTTTTTTCCGGGGCACTGTCCTAGACCCTGTAGAGGGGGACTACCTACCCCCCTCAAAGCCCATGTGATCCCCCTGCTATGCAATCGACGCAATGAAGGGGGGGCTCCGGCCCCCCTCTAACCCCCCGGTTAACTACGCAGGCTAGTTGTGGAAAGAATATAACACAACCCAACAGGAGGTGATACATGGAAATTTTTTGGTGTCTGTGTGTTATCCATTTTATATTGAGCTATGCTCAATTGTGTTCCAGTATTATGCTAATGTATCTAGATGACACCTTTTCCTGAATTCATTGTTCCTCATGTTATAATTTGTTAAATCTCCAAAAAAATGTATAATCCTTTCCATCATACATTTTCCTCCACTTTGTATGTTTACTACCATCATAACTTACCCTACCCTTAACTTTTCCAACACCTAGGCTAGAAGGAGAAATTATTGACCCCTTCTCTTACTCCTAAAATATCTACCTTTTCCCTTCACCTTCCCTCTTTGCATCCTACCGTTCTCTTTCCATCTGAAGCCCTTACCATGGCTCCCCTACTTTTCATGTTCACATGAGATAAATATGATTTTCATGTTTGCATGAGACAAATATGATGAAGGGGATAGTGGTTGTGTGCATGTAAAATATACATGAGAGATGTATGAGGAATGAGATTCATGAATAATCATGTTCACCCAGAATAAATGGTGAATGTATTCACATGTATAAAGTGTGAAGACTTCTCTTACACCGTGAATGTGGTATTTCATTTTATGCACCAAATCCAATGATTGTAATTGAATACAATACAAAAATATATGCATTACTGGATGTATATGTGAAAATATCAATGATGCATATAATACCAAGACAATCCAACAAATGCACCATACCTTGATACATAAATATCACAACTAAGTTATCCATCCTCATAAAAATTCAATTCATAGAAAAACATGTGGTTGTAATTGTAGTGTTATTAAATATATAGGGATGAATAAATATATTGGCTCTTGTTTTTGAGGTTTCTGCGAGTTTCATCATTGTTTAGATTATCTTCCGGATCCATCGCATAAGGATTCTTTTCCATCGACGTTTCAAACCAGCAACGATGGTTCATCTTCAGGATGTGAGAAAATATTGAAAGACTGGTCTTATTTTTCTTATATATATAGAGATTCTTAACTGATAGATATAATTAATTTAATTATTCTTTTTACTTTAGGTTTATGGTTATATTAATTATATTTGTTTTAATTTTCTAATTTATATAATTATTTTATTTTAATTTTAATTATTTTATTTTAATTTTAATTATTCCTCATTTTATTTATACTTATTTCTTATTTTAATTATAATTCTTTTAATTATTAATCTTAATTTTAATTTTAGCTATTATAATTATTTTAATTATTAATTATTAATTTCAATTATTATAATTATTAATTTTAATGGTTGTAATTATATTGATTCTATAATTGTTTTATGCAAATTTTAATTATTTGTTTATTTTAATTATTTATTTATTATTAATTTTAATTGTATTTATTTTGATTATTTATTTATTTTAATTATTATTCTAATTAATTATTAATTTTTAATTGTTAATTGTTATAATTATATTTGTTCTAATTTATTTATTAATTATAATTTTAGTTTTAATTGTTGTAATTTTTATTATTGTTATTTTTTTTATTATTTATGTCGTGATTATTTATTAAGGCTCCCTATATATTGTTCTATGTTGAAGTTTAATTCCTATGATTTTTTTTTTTTTTTTTAGGTCAAAGTGTGTTATTAAATTAAAATGGATTAGATTTATTAAGTTTGTTCTGGGTTAATTAGGGGAGGATTCTTGTTAGGGGTAGATTTGGATGATAGGATTGGAACCCAGTTTTTTCTTATGGTCCATCCATCATCTCCGTTGAGGTTATTAGGGTGTTTTCTATTTCTATGGCTTCCCTGAATTTCCTTATGAAGTAGTGATCGCTCTTGGCTAAGATCCGGGTGTCCTCTATGCATATTTGGTGCTTAGTTTTATCAGAATGTTCAGAAAAATAAGACCAATCTTTCAATATTTTCTCACATCCTGAAGGTGAACCATCGTTGCTGGTTTGAAACGTCGATGCAAAAGAATCCTTATGCGATGGATCCGGAAGATAATCTAAACAATATTGGCTCTTGCAAAAACATGGTATATTTTTAAATGAATTTTATTCGAGGATATAACATTTATTGTTTGAAATATAGATCAATACTTAAATATACTTTCCCACTTAGCATGGCATGTTGTTGTTCTTAGTATGGTCCCTAGATGAAAAATGTGGGCTTTGGGTGGAACACACTATCAATTCCCTTGATTTAGAAAACAAACACTTTCATTAGTCTAGTGTATGAACATTTTGTAGAAATGTCTAATGGGAAGAGAAGTGAGAAAAAGATTTGGACCCTTGGTCTAGTATATGTGGATTATATTGTAGAGGTACTCAATTACAAAGAAACTATACCTTGGTGTATGAGTCATTTTGGTGCCACAGACATGATTATTTAAATTGAAGAAGAAGTGAAGTTTCTCATCTTGCTCAAACTTGATAATTTCAAAAGACTATTGCAATTACCAAAATCAAAGTGATAATTTAAGCTAACTATTGTGGATTTAATTTATTCATTCTCAAGGTGGTAAATTTGCATTAGTGAACCATTGGAGCATTCAACCCTGAAAGACTATTAGAAAAGACAAATATCGGAGCTTTCTTAGATGGAAAACCCTTACTAGGAAATAATCTAGATAATATTTAGGGTAGCATGTAAATTATCGACAATGAAGTTTGAAAGACATGTGACTTATATTGTTGATTGTATACTTAATATTGAGAAAATATGAAAATTTACTAGGGAAAGATTGAATGAGATATCCAACCAACTCACAAAATTACCCAAAACTAGGAAATTTTATATGTATTCATATTTAATAATATAATTTGGATTTTAGTAACTAATTTCTAGGGTCCCTTTTAAAAGAAAACATATACCTAAATGTTGATTTAATTCAACTCCAGTACCCAATTTTGTGGAGCCACAATTCCTTTTACCATCTAATAGAATTCAAGTTTCTTTTGTATGAGGAATGAGTACAATGCTCATCGGTCATGACTAGATTGGATTTATTTGGAAGATAGAAGTTTTTTCAAGGGAAAATGTGCTTTTTCATATGCTAATAAGTACACTACAACTTCAACTTATGGATTTGAAGGAAAACCTAGAATGTTGTAAAAGTTTGTCTAGTATGAGCATTTCCTATTATAATTATACATGTAGAATCTCAAATGGGCTTGTCTTTTTTTTTTCTTTTTTTTAACAAGATCAGATAGTGGATATATTACCAAAAGTTGAGATGGAGCAAGCTCCTATTACAATCGACTGTAGCATAAGTGGAAACTAAGCAAAGAGAATGTGTTGGGAATGCAGTCCCTTCTCCTGTGCTTATATTAAAAAATTCATAGATTTATGTAGCTATTCTAGAATACTGCCTAACATATTGACCTACTAGTAAAGCAAATTTACATAACATTGATTCTCTGATAATTTTTCATGGTTTGTAGACTGACTGCTCCTGAGAGGGTTGTTTCTTCTTATCATAGTAAACAGAGTTCTCACCTTCTTGGCTCATGGTGTTGGTTTTAAAGTATGTCACTGCCTCCTCTAAATGTTTGCATTTGTTTTTAAGAGCCATGATCTCTTCTTTCTGAATTTCCATGTTCCTCTTCTGGTAGCTATACTCCATTCTCATTTCAAACCTGATGTCTTTCAGCATTTCTTGGAGTCTACTAATCATAAATTTGTTCGCTTTGCATGCTGGGCATGCATCATTCCTTGCTACCTTTTCTATGGGGTTGAATTCCATTTGGTTTTCTTCCTTCTTTTTCCTCTTGAGTTGCTTGTTGTTCCTTATGTTGTTGTGCTTCTTGTGCCTTACGTTTCCTGAGTTGATCCTTCTTTTACTGTGGCTACCTTCTAGTTTTTTGCAATGAAGATCTTTGCTTCTTGCTGGAGAGAGTATATGATGGTAGTCCTGGGGAGATAGATTACGAACAGAGAGGGGTAGCATTGAAATGATGATAATTAACAGAGGGCGATGGAATTTTCTAATGGAGGAGTGGACGGATTGAGAGGGGTGACTGTAGTTTTGTATTGCGACCGATCTAGAGCTGGCTGAGAGCTTAATTGAGGAGAGGGAAGTTTGGAGAAGCGGAGGGCGAGAGTGATGCAAGAGGGCTGTGCTTTGATAGTAGTTACCTGTGCACTGAGGAGGAGTTGTGAGGGAACTCGATGAGGGTGAAAATAGTTGGTGTATGGCAGAGACGGGGAGAGGCGATTGAAGCATACAAGTATGCCTTAGATTGGAGCTGCGATGGTTAATGCATTTCCACATGTATTTAAAAGGGCTGAGAGTTGTCTAATGCCTGTCACTGATGAGATAGATTGCTGCGAATTTTCAGTGTGCTTGATCACATTCATCCATGCTGCCAGGACACTTGATGATTTTTGATTTCCTTTGATTTTTTCTCTGAATTCTCGTGACCATCTGATTGTTTTTGCAGAGACATTTTTTTTTTGTTGAAATCTTACTGCCTTTTTGATAATCTCTTTTGGGAGTGCTAGTTGTTTCTTCTTTTTGGAAAGATTCATGCTTCTTATCCTTTGAGTGGACTTATGACACAGAGGTGTAAGATTCCTCTTTGTTTTCCCGAGTACTTCTTGTTGATCTTTTTACTGCTTGATTAGCGTAGTGCTCTGCTTGTTGATTGTGAATTATTACTATAGGTCTGAACATCACATCTCTTGAGCCTTCTAAATTCTTCCTGATTCTCCTTTATATTCTGTTCATGAATTCGTTGCTAGGATTTTTGTCTCAAGCCATTGCTTCTATTATTATGGCCGAGTCTCCTATTATAATGGGGTCTTGTATCATTCTTTTTTTTTATTATTATTGTTCCCATTAACAGGTTATAGGCTCCTGCCTTATTGTTTGAAACTTCTCCTAGTCCCCATTCATAAGTTACACTTTCTTTCCGATCTAGATCGAGGATGATTCCTCCTGCTCCTGCTTTCCCGGGGTTATGTTTTGAATCCCCATCAAAGTAAAGACGATGTCTTTTCTGATTTTTTTTCCATGCTGTGAGTTCTTCTTCATTCAGTCTCATTTTCCAAATATGCTCAGGAGGTTTTTTCTTTTGTCCTTTTTGACCATTGTTAATTATTATGGCTTTGTTGAGCCAATATTTTTCTTCTTGTTGGAGGACGTTGTAGGTTGTTGCTGTTGTTCCTTTAACATTTAAAATTTCAAAGGTTAAACCCCATGTTTTTGAGAGAATTTTCCCTATTCTTGGAGTCTGGCTTTTGAAAATGCTTTTATTTCTCATCAACCAAATTTGCCAACAAAGAACTGTTGGGATGCATTTCCAAATCCTCTGTATTGTCACTTTTTTCTTTGTTGTGTATGGATAGGCCTTATCCCATTCTTGAAGAAATTTCAGCAAAGGATTTGTGAAATTTAGATTGGTTTTAAGAGGGATTATTAGTTGTTGCCAACACTCTTTGACTAAATTGCAATCCTGAAATAAATGTTGAATGATTTTTTCTGCCTGCAAGCACATTGGACATCTTGAAGGACCTTGGAAACCTTTTTTTTTAAGTTTTCACTTGTTAATATCTTTCCTTTTAAGAGTGTCTAGATGAAGATTTTGATCTTTGGTAGACTTTCAGATTTCCAAACTGTCTTCCAGAGACCCTAGTATTGTTGGTTTGGTTGATCTTGTAAAATTTTGTACCCACTCTTGACTATGTATTTCCCACTACTTGGGTCCCAAAGGAAGTTATCTTCTTCAACATATCTTATTGGTGTTGCCCCTTTAAGAAGTTGTCTTAATTTGACCCATTTCATTTTCAGATTTGCTGGGAATGTTAAGTTTTTCCATTCTTGCCATTCTCTTTGATTCCATAGAGAAATTGAGTGAAGTGTATTAAGGCCTTTTCCTCTCATCCATTTTTGAATGCCCTCAAGTTCTGAGTGAGTTTTTAAAGGTTCTTCCCCCATAATTCTATCATCCCAAATTGATATTGTTTTTCCGTTACCCAGGATTTTGGAAATATGATTGTTCATTAGAGGGATAGTATTTTTTATGAGCTTCCAAACTTGAGTACACTGTCTTGATGGGATGTTTCCATTCAACAGATTTCTCCTAATGCTATCCATGTATTTTAAGGTAAGTATTTTTTTCCACTAGCTCTCTTTTCCTATGATCATCTCCATATTATTTCCATTCCCAAGGCAACATTCATGAGACTAGTTAGCCAAATTGATAAGCCTCCTTGTTCATAAGGTAGTACTACTTGTTCCCACCTGACCAGACTGAATTTTTTGTTTTCTTGCTTCCCTCCCTGCCATAAAAAGCCTCTTAGGATTAACTCCATTTGTTTATGGGCGCTTGCTGGTGCCAATATTATTGCATATTGGTAGATTGGAAGTTCTGCCAGAAGTGATTTTATTAATATCACCCTCCCTGCCATATTTAGCCACATCATTCCCCAACTCTGGATTTTGTTTTTCATTTTTTCAATCTGTTTGGTCCATAGTTCTGCCTTTAAATTTTCTTTGGAGATGGGAAGTCCCAAATAAAAGAAATGAGTCCATTTTTCCTATATGGGGATGTCTAGGATTTGTGAGATCCTTTGCATGGTTCTGGGAGTGGTGTTCCAACCATATATTCTGCATTTTGTGTTGTTTAGGAGCCCACCTGAAACCTGTAGGAATTCGTCCAGAATTCTTTTAAATATTCTTGCAATTATTTTAGAGGCCCCTCCCAATAATAGAGTGTCATCCACAAACAAGGAGTGATTTATGGTCTTCACTCCTCTTGCTATTCGTAGCCCAGTAATATTTCTTTCTTTTCTTTGTTTTTCCAATGTTCTGCTTAAAGTTTCTGCCATTATTATATATAGGAAGGGGGAGAGTGGACATCCTTGCCTGAGGCCTCTTGTGCTTTGAAATAATTCACTGGGCCTTCAATTTATTAGAGGAGCGATCCATGGAGTTGTGATGCATGTTTGAATGACCTCTACTATTTCTTTAGAGAATCCAAGTTTTTTGAGAACTGCCACTAGATATGGGAGGCTGACCCTGTCAAAAGCATTTGCCATATCCAGTTTGATAATGATTCATTTTTCTTTTCTTTGCATGCTAGAATGTACTGCTTCCTGTACAATTGGTGAGCGCTAGTATTTTAGCAATAATGCTGCAACTCTTGGGCTACCTACTTTAATCTTATCAACCCAGTGGTTCGTAACAAACTTGGAAGCGACGGTGCTGTATGCACAAGTACTAGTTCTTACTGTAGGTTGTCACTTGGTCAACTGACGCAAGATCATTAGGAGCTCAAACCAACTTCTATGGATTCCAGAAGAAGCTCTATATGTGATGAAAGGAGGGAAAGACTATTCTACAGATACTACTCTAACTGCAGAAAGGAGAAAGACTGAAATGTAAAGTAGGCCAAGTAAATCCCAATTAACCAACTAATCCTACTTTTGTAGAAACCACTATGAAAACCATGAAAATAATGCCATTAATTACTCAAGGAAGTAAACAACATCTAACTAAGCTATTTCTGGAAGTAAATGAGCAAAAAATATCTTTTTGGATTTTTATGTGAATTTGACATGCATGTGATTTATTGTTTGTGAATGTGGCAGCGAATAGGTGGTGTTGAAGGGTGGTTTTGGGACTTGTGAGGATGTAGTATGGTGTGGTTGGGTCCTAGGAGGTCTCAGATGGCCTTTTGGAGGCTTTTACCACACTTGGACTTCAAAAGAAAGCATACAGGAAAATCTACAGAATCTACAGGAGGAAAAACAACGTTCTATAGGAGGCCTACAGGAGGAGGCCGAGAGTAGTTTTGGTTGTTTTGAGGGTGTGAGAGTGGGTGGAAAAGGTGGATGAAGGTTGGAATTAAGTGTTAGGGCACCTAGGGTCTACCAAGAATCATTAGGAGAGAGAAATATGACTGGATTTGCTCAAGGAGAGAGGAAGAAATTCTATGGAAAATGCAGGAAACTAAGGCAGAATTGAGGGGAGACTTGGGTGACCTGTAGGGCATGGATCAGATGGAGGATGGGATGGCTAATAGGCTAGCCTGATGCTAGAAGATATCTGCTACATAAAAAACTAACAGTCAACCAATGAGATTAAGCAAGCAATGAAATAAGTGCATCTATAAAAACAGAGTTTTGCATCAAACTAATCTAACCTGTGATCTATGCAAGGAAATGCTGATAACTGCTACAAGAAAGGAAAGCATGGAAGAAGACTATGGTAAATAAAGAAGTGAACATGATGAAGAAGTTCTGAAGCAAAGAAAACTAGACTATTAACCAACTAAAAAGTTGTAAACACTAGAAGTCCTATGAATGAGGAAAATCTGTGTTTTTGGGACAGCAAGAGGGTCTTTGCCTCAAATCATGGTCCTGGAGGGAGGAAGAGAGGGCAAGGCACTATTGCTAGCCTTTTGGATCTTTTCTTTATCACTGCTTAACCTGCTATAGAAATCATAAATGGAAGCAAACTATTGAATCATCAAAAGAAACCTATTCTTAACCAGAAAAGAAATACATCTAACAACAACCTAATCTACAAATTGAAATAAAACATACAAATACAAGTGAAGAGGAGCTTGGCTAATTGGATTGGGCCCTAATGCAAGAGCTTCAGCCCTTTGAGGTAACTCAGTGCTAACTCAAAGAGGATTCCATCTTTAGTTCAAAACAATAACAAGATTACATGAAACTGTCACAAAAATAAGCTCGAAGTTGAGCAGAGTTTACATAAGCAAACGTACAACAAAAATCCAACACAAAATCTGACCCTAGTGAAGCCCTAGGCCTCTCTACTTATACCAATGAAGCTACCAACAACATCCTTAAAATCAGGGAGTCTTGGCTCCCAAAACTCGAGATAATCATCAATCATCCTCCACTTTCTCAGCTGCCTTCTAGTGTATGACTTGGCTTGTACTCCGAGATGAATGAAGGGGAATTCAAAGTGAGGAGTAATAAATGAGGGGGATTCCCTCTTATAAGTCCTCTCCTTTGTCGACTTTGAGTTATTGCTGCTATTTGTCCACTGGATACTTGACTTTGACCTCAAAAATCATCAATAATCTGCATTAAACACATGTTAGACCACATGGCATCATAACTAACTCAAATCACTCTATAAGCATACATATAATCATAAAATCATACAATAAGCTAAGAGAATGGTTGATTTGACTAGGTTAGAAGGTAAAATGAGCCCATATAATTACCCATTTATGAGGCTCATCATCACCCCCATAATGAAAGTGTTGCTCATCCTCTGAGCAACTTAGTCCATCTCCTCATCTTTTATGGCCTTGGTGGCATCCCTAGCATCCCATGCTTCTGATATGGTCTCCTCTTCCTTGTCATAGAATCCTTCCTTCCTGTCTATCTCTTTCCATTGCTCCTACTCGTATTCTTCTTTTCTGCCTTCCAGCATGCCTAGCAACAGTGGGGGACTCAATTTGAGGCCAATCCAATTGACCTTCAGCCTCTGCATGGAGCAGTTGTATATTGGCACTCTCCTTAATGCCTCCTTCATCCTCATTAGGGAATAGTATTCCCTGATCTGCAGACTGTGTGGTAAGGTGTTCCATATTCTCATACATGCATGCACATAGTCATCCCCAAGTAGCCTTTCCATATCCTCAAAGTGTGCAATGGCTTGTGCCTGATCACTTATATATCTAGAGGCAATCTGAGTACTATTAGCAAGTAGGTTATGTGTGCTGATGAGTGCCATGGGGTTTGATAGCTCAGCTCTGATCATTAATGGCTCATTCTGCTCCTTTGTCATCAACCTTCTTATTTCTGATGCCCTTAACTCTTCATGGTTCATCCATGAGGCCATGGCCATTAGTTGCAGGTCCCCTAGCATAGCATTGGGGTCTCACACATTCATGTCTGTGAGGGCCATCTTATGTAGGTAGAATTCTGCCATCTTTTCCTTATCCTCTGATGTGCTTTGGTCACACTGGTCCATAAACTGCCTGTAATCTGGGAAAGGCATTGTGCCTCTTTGTGCCAAAGTATTTATCTGAAATTGCAACCATTGGTCCGTGAGATATAGGCCATAGGCCATAGGATTTTGCTGGTGTTCTACATTGCAATGCCTTCATGGACCAGCTGGCCATGCATGCCAGTTGGGTCTCTTTCTCTTATAGTCACCTCCTTAGCAATTCATTTTCTGTTTCAAGTTGGATTCTTGTAATGGCTTCCCTATGTCTGATAGCACTCAACTCTCTGCCCATTTATCTGATTTTTTCTTCCATATGATCACTATCCTCAACTCCTTTGGATTTGGCTATTTACATCCACCTATGTGTTCTTATTCTCTCTTTCTCTAATTCAAAGAATAGTGGAATTGCCAATTTTTGTGGAATTATTCTTCCCCCCTCAAGAAGATTGTAGTAGGACCCAATACTGGGCTGGGGATCAGGTTCTTGTAGCTCTATTTCTTCCTCATTTCCCTTTGGCTGTCCTTCTATTCGTTTCTCAAGCTTTTGGGCCTCCTGTAGTTTTGACAGTGTCTCCTGTAGAACTATATGTGTCTCTTGTAGGACTATTTTTGGGTCCTGTAGTTCTACCTTTTTTTTCCATGTGGGAGATCTAGGAGTCCCCCTTTCATATGTGATAGGTACCTTAGAAGGGGATTCCTTTCCTTGGGTAAAGGATGAATCTTCAATTGTAATTGGCACTTTTGAAAGGGGTTGAGGTTTCCCTATTCTGATTCTTGTGCTCTTCCTAACCTTGAAATACATGGAGGCCTACCTTTTCCTCTTTTCTTTTGGCTTGATGGGTGTACTGAGGGCAGTGAGAGTGGCTACTACCTCTCTTTCCAAAGTCTCAGGGGACACTTCTCCTTGTTTTGTCTTTTCTGCCCCTTTTTCTCCTCCTTCTATTTCTCTTTCTATCTCTGTTTGCTCTGTTTCTTCAGATTTCTCCTCCTCTATATTAGTTTCTTCCTCCTTCCCTTCTTGTTCTGCTAAGTCACTAGTTGCTTCACCTTCTCCCCCTTGCTGCTCTTCCTCCTCACTGCCAGTAGGACTGATATCATAGGTTAGGGCTTTTATGTCATCCTCTGTTGTCATGTTTCAGAAGATTTCCCATGCTACAGGGAGTCTAAATGTATGGAGGGATTCTTCCACTAAAATTTTGATTAATCCATGGTGAGTGAGCTACTCTAAATTCCCTGCTTGAACTTTAGTGTTGGAGTCAATGAGAGACAGCAGGAGGAAGTAGCGGATGTTGAGCTTCTGAGGGGCTGGAGTGTCCATGCCATATCTTAATTCATGAAGGATTCTAAATTGGTAACCATAGATAATGCTGTACCTCCCCTCACAGGAAATATATTTGATTATTTGGTAGCTAACGTCATCCCACGGATATGGTATGCCAGCCCTTCTAATGCCATTTTTATCCTCTACATGGGTTTCATTGTTTTGGAAGAAGTTTTTCTTAGCAGCCCGGCCAATTGTTTCCCATCCTTACTCCAAGGAAATCCAAGAGGAAGGGTATTGACCCTACTAATAAATTCAGGGGTTATCTCCATGGAAAGACCTCTAAAGGTAACAACGACATGTGTTCTGGTGTGAGGGACCAAAGAGTGGGAAAATTCTTGAGCAATTTCCTCATCAAACCCTCAGAATTTCTCAAAAACGTTCATCCAACTTGCTCTTGTGAATATGTCTAGTACTTGGGGATGTGCATGGAGCTTGGAGGAGTTGGTGGGCTCCTTCCTCATAAAACCTCCTATCATTTTGTTTATGCTTCTTTGGGAAACCAAATGTGGAGAAGGAGACAACAATTTTTGAAGAAAAACAGAGAAACAAAGAGACTATTTTTTTATAGAAATAAGCAGATTTTTTTTATGTATTTCCTCCACCTAAAGGCTTGATTTCACCCTTGAATTTAAACCACTGCTTACATATTTTGATATTCAATGGGGGTATGCATGGAACCTACCTCCTCAGCCCGAGAATCGTGCTAAAACCCGTGTTTTCTCCCTTCAAAACAACTCATTGGCCCTCCTGTAGAAGATTGTTGTCCCTCCTGTAGAATCCCTGTAGGTGCTCCTGTAGAACCTGTAAGTGCTCTGTAGAAAACGTCGAGAGCAGGGTTATGGGAGAGATTAATGGAGAACGATGGTTACAAGGCTGTGATGGCATGAGGAGATTGCAGGAGCGGAGTTTCGAGGAGAGAATGAAGGAAAAGGTGGTGAGAGTGTTCAGGGAGGAGTACTTATTACTTTTTATGGATATTTCTGGTGATGGAGGGTGAGATGGCAAAGTGTACATTGGCCATATTCGGACCGTTGGTCTCCACCTACCTTGTCATCATGGCCCTTTCCTCGTAATCATCCCTCATGATTGCATCGAAGTTCACACTTCCTCCACTATTTGTCCTTGACATATTTCTTGCATTGACTGTGCGCACGTGTGAGTGACATCTTTGGATGAGTGGAGTCAACTAGATCAAGGTGGCCAAGTTAATTGGCCACCTTTCCCTTGTTCAACCTCAACCATCTCATTACTTTTGCATGCCTTCTAATTACACAAATGCAAATAGAGGAGCGGGTTAGTTACTTACCTGAGATTCGAATGTATTTGCTTGTGAGGTTCTGTGGTTCTTCCTCTCTGCTGCATGCCCTTGTTTCTTTTGATGCATGCTATTTGCTTGCTGATGTGTGGTTGTGCCTTGTGTAGGTTCTTCTCTCACTGGATCTGAGCTTCAGGTGTCTTCTTCAACCTTCATATTTGCATCCTCTTGCTGCTAATGCTGGATTTTAATGGGATCAACTGCTACAGGAATTCCTATAGGAGATCCAGTAGCTGCTTCTCCCCTTGAAATTTTAGTTTCTTTCTATGCTTAGAGCTGTGAGGATCATGCCAAAGATGTAGATAGAGATGGAGTGGTAATAGGTAGGCTTCAGGTGAGTTTGATGGTGCTGTTCCCTTTCTTATTTTTTCTTTTCCTGAAGAACTGTTTTTTCTGTGCTTTCTTGGACAGGAAGAAGAATGATGCTTGGGGTGTGATGCAAGCTTGGACATCATGGAAAGAAGGTTTGAAGAGTGCAAGAGGATTTATAGATTTTGTATGAAGCTTCCCTGTCCTTCAAACTACTTTTTATATCCATTTTTTGCGCTCTATAATTCCTACAGGAGCCTCCTGTAGAAAACACAAAGCTTCCTGTAGAAAACACAGTTTTTGAAAAATAAGCACATTGAGGTGAAAAAAATGCCAAGAATGATGGAGAAAGGTGTGGGAAAGTAGTATAGGTGTTGGTGTTGGTTTTAGGGCTCCCTTGGCACCTTCTGCTGCTTCCTGTAGTCCTCCTGCAAACTTACAATGCAACTGGAAATTCATTTTTTTTTTTGAAAACTAGGGCGCCTCAGGGAGGTTTTCACCTTAATTACCTGCCCTGGGCGCCTCCAAGGGAGGTTTTCACTCAGGGATCTTATTTTTCTCTCTTATTTTTTTTTGACATCAGTGGGCCTCCTCAGAAGAGGTTTTCAACCCAATGATGGGACTCAAGCGCATCATGTAGGTTTTCGCTTGAGTCCTCATTTTTTATTTTTTCTTTTTCTTTAGTGAGTGGGTGAAGTGGAGGCTAAGACATGCTCCACTACCATCACTATCTTATTCAAATCTTCAATGAACTCTTGCTTGGAGAGGGTTTCTTGTATACTTTCAACCAATGTCCATTGACAAGCATGGGGATGGCTTCATCATCAATGGTTCTGATCATAACTGAACCATTGTCATTGCATTTCTCCACAGTGTAGGGTCTCAACCATCTTGTCCTTAGTTTGCCCTTGAAATATTTATATCTTGAATCATAGAGTAGTTCCCAATCTCCCTCTTGGAATTGCTTCTCCTTGATGTTTTTGTCATGCCATATCTTTCTCTAAAGCTGAATTACCTTTGTATGGAGAAGGGCCTGCATTCTGTGTTCATCCAAACCATTGAGATGAAGTAATCTTTCTTTCTTTGCATGGCTGAGGTCTAGGTCTAGCTGAGCTACCATCGTCAGGGTATTGAATTCAAATTCTATTGACAACAAAAACTTCTTCCCATAGACCAGTTCATAGGGTGTGAATCCTATAGTGGTATTCCAAGTTGTGTTGTAGGCCCAAGTGGCCTCAACTAATCTGTCCACCCAGTCTTTTCTACTGTTGCTCACTACCTTTGTTAGGATCCCTTATAATGCTCTGTTACTGACCTCCACCTACCCATTGGCTTGTGGATGGTGAGGGGTCGAAGTCCTATGCTTGATTCTATGATGTGTGAGCAGGTCTTCAATCAAATTGGAAGTAAACTGACTACCTTAATCTGTGACCAATTCTCTTGGATACCCGAACTTGTAGGATATGTTCTCTCTAAAAAATTCAGCTACTTTTTCCTCTATCACTGCTTTGATTGCTTTTGTCTCTGTCCACTTTGTCAGGTAATCGTTGCACATAATGATGTATTGCTACTGCCTTGAAGGAGGGCTGATAGGCCCCACAAAGTCCATGCCCCACTTCTCAAATGGCTCAAAGGTCACTTGAGGTTGCATGGGAATTTCATCCTTTGGAGCAGGTTTCCCCATCCTCTGACATCGATCACACTGGTTGGTATATCTCCTCACATCCTGATGAAGAGTGGGTCAGTAGTAGCCTGCTTGCAGTATATTGAAGGCAATTATTTTTGCTGCAAAATGACCTCCACAAGGCCCATCATGATAGGTCAGGAGGATGTCAAAGACTTCCTCCTCCCTGACACATCTTCTCAAGATATGATATGGGCCAAGTTTGAAGAGATTGCCCCCAATCCAGGTGAAAAGGGAACTTTTCCTTACTATCTTTCTCTTCTCTTTTGAGGACAGGTGTGGTGGAAACTGTGCTGAAACCAAGTAGTTTGCTATATCAGCAAACCATGGAGAGAGTACTGAGATAGCAAACATATGTTCATCTGGCATTTGGTCATCCACCATTCCTTCTTCACCTGCAGGCAAATTTACTCTAGACAAAAAGTCAGCAATAACATTTTCTTTACCAGGCTTATCAATAATGGTCAAATCAAACTGTTGCAGTAAAAGCAACCATCTAATAATGCGAGCATTCACATCTGGTTTGTTCATTAAATATCTAATTGCAACATGATCAGTGTGCACAAAGGTTTGATAGCTTGTGATATAATGTATGAATTTGTTTAAGGAATGCATGACAGCTAGGAGTTCCTTCTCGGTCACTATATAGTTTAACTCGACCTTTAACAAGTTTTTGCTTATAAATTATATGGCATAAGGCAATTTTTCATCAATTTGTCCCAAGGCTGCTCCTATTGCTTTGTTCAAGGCATCTATGTGAACGTGGAAAGGTAGGGCCTAGTTTGGGCCTCTCAGAATTGGGGTAGTCACGAGCTTGCTCTTCAAGGTATCTAGGGCCTCTTGACAGTTTTCCGACCATATGAACTCGACATCTTTACCTAAGAGGCCAAACAAAGGAGAGGCTAGCTTGCTGAAATCTTTAATGAATCTTTGGTAATACCCAGCTAAACCTAGGAAAATTCTGACATCTCTCACTTTTTGAGGAGGTGGGACCCTTTGGATGATGGAAATTTTGTTGGGGTCCACTTGCAATCCCTGTTGAGATATTGCATGACCTAACACGGTCCCTTCAGTCATAAAAAATTCACATTTTTCCAGACTGAGGGACAAGTTCATCTCAATACACTTGTCTAGAACTTTCCCTAGATTAGATAAGGCTTCTTGAAAGTCAAAGCCATAAGGAGTAAAGTCATCCATGTATATCTCTACTACATCATGAACTAATTCAGAGAATATACTCAATACCGCTCTTTGGAAAGTGGCAGGAGCATTACACAAACCAAAAGGAAGGACCCAGTATGCAAAGGTACCCCAAGGACAAGTGAAAGTGGTCTTATCTTAGTCTTCTAGGCTGATTTGAATCTAATTGTACCCGCTAAACCCATCTAGGAAAGAAATTTTTTTTTTTCCTGCTAGACTGTCTAACACTTGTTCTATGAAAGGTAAAGGGAAATGGTACCTTTTAGTTGATTTGTTCAATTCCCGATAGTCGATACAGATTCTGCACTTACCATTTTTCTTTGGCACTAGCAGCAAAGGAGAGACCCATTCACTGTCAGAGATGGGATAGATGAATCCTACATCAAGAAATTTCTACAATTCTTCCTTAACAATATCTTTAAGTGCTGGATTCATCCTCCTTTGCGGTTGCCTGACTGGCTTGCAATCCTCCTTGATGTATATATGATGAGTACTACTGAAAGGTGCACTCCCTTCATCTCCTTATAACTCCAGGCGAAGGCATCTAGGTGTTTTATCAACAAGCTACATAGTTCCTTCTCCTAGGAAGTGGATAGGGATGGATTGATTTCCAATGTTCTTTTTGGGCCAAACTCTATATTCTTAACACGAAGAGGAGTGGAGTCGGCCACACAGAGATTAGTTGAGGGGTTGTTTTGGGTTTCTCTTACTATGTCTTCTAATGGTGATACACTAGGAGGTGGATTCTGAATCAGATTTTCAATCATATCATCCTCATCTTGCGGTTTCCCCCCATGGAAATTTCTAATGCACAAAGTGGTGCAGAATAGACTTCATCCTCATCTTCCTCCTCCAACCAGAGAGGTAGATCATGTTCTAGCAAGGGTTGGGCAGGAGGATATAGGATTAACTGCTTGGACATATGCCCGTTCTTTATGGTCATGTTCCCAGCTCGACAGCTGATGTAGGCATCGGTGGTAGCCAACCAGGGTCTTCCCAGAATGAGAGGATACCCAGTGAGCTTTGCCTTTGGCTGGAGAACTAAGAAATTAGCAAGGTACTCCCAAGAATCAATGGAGACCATCACATCTTCCACAATCCCCTCAAGGGTCACGGTGGAGCAGTCTGCAAGCTGTAGCACGGTCGTGGTCTTCCTCAAGGAGCCTTGGAGGTTGAGTTTGAGCATTGTGTCCTTTGTCATCACATTAATGGTAGCTCCTAGATCAATCAAGGTGTGTGGGATCATGGTGCCATTGATGTGGACATCGACTACTGGGCTTCCAGGGTCCAGATATTTTGGACAGATTACTTGCCCCAACATCAGGTCAGATAGTTTCCCTATGACATTGATGGTTGGGGCATCCCTCTTGTGCCTTCCTGGATGCCTAAAGCACTTCTCTTTGATCAAGCTATTGCAGATAGGCACATTTTTTATGGCTTGGAGGAGTTGTATCTTCACACATAAATGTTTCAATTCTCTTAGTTCAGTTTCTTCTGGGGTAGGCTGGACTGTTGTGGATAGTCTCTCAGGAAAGGGTGGATTTTCTTTAGGTTCGATTTCCTCTTTATCTTCCTCAACCTCCCTGGGTGGAGGCTGGCTATCTAGGAGAACTTTCCCAGATCGCAAGTTAATTTCCTGAATCTCCACAGCATAAGTCGGGCATGATGGTTCCCCACTATACACTTGTTGAGCTTATCTGTTGTTCGGGTTTGGATTTGGCTGGGCAAGCATTTGGGGTTGCTTTGGTGGAGTAGGAGGTAACAGTTGTGGTTGGGCAGGTGGTGGAGGCAAAAGAGCAGGAGGAGAGTTGTATTGGGGCCTCCACCCCTGATGAGATGCATTCCACTGAGGCTGCGACTGAGCATAGGATTGAAATGAATGGGTGGCTAGTTGGGCATGATATGGAGATGTGAAGGACCAAGGAGGAGGTGTGGACCAGGAAGGATGAGCAAGGGGGCCCGAGAAGGTATGGAAGTGACTTGGTTGGGGTTGTAGTATGCCTGAGATGTCCCTCGCATCCCCTGCTAGTATGGTCTAGGTCCATGCGGCCTTCTTTGGTTTATGTAATAGAGCTATTCAGTGACTCCCTCAGCCCCTTAATATACAACTTTAATTCCGGGTAAGGAAGGACACTTGTCAGTAGAATGATTTTCTTCACAGACTGAACAAACTTTTATAGAGTTCAATGGGCATTCATTCCTAGGATGCCTCCTGGTGCACCTAGGGAAAAAAATGGCCAAAGCCATCTTTGCTTCCTCTTGTTTCCTTTTGATATGCAAGGTATCCATTTGCATGGAAAGAGTTTGCAACATCTCACTCTTGAAGTCTTCCAACATGCTTCCAATTTCTCCTTCAATGGATGAGTTAGAGGAAGAGGTATTGGCTATGGGTTGACTCCCCCTACCTTTCTTTCTGGCTGCTCTAGAATGGTTCCTGAAAACAGTCTTTATGTCCTCATAGGACAGTTGGTAGATGTCTCCCCTAGCCAGTAGATGGAGGGTGTCTAAAAGATCTTCCCGAATTCCCCTGAGTAGGACTAGCTTCAGAGACTTAGGGTCAAGTGTACACCCGGCCCTTTTGTAATTGAGCTGGAACCTCTCCTCATAGTCTTCCAGGGACTCATCATTTCCTATAGTCATTCAGAGAATTTCTTCTTTAGTATCTTTTGACCTAAAATAGTCTCGATACTTGTTGTTAAAGGCTTGTTGCATTTGAGCCCAAGTTGTGATGCTATTGCCAAGTAATCCCATGAACCAGTGCAAAGCTGCATCCTTGAGAGTAGAAGGGAATAGTTTCAACTTTTGCTCGTCTTCTGCATAGTCATAGGTTCGACAGATAACAACAAAATCAAACAAAAAGGTCTTAGGATCCTTTGTAGTCAGACTATGGAAATGAGGTAGGGCAGAAGGGCTTATATTCTTCATTTTGGTGTCCCCACTGGTCTCCCGAATGGGAAAGGTACCATCTATTCTCTCTCCATTCCCCCTAGCATTTCTATGTTCAACCATTGGCTCCAAAGGAATGTTTTATTCTTCTTCTTCCCCTATAGGTTCTTCAAATATGTCTGGTTGTTCACCTAAGGGTTCTTCTTGATCACATCCACCAAAGAAGAGAGAAGATTGGCTGTGTGAAGTAGTGGGGATGTTGGGAAAGAATTTTCCCGAGTTATCTCTATTCCTACGAGGCATGAAAGGAAATATTTTTGGTTGGTTTTTGTTTCTTTTTCCCCACACTGATAGTACCTGCAAAACTAAAATTGATTGAACAAAACAAATTGCAACTAGCTGAAATAAACTTGCTGAATGGAAATTTGCAGAATTGAAGAGGAAAGCAAGGAAATGCAGAACTTGAAAGAAAATAATGACTAGTCTACTCTTGCTGAAATGAAATGCAGAACTTGAAGGAAAAGAAAGGACTAGTCTACTTTTGCTGAAATAAACTATTAGCAGAATGTTGCAATAGAAAATAGAAGAAAGCAGTAATCACAAAATACTATGAAGCTTCCCCGGCAACGACACCAAAAAATATGGTGAGCGCTAGTATTGCAGCAATAATGCTGCAACTCTTGGGCTACCTACTTTACTCTTATCAACCCGGTAGTTCGTAACAAACTTGGAAGCGACAGTGTTATATGCACAAGTACTAGTTCTTACTGCAGATTATCATTTGGTGAGCCGGCACAAGATCACTAGGAGCTCAAGCCAACTTTTATGGATTCAAGAAGAAGCTCTATATGTGATGAAAGGAGGGAAGTACTATTCTACAGATACTATAACTGCAGAAAGGAGAAAGACTGAAATGTAAAGCAGGCCAAGTAATCCTAATTAACCAAATAATCCTACTTTTTCAGAAAGCACTATGAAAAACATGAAAAAAATGCCATTACCTACTCAAGGAAGTAAACAACATCTAACTAAGCTATTTCTGGAAGTAAATGAGCAAAAAACATCTTTTTTATTTTTATGTGAATTTGACATGCATGTGATTTATTGTTTGTGAATGTGGCAGCGAATAGGTGGTGTTGAAGGGTAGTTTTGGGACTTGTGAGGATGTAGGATGGTGTGGTTGGGTCCTAGGAGGTCTTAGGTGGCCTTCTGGAGGCTTTTCCCACACTCGGCCTTCAAAAGAAAGCCTACAGGAAAATCTACAGGAGGAAAAACAACGTTCTATAGGAGGCCTACAGGAGGAGGCCGAGAGCAGTTTTGGCTATTTTGAGGGTGTGAGAGTGGGTGGAAAAGGTGGATGAAGGTTGGAATGAAGTGTTAGGGCACCTAGGGTCTACCAAGAATCATTAGGAGAGAGAAAGATGACTAGATTTGCTCAAGGAGAGAGGAAGAAATTCTATGGAAAATGCAGGAAACTAAGGCAGAATTGAGAGGAGAATTTGGCGACCTGTAGGGCATGGATCAGATGGAGGATGGGATGGCTGATAGGTTGTCCTGCTGCTAGAAGATATCTGCTACAAACAACTGATAGTCAACCAATGAGATTAAGCAAGCAATGAAATAAGTGCATCTAGAAAAACAGAGTTTTGCATCAAACTAATCTAACCTATGATCTATGCAAGGAAATGCTGATAATTGCTACATGAAAGGAAAGCATGGAAGAACACTATGGTAAATAAAGATGTGAGCATGATGAAGAAGTTTTGAAGCAAAGGAAACTAGACTATTAACCAACTAAAAAGCTGTAAACACTAGAAGTCCTATGAATGAGGAAAATCTGTGTTTTTGGGGCAGCAAGAGGGTCTTTGCCTCAAATCATGGTCCTGGAGGGAGGAAGAGAGGGCAAGGCACTATTTCCAGCCTTTTGGATCTTTTCTTTATCACTGCTTAACTTGCTATAGAAATCACAAATGGAAGCAAACTATTGAATCATCAAAAACAACCTATTCTTCACCAAAAAAGAAATACATCTAACAACAACCTAATCTACAAACTGAAATCAAACATACAAATACAAGTAAAGAGGAGCTTGGATGATTGGATTGGGCCTTAACCCAAGAGCTTCAGCCCTTTGAGGTAACTCAATGCTAACTCAAAAAGTATTCCATCTTTATTTCAAAACAATAACAAGATTACATGAAACTGTCACAAAAATAAGCTCAAAGTTGAGCAAAGTTTACATAAGCAAAAGTACAACAAAAATCCAAAAACAAATCCCACCCTAGTGAGGCCTTAGGCCTCTCTACTTATACCAATGAATCTACCAATAGCTTCCTTAAAATCAGGGAGGCTTGGCTCCCAAAACTCGAGATAATCAACAATCATCTTCCACTTGCTCGATTGCCTTCTAGTGCATGACTTGGCTGCTTGTACTCCGAGCTGAATGAAGGGGAATTCGAAGTGAGGAGTAATAAATGAGGGGGATTCCCTCTTATAAGTCCTCTCCTTTTTCCACTTCGATTTATTTCTGCCATTTGTTCACTGGTTCCTTGACTTTGACCTCAAAAGTCATCAATAATCTGCATTAAACACATGTTAGACCACATGGCATCATAACTAACTCAACTCAATCTAGAAGCATAAATATAATCAGAAAATCATACAATAAGCTAAGAGAATGGTTGATTTGACTAGGTTAGCAGGTAAAATGAGCCCCATATAATTACCCATTTATGAGGCTCATCAACAATAATTACATTATCTATGATTTTCCTATTGGGCACAAAACCTCCTTGATTTTCAGATATTATTGTTGGAAGAACTTCTTTGATTCTATTTGTAATTATTTTAGTGATGATCTTGTAAGAGAAATTGAAAAGAGAGATGAGACCAAATCTATTGAAGGTGGAGGGGTTGGCTTCTTTTGGGACTAGTGCAAGATAAGAGGATTTTGTATTGCTTCCATTTTTTTTTTGAAGATGTTCTTCACCATTCTTAAGAAATCCTTTCTTATTATGTTCCAATGATGTCTGTAAAAAGCTATGGTAAAGCCATCTGGCCCTGGGGCTTTGTCTAGATGTAGGCTCCATATGGCCTCCACTACCTCTTCTTTTGTTATCTCTTTGCATATTTATGAATTTTTATCTTATTTTATTTTATTTTTTGTATGCTGAAGAAAGCTTTCATACTCAACTGTCTCTTCACTGGATGAAAGTAGATTTTAAGCATGCTTGTGGGTTGTTTTTTTTAGTTCCTCTGCGCCTTTGACCTCTTTTCCATCCACATGTATTTTTTCTATATGGTTTCTTGCTCTTCTTATTTTGATGGTGATGTGAAAGAAGGTTGTGTTTTTATCCCCTGCCTTGAGGCAAAGACTTCTGGATTTCAGTCTGGCCTTTTCTTCCTCTTTCCTGTTTTCCCTGTATATTTCCCAGAAAATCTCCTTCTCTCTTAAATAATCCTGCTTGTCTTTTTCTTTATTTTCTTTTTCAACTTTTATGTTGTCCATTTTATTTTGCAGGTCTGTTTTCCTTTTTTATTTATTTATTTCATTTTCTATTGCCCATTCCTTGATCTTGGTTCTTAAATTTTTTAATTTTGTTTCCTAAATATATTGGGGTGATCCTGAGATTCTTGGTGCCCGTGCTTCCTTGATTAGTTTACTAAATTCTGTATTGCTGTCCCATATTGGGCTGTATCTAAATGGAAGGGGTCCTTGGTTTTCCATTTTTCCCATCATTATTTCCATTGTCTTGTGATCTGATGCCGTGGTATGAAAGATTTTTTATTTAATTGAGTTGTGGACTGCTGCAATGTTCTCTTGAATCAGAATTCTATCAAGCCTTTCTTTAATATTATTTTTGCCCACTCTTTTGTTGCTCCAGGTATATTTTCCATTATTTGGGGGTATGTCTATTAAATTGTATTGCTCCATTATTGCTTCCAAAGCGTCCCTAGATGGGTTTGTGTGATATGTCCCTCCAAACTTCTCATCTATACTTCTTACCAGATTTAAATCCCCTCCAAGGATTATTTTCCCTGTCTGTATTTCATTCAATGCTTCCTTTATGGTGTTCCAACATTGCTCTTTTTCCTTGTAATGATTGGGGGCATATATATTTATGAAACTATACTTCTCTTTTGTGCTTGTCTGCTTTAGATCTGTTTGTATTCAGTGCCAATCCTTCTTTTGTTGTATCATTTCCCAATGTCCTTTTTTCCATATTGCACAGATTCTGCCTGAAGCTCCTATTGCCTGAATTGCTTCCCCTTCATAGTTTTTGAACCTTTTTATTATTTTTTTAGTTTCTTGGGTATTTGTTTTGGTCTCCTGAATCATAAGAATGTCTGGATTTTCTTTTGCTAGAATGTCTCTTGTGGCATTTTATTTAAAGGATGATCCCAATCCCCGACAATTCCAGGAGACCACTATCATTATTTATTTTTTGGGTGATGCAAGGGACCTTTCCCTCTCTATTGGCTTTTGTCGTTGTTTCCTAAGATTTTTCCCAAAAAGGATTCCATTGGTTGTTGCATACCTAATGCCATTTCCTTTGCTGCAGCTTCATCCCTCAGCTCTTTGTTTGATTTTCTTCCCGTTTTGTTTTGTTTCTTTTTGTTGTTTGATAGTTTGTTTTTTTTTGTGTTCCGTAGTTTGAAGAGTTTCCTTTCACTAGTTTCTTGTTAGAATTCTTTCAACTGAAGGGTGTGGTGGAGATTGAGTGTTTGAGATCGGAGGGGATGCTAGGGGGTTGAGGGTATGGTGGGGGGGGGGGGGTGGTAGGGGGAGGATCTGGGGGAAGAGGGGGCTATGGGATCCAATGGCCCAAAAGGATTTAGGCTAATAAGAGAAGAGGTGTTGTCTGCTTTTGGAGATGAAGGGAGGTGATCAGAGGGGGCGATGGGTTGCGATGAAGAGTGAGGTGGTTGTTTATTGGATGTCTTCTCCCTTTTAGCCTGCTCCCATTTGTTTTTTTAGTCTTCTACATTTTCATTTTCATTTTTTTTTTTGTACATCTATTATCAAAATGACCATATTCGTGACATACCTTGCATTAAAAGGAATTTTCTCGTAATCCAGCTGTTGGATGTGTGTCCATTGATCCACTTTGATTTTGATCACCTCTGGAAGCCCTTTTCCTAGATCCACTTCTACGCAGATTCTGGCGCATGCATGCATATTTTCCTTTGGTTCGCACCTGTCTATGTATTTCCCTACTGCATTTCCTATAGCTTTGACTGAGTCATCTCCCCAATAGTGAAGGGGAAGGTGCGGCAGCCTGACCCAGACTAGGACAACACTGGGCACATCCATTTCTGGGTCAAAATCTGGTGTCCATCTGTTCATATACAATCCTCTTGTATCCATGAAGTATGGGCCATTCCTAAATATCAGATCACGATCCTCCTTGGTTTCAAAGTGGAAGGTGTAGTATCCTCTTCCACAGAACCTGATTGATATTTTCCCATTTATTGACGCAATCTAGTTCCTTTAAACCCATTTCTGGATTGTCTTGGGTGAGGGCCATAACCCAGTGAACTGCCCAACTAATCCACACTTTGCCAAGGATACAGCTGCTGTACGGGGGAGAGCAGGGGGATGGAAGATTTTAGGGATGTCTTCCAATCTTTTAACAAACTTGGTTATTGACGGACGATTTTTAGTTGGACCCATTGCTGAAATGAGAGAGGTGAATGCTTTTGCTATTTCCTCGATTTCCTAGTGGTGATCTGGGGGAGGATCTCCGTCCTCTGGGGGATCCATCAAAACTCAGCCTCAGCGGCAGGAGGCCACTTAAGGAGCAACTAAGTGTTGCGATCTTCAGGCTAGCAGGCTAGGGCTGCGCAACAACGGTAGTGGCATCAAAAAAAGGTAGTGAACAGGCTTGTCTTATTACTAATGGGAAAATAAATTTTTTTATCCATATGCGATTTGAATTTTGGCATTTGATATTGACATACATAGAACATTTTATGGATATTTTTCATGAAATATGCTCTTTACAATTATAGGAACTAATGAGAAACCAAGGTTTGACCCTAATGAGGGGAGGGGTATGTTATGACTCACACTAGACAATAAGAGTGATACAAGTCATTATGAGAGGATAAAGCACAAGTTGCAAGATGATTATTTTCATATTATTTCTAATGTGGAATACCAAAAAGGGAATCCATGTTAAGGCTCACATAGGATACAATAAAATTTGATATATCCCTAAACCCAAATATTTTGAAAAGGTTGAAGATAGAAATTTCAAATTTTGCACACTACAAGTAGCTCCAAAAGTAGTAATAGTAGTTCAGGAAATGGTGATGGAGTTGATGACCCTAAGAACCCTAAACAAGCTAAGGAGTATGTAGTAATCACTTCTTCCAAGAAGAAGAGGTCCATTCCTAGTAAATTTATTAAATGTTTGGGTAGTTTTATAGACAAATATAAGCAATGTAAGCATTCAAATAAAACGAAACAAACCTAGATTTGAGTAAAATGCATCCATGAATTATAGTTTTCATTTAATTTAATGAATATAATAAGGATAATAATGTTGTGGAAGAAGATATCAAACAATTTAAGATAACTAAACTACCCTACACCATGCCAATTCATGGGGGATTCACTGGGAGAGCAATACCATACCACATGCATTCATATTAGGGGGTATATATTGAGGAAAAAATGACAATATATTGAGCATATAATAAGGGGTAAATGGTTTTTATATTGGAAGGTATAAAAAATGGAGCTCAAAGTTAATGAAAAAATATAAAGGGGTCAAAACAATATTAATGAAAAATAGATACCTACAATATCTAGTGAAAGTAGGGGGTTTTTAAATTGAGAAGGTGTTTTGGGTTTGCATTGGTAGGGGGTTAAATACTATGATTTTAAGAGGTATTTTCCAATATGTATTATGTTAGGTCCCTATAATACTAGTGTATTCCCTCATTTTTATTATCAGTGTAGCCCCCTATTTTTATTGTTGTGCCCATGTAGTCCCCATAATGTTATTATTGTGCTCCATAAAATCCCACTATTGTAATTATTGTACCCTTGCATTATTATTGTTATGTTGGCTCTAATTATATTGTGACCCCTTATACTCCTATATAACAAAAGAGGTTTTTTCATTTGAATCATCCAAGAATTGTTCATTTATGTAATGTAAAGGAGGTTCCCCCTTTGAAGAGGATAATTTTTAAATAGTTGATATATCTATTTCTGAGCTAGTTTCATAACATTTGGTATCAAAGCTTTGGATTCTAGGGTTTCACTACTTCAAATAAGCCATTATGGAATTTTCGCTATAACTTTTTTTCTATGAAGCTTTAGAAGTTGAAATTAAAATCATGTATTTGAAATCTTGGTGAACCTTGTATACAAATTTAAGATCTTGTTTCTCTATATTTTCAGAGATATGATCCGAGGAAGTTAGGGTTTTTGTAGGCTCCAAAATTCCATCTCAAACAGGTGACCTTGGGAAAATCATCATAACTTTATCTCGGAGCATAGGATTTAAATTTTGTGAAAAGGGGCAAAAACAGGATAGGCTGTAGTTTCTTAGGTATCGTTTTCAGGGCCAAAAGTCGAAACGATGATACGTGGAACTCCATACAATTTTTCTCTACTGAACCAATCTATAATCAGGGCATTGTGAGAGATTGGGCATAACGATTTCTTGAAGAATCCAATCTCGATCAGACTTGTGGGGTTCGAAAGAGGACTCATATGGATAACATAGGACAAAATTTAAAAACTTGGAGATCCGAAATTACAGAGTTACAATTGTTTCAAGATCAAGCTCCTAAAAGTAAGAAAAATTTGTGTATTTAAAAAAAATTGCCTAACTTCTGTTTGAAAAATCAGTTTGAAGTGATTCAAAGGGCATAATGAAGCATAGATATCATTGTTTGATTTCAAAATGACTTGAAGCAAGAAAATGGAAACAACTAGTGAACAACCTGTTGGGTTGTGTTATATTCTTTCCACGACTAGCCCACAGAGTTAACCGGGGGTTAGAGGGGAGGTCACAGGGGGTTTGAGGCATACCCGTAACTCGACTTTGCACCCCATAAAATTTTGGTTTTGGACCCTATGTTAGGTTGGGCGGACCCACCTATGGTTTTGTGCATGATTTTCGCACATGTTTTTTGGACGCAATGGTTTTTCGATCCATGGTATTGGATGCTTCAGCATGTATAAATATGTCTTATAATATTGAAAGGAACATAATGAAAAATCAAGCTGGTAGTCCCGGTTTTGGGCTCGAGGGAAAATGTCTGTGTATATGTGTTTTATGTGTTATGCTCTCACATTGTTTATTTTATGTGTTTTAGAATTCGTATGTAGGTAATTTCTGTATGAGGTTAAAACCTACATTTGGTATCAGGGTTGTTTTGGCTTCAAGGGGACGCCTTTGGTTGCTGAGGGGTTTCGCTCGGGCCTGTGATAGACCTTGTTCAATGGGAGATCTGCGAGATTGATTCTAGTGGTAAAAGAAGATGGCGAGCTGTGGAAAGATAGAGTTCAAGAAATTTAATGGTCAGAGTTTTGAGTTGTGGAAACTCAAGATGGAGGATCTGTTGGTGGATAAAGACTAGTGGATCATGGTAGATTCGGGTACTAAACCAACGGGAGTGTACGATGAAGAATGGAAGAAGTTGGATCAGAAGGCAAAGAGCACAATACGATTGTGTGTCTCAGATTCAGTATTGTTGAACGTATCAGGGGAAGCTACGGTGAAGGCTTTGTGGGAAAAGTTAGGGACTTTGTACCAATCTAAGTCTCTGGTGAAGAAACTATTCATGCGGAAAAAGTTGTATAACCTAAGGATGAAAGATGGAGACTTGGTGACAGAGCATCTGAATGAATTTAATACTGTGGTAAGTCAGTTAGCATATGTTGATATTAAAATTTAAAATGAAGATAAGTGCATCAGTTTCTTGTGTTCTCTACCAGATTCGTGGGATAGTCTGGTTATTGCAATAGGTAGCAATGAAACTACTTGCAGTTTGATGAAATAGTCTCAGCCTTGCTGATGGAGGAGATGAGATGGAAAAATATGGAGAGCCAGAATGGTGATGCCTTGTCTGTACGAGGACGGTCCCAGAACAGAAACAAAAATAAGTCATCGAGTGGGAGATCTAAATCTCTAGGGAAACTTGTAAAGGTGGTGTGTTGGAAATGCGGAAAGGAAGGGCACTACAAAAGGGACTGTAAATCTAAAGCTCCTGATAAAGGAAATGGATCTGATGATGCCCCTTTTGCAGAGGCGAAAACCACCTCAGATGAAGGTGGAGATATGTACTTAGCTTCTTCAAGTACACATGTAGATCATGAGGCATGGTTGATTGACTCAGGTGCATCCTTTCACTTCACTCCCCATAGAGTGTGGTTCTGCGAGTATGAGAAATATGATGGTGGTGATGTCTTCTTGGGGGATGATAGGAAGGCTAGAATCATTGGTCGTGGAAAAGTAAAGTTGAAGTTGCAAGGTGGAAGGGTTAGAACACTTCCGGGTGTTCTGCATATTCCTGCACTATCCAGAAATCTGATTTCTGTAAGCAAGTTAGATGATGCAGGTGTAAAAACAGTGTTCGAGAAGGATACTTTCAAAATGGTTCTAGGAGCACTCGTATTGATGCGGGGAGTTCGAATTGGAACTTTGTACAAGCTGCAAGGTAGCACTGTCATTGATGGGTGCAACAGTTCTGTGGTTCCTAAAAGTGGAGCAGAAAATCTAGTGGTCTCTGGAGAGAAGACCATGTTGTGGCATCAAAGGCTTGGACATATTGGAGAGAAGGGCCTTCAAATACTTCATGGTAAAGGTATGGTAGAAGGTAAGAGTAATCGCTCTCTGGATTTTGATTTTTGTGAAAATTGTGTATATGGGAAGCATAATCGGGTGAGTTTCCCCTCTGGTAGTAAGAGGGAGAAACATATATTAGAACTTGTGCACATTGATGTGTTTGGACCTGTGAAGGTTCCATCACTGGGTAAGTTTGTGTACTATGTATCATTTATAGATGACTTCTCAAGGAATACATGGATATATTTCCTAAAGAAGAAATCTGAAGCCTTTGACAGGTTTAAATAATTTAAGGCTCTCGTGGAAAATCAGACAGAGAAGAAGATAAAGGTGTTGAGGACAGATAATGGTGGAGAGTTTTGCAGCAAGGAATTTGAAGAATTCTGTAAGAAGTGTGGTATAGCATGCTAGAAGACTACTCCATATACACCTCAGCAAAATGGAGTTTCAAAAAGAATGAACAAGACGTTGATGGAAAGGGCAAGAAGCATGCTCAGGGGTGCCGGGTTAGGATAGGAATTCTGGGCAGAGGTAGTGGATACTGCATGTTACCTGGTCAACAGGTCACCTTCATCAGCGTTGGAGGATAAGACTCCATAAGAGGTATGGATTGGTAAGAAACCATCTCTTTCACGTCTGAGGGTATTTGGATGTGATGCATATGTACATGTTCCAAAGGAGAAAAGAACCAAGTTGGATAGTAAATCTGAAAAGTCCATCTTTATTGGGTATAAGGATGGTTTAAAGGGATATAAGTTTTGGAACCCAGTAACAAGGAAGATTTTGTATAGCCGAGATGTGGTGTTCAGAGAGGTGAAAGATGTTATTAAACATGAAGTCTAACCAAAGGAACCTGAGAAGATAGAGTTTGAGCTAAAGGAGGAAGAATCAGACTCTACAACAGAGGAGGAATCAGAAGATGAAGAGCCACAAACTCTGGCTGTGAGAAGATCAGTTCGAGAAAGAAGGAAACCAGAAAGGTATAGTCCATCTTCTTTCTGTTCAAATTTTTCTTTGTCTGTTACTGATGATGATTCCAGAACTGTGAAGGAAGTAGTGGATTCAGAGGATGGAAAACTCTAGAAAGAGGCCATGGTTGATAAAATGTCATCTTTGCACAAAAATGAGGCTTGGGATTTGGTGGAGTTGCCGGCTGGAAGGAAAACCATTGGCAACAAATGGGTGTTAAAAAAGAAGACAAATGTAGAAGGAAAAGTGGAGAAATACAAATCTTGGTCGGTAGAAAAAGGTTGTTCCCAGGTGCTGGGAATTGATTTTGGTGATATTTTTTCTCCTTTTACCAAGGTAAGTTCTATTAGGTTACTTTTATCCGTTGCTGGTACTTTTGATTTTGAGGTAGAACAGATGGATGTGAAGACAACATTTCTTCACGGGGATCTAGAAGAGGAGATCTACATGAAGCAACCTAAAGGTTTTGCGGTGAAGGGTAAAAAAGAACTAGCATGCAAGTTAAAGAAGTCTATGTATGGGTTAAAACAATCACCAAGGATGTGGTATCAGAAATTTGATACATTTATACGGGGACTTGGCTTCACAAAAAGCGAAGCAAATCACTGTGTGTATTTTAAATTAATTGGTGACATGTTATTTATCTGGTCTTGTATGTGGATGATATGTTGTTGGTTGGAAATGACAAAGAAATTATCCAGGATTTGAAGACCCAATTGTCATCCAAATTCGACATGAAAGATCTTGGTGCTGCAAACTATATTTTGGGCATGGAAATTAAAAGAGATCGGGCAAAGGGGAAGCTTTGGTTAAACCAGAGGAAGTATGTTGAGACAATACTGCAGAGGTCTAATATGCAGGATAGTAAACCGGTGAAGGTTCCTATTCATGTAGGTGTAAAGTTATCTGTTGAACAGTGTCCCAAGACACAAGAAGAGGAAGAGGACATGTCCCCTATTCCATATGCAAGTGCAGTAGGTAGCCTGATGTATGTAATGGTTTGTAGTAGACCAGACATTGCACATGCAGTGAGAGTATTGAGCAGGTTTATGTCAAAATGAGGGAAGGAGCACTGGACAAAAGTGAAGCGGGTTTTCAGGTATTTGTGTGGCACTAGTGATTATGGTTTGTGCTACCAAGGAGGACTAGGATTGGACAGAGTGTTGGATATTCATGGATTTGTTGATGCAGACTGGGTTGGAGATCTGGATCAAAGAAGATCTACAAGTGGGTATGTGTTTAACCTATTTGGAGGTGCAGTTAGCTGGATGAGTAAAAAACAGTCTGTAGTGGCACTATCGACTATAGAGGCAGAATACATGGCAGCCACTCATGCAAGCAAGGAAGCAGTTTGGTTGTAGAGATTGTGTTCAAGTATGGGGTTAGTACAGGAAGCTATAAGGATAGACTGTGACAGCCAAAGTGCAATTTTCTTGGCAAAGAACCTTGCATATCATTCAAAGACAAAGCACATTGATGTTCAGTATCACTTTGTGAGGGATATGATAGAAGACAAAAAGGTGTTGCTGGTAAAGGTGGACACTTTGATGAATATTGTAGATGCATTGAAAAAATCGGTGAGCTCTAAGAAGTTCTCTTGGTGTAGAGAAACAATGGGCATTGCAGGGCTGGATAAATGACTAAGCTCTCTTGTGGCCCCGTGTGGAAAGAAAACAACAAGTGGGAGAATGTTGGGTTGTGTTATATTCTTTCCATGACTAGCCCATGGAGTTAACTAGGGGGTTAGAGGGGAGGTCACAGGGGGTTTGAGGTGTACCCGTAACCCCACTTTATGGGGTCCAGGGTAGTGCCCCAGAAAATTTTGGTTTTGGACCCTATGTTAGGTTGGGCGGACCCACCTATGGTTTTGTGCATGATTTTCGCACATGTTTTTTGGACGCGATGGTTTTTCGGTCCATGGTATTGGATGCGATGGTTTTCAGTCCATGGTATTGGATGCTTCGACATGTATAAATATGTATTATAATATTGAAAGGAACATAATGAAAAATCAAGCTGGTAGTCCCGGTTTTGGGATCCTGGGGAAAATCTCTGTGTATATGTGTTTTATGTGTTATTCTCTCGCATTGTTTATTTTATGTGTCTTAGAATTCATATGCAGGTAATTTTTGTACGAGGTTAAAACCTACAGAGCCAAAAATCTCTACTATGACGCATGAAGAAGAAGAAGAAATGCAACATGATATATCAAAATTATGAGACCAAGTGCAACAAATTTTGCTCTCACAAGGAGTAACCAAAAATAAAATGGAAGCTAAGATGGATAGTTTGAAGAATAGCTTAAAATCAGACATGGAAGGTTTGAAGAATGGCATGAAAGCTAATATGGATGGAATGAAAGCTAATATGGATGGTATAGAAGAAAAAAAGAAAGGCAACATGGAAGATTTGAAGAATCGTTTAAAATCATACATGGAAGGTTTGAAGGAAGGTTTGAAAAAGTTGTTGCAAGAAATGCTTCCTAATGGAGAAAAGGTATTAGATGAAACTCATGAAGAGAACAAAAAAAATGTTAATAATGATTTCATAGACTCTAACATTGGATTGAAGACCCACCATATTCCATAGATTGATATGAGAAAGTTTGATGACAAGGATCCGGTAACATGGATACTACAAATGGAGCAATATTTTGATCTTCATAATGTGCAACACACACAAAAGGTACACATTGCAAGTTTATATTTAGAATCCAATTAGTTTGTGTTAGGTCCCTATACTACTAGTGTAACCCCTTATTGTTATTAGTACAACCTCATTATTATATTGTTGTTCCCATATAGTCCCCATATTGTTATTATTGTGCCCCATAGAAGCCAACTATTTTTATTATTGTGCCCTTACATTATTATTGTTATGTTGGCTCTGATTATATTATGACCCCTTAGACTCCTATATATAGAAAGAAGGTCTTGTCATTTGTATCATCCAAGAATTGTTCATTTGTGTAATGTAAAGGAGCTTGCCCCCTTGAAGAGGCTGAGTTTTAAGGTGTTGATCTATCTTTTCTATCTTTTTGTGAGCTGGTTTCATAACATTTAGTATCAGAGCTTTGGATTCTAGGGTTTTGCTGCTCCAAACAGGTCATTGTGACATTTTCACTATAACTCTTTTTCTGCGACGTTTCAGAAGGAAAAAAAAACCCATTTGAGACGAAATCATGCTGAACCTCGGGTCCAAATTTCAGAGCTTGTCTCACTATATTTTCAGAGATATGATTTGAGGAATTTAGGGTTTTTGCAAGCTCCAGAATTTCATCTAAAACAGGTCATCGTGGAATTTTGGCTATAACGTTTTTGCTACAAATTTTCAAAAGCTAAAAAAAAAACCCATTTGAGAAGAAACGCGCTGAACCTCGGGTCCAAATTTCAGGCCTTGGCTCACTATATTTTTGGACATATGATATGAGGAAGTTAGGGTTTGTGCAAACTCATGAATTACATCCTAAACAGGTGACCTTGGGAAAATAGTCATATCTTTCTCTCTGAACATCAGATTGAAATTGCGTAAGAATTTACAGAAAGAGGACAGACTGTATTTTGTTTGGGTATAATTTTTAGAGCCTAAGGTTGAAACAGTGATATGTGGAACGTCGTATACAAGTCACTCTACTGAATTAGTCTATAATTAGGTCATCGTAGGAGATTGGGAATAAATATTTCTTTGGGAATCCAATTGCAATTAGACTTGCATAGTTGCATAGAGGACTCAGAGGGCTATTACAGGATGAAATTTTAGAACTTAGAGATCCTAAATTACAGAGTTATAGTCGTTTCAAGATCAAGCTCCTAAAATCAAGAAAAAGCGAGATGAGGAAGTTTGATGGCAAGGATCCGGTAAATTGGATACTACAAATGGAGAAATATTTTGATCTACAAGGTGTACCACTGTTACAAAAGGTATGTATTGCATCTTCATATTTAGAATGAGATTAATTTTTATGGTATAAAGGACTTTGTTCTCATAAACTACTTGTTACATGGTCAATTTTCATGGAGGAAACGATAACACATTATGAGGATACAAAGAGCAACACCTTCTTTATCCAATTGATAGATCTCAAACAAAAGAGGTCAATGGTAGAGCACATTGAGAACTTTGAAAAATTTAATATAAGGGAAAATGATATCCAAAGAAGCAGAGGATTGATGTCTCCATAGGGACTTTAAAGGACAACATTCAACAGGAGATTCATCTTTGGGAACTCGATTCATTGGAGAAGGCATTTAGGTTGGAAAAAAAGTGGAAATAAAAATTATGGCAACAAGGATGTCTACCCCTCACAACTATAAATATGGAAGTGTTGTTTCTCCTAGCCTTCCACAACCTACAAGGTTGACACCACAACAATTGGATGAAAAAAGAGCAAAAGGGCTTTGTTACAATTCTGATAACAAATGCACTAAAGGTCATAAGTGTGTTGAGAAGAAGTTATTTTACATAGATTATGAAGAGGAGGAAGAAAAGGATCAAGAAACATCAAAAGAAGAGGATATACACCAGGAACCAACCCCAAAGAATGAAGAAATGAATCCGACCATATTTTGTAAATCATTCGCAAGAATTACCACTCCTCAAACTCTCAAGATATAAGGACATATCAAGAAGAAAAAAGTTGAAGAAGTGAAAGATCACATCGAGAAAGAAGAAATGAATCAGATCATATCTTGTAATGCATTGGCCAGAATTACCACTCCTCAAACTATCAAGATAGAAAGACATATCAAGAAGAAAAATGTTCAAGAAGTGAAAGATCACATCGAGCATCAAGAAGTTAATCCGACCATATCTCTTAATGCATTGGAAGAAATTGCCACTCCTCAAACTCTCAAGATAGAAGGACATAGTAAGAAGAAAAAGATTCAAGCAGTGAAATATCACATTGAGCATCAACAACTAGTTCTCCAACTTTTAAAGAATAATGCCACTTTGGTGCAGAATCGAATGAAACAACAGGCAAATCAACATCTGAGTGAAAGAAGTTTTGATGTAGGTGATTGAATATTTTTACGGCTACATCTCAAGCAAGTTATTATGAGAAGGAAATGCTAGCAATACTACATGCACTTAAGAAATGGCGACCTTACCGAATGGGAAGACACATCAAGGTAAAAGTGGATCATGATATAAATACTCTTTAGAACAAAGATTATCTTTAGAAGATCATAAAAAATGGGTCACAAATATGTTGGGTTATGACTTTGAAATCATCTAGAAAAAAGGGAAGCAAAATGTTGTTGTAGATGCACTCTAAAGAAAGGATGAGGATGTGGAAACATTTTTTTTCTATTTCTATTATCCAACTAGATTGGATAAGTGAAGTAAGGGATGAATGGAAGAAGGATGAAGAAGTGTGGCCACTCATTCAAAATTTGCAGAAGATCCCAGTTCAAACAATATTGCCAAAACTTGACGAGGAAGGAAACATCATATTGGAACCTGGAGCAGTCACAGAAATAAGAACCCAACAGCTACGAAATCGATCAATTTCAGAGTATCTCATCAAGTGGAAGAATTTAGCTATTGTAGATTCCACATGGGAGGACAAGAATTTTATACATAAGCATCAAGAACTACTCAAGCATTAAGGACAACACTTTTTGAAGGGGAGGGGCATGTTAGGTCCCTATACTACTAGTGTAACCCCTTATTGTTATTAGTACAACCCCCTTATTATATTGTTGTTCCCATGTAGTCCCCATATTGTTATTATTATACCCCATAGAAGCCCACTATTGTTATTATTATGCCCTTACATTATTATTGTTTTGTCGGCTCTGATTATATTATGACCCCTTAGGCTCCTATATATAGAAAGGAGGTCTTGTCATTTGTATCATCCAAGAATTGTTCATTTGTGTAATGTAAAGGAGGTTGCCCCCTTGAAGAGGCTAAGTTTTAAGGCGTTGATCTATTTTTTCTATCTTTTTGTGAGCTGGTTTCATAACAGTTTGTATGATATCAATGACTTTGTTCTCGTAAATGACTTGTCACTTGGCCAATTTTTATAGAGGAAATGATAGCACATTATGAGGATACAAAGAGCAACACCTTCTTTAGCCAATTGATATATCTAAAAAAAAAGGTTCAATGGCAGAGCACATTGAGGACTTCCAAAAATTGAATATAAGAGTAAATGATATTCCATAGGAGCATAAGATTGATGTCTTCATAGAGACTTTAAAGGATAACATCCAACATGAGGTTCACCTTTGGGAACCTGATTAATTAGAGAAGGCATTCAGGTTGGCAAGAAAATCTGAAAGAAAAATTATGGCAACAAGGAAGCCTACCACTCACAACTATAAATATGGAAGTGTTGTTGCTTCTAGCCTTCCACAACCTACAAGGTTGACACCACAACAATTGGAAGAAAAAAAATAAAAAGGGCTTTGTTACAGTTGTGATAGAAAATACACTAAAGGCCATAAGTGTGCAGAGAAGAAATTAATTTAGATAGATTGGGAAGAGGAGGAAGAAAAGGAAAAATAAACATCAAAAGAAGAGGATATACACCAGGAACCAACCCTAGAGAAAGAAGAAATGAATATGACAATATCTTGTAATGCATTGACAAGAATTATCACTCCTCAAACTCTCAAGATAGAAGAACATATAAAGAAGAACAAGGTAATAGTGTTGATTGATTCGGGTAGTCCCATAATTTTATTAATTGTAACATAGCTAAGGAATTGAATTGCTTCCTATATCTAGCACCAAAGTGTCAAGTAATCGTTGCAAATGGAGGAACCATAAATTGTTCTAGAAAGTTCCATAATATCAAGCTATCCATGGGAGAATATGTATTGAATAGTCCAATGCTTTCCATTTCAATGGGTGGTGCTGATGTTTTACTAGGATTCAAATGGTTACAATCTTTGGGTATGATAGCTTTTAATTTTCAAGAAATTTTCTTGAATTTTTTTGGGAAGGAAAGGAAGTTGAATTAAGGGGTATTGCAGGGAAACCAAGAAATATAATCATCTCTAATGTCATGACAAATATTCTAAAGAAAAGACAAAGGGGTGTAATTACACAATTATGTTCACTAGAGGTTCAATCATCGCAATCATATATTTCTCTAGATCTCCAAAAAGTCTTGGACAATCATTTTAAGGTTCAAGTTGTGGAAGATCACATTGAGCATCAACAACAAGTTCTCCAACTCTTAAAGGATAAACTCACTTTGGCACAAAATAGAATGAAACAACAAACATATCAACATTGCAACGAACAAATTTTTGATGTAGGTGACTAGGTATATTTACGGCTACAACCTTACAAACAAATGTTCCTCAAGCAAGCTAAGAAGGATAATAAATTATCACCAAAGTATTATGGTCCTTACAAGGTGTTGCAAAAGATTGGTACTATGACATACAAATTGGAGCTTCCTGCATCTTCTCGAGTGCACCCAGTTTTCCATGTTTCATGCTTAAAGAAGTTTATAGGTGACAAGCTATTGGTTCAAGCAATATTGCCAGAACTTGAAGAGGAGGGGAAAATCATATTGGAACCTAAAGCAGTCATGGAAACAAGAACTTGACAACTACGAAATCGATCAATTTCAAAGTATCTCATCATGTGGAAGGACTTACCCACTGAAGATTCCCCATGGGAGGATGAGAATTTTATACAAAAGCATCCAAAACTACTTAAGCGTTGAGGACAACACTTTTTTAAAGGAGAGGGGCATGTTAGGTCCCTATAATACTAGCGTATTCCCTCATTGTTATTGGCAATGTAGCCCCGTTATTGTTATTGTTGTGCCCATGTAGTCCCCATATTTTTATTATTGTGCCCTATACAAGCCCATTATTGTTATTGTTGTACCCTTACATTATTATTTTTATGTCGGTTTTGATTATATTGTGACCCCTTAGACTCCTATATATAAAAATGAGGTTTTGTCATTTGAATCATCCAAGAATTGTTAATTTATGTAATTTAAAGGAGTTTTCTCCCTCGAAGAGGATAATTTTTAAGACGCTGATCTATCTATTTGTGAGTTGTTTGCATAACATATTCAAATTAACGGTATTATTTAGTATGCCACGAAAGCACATGCTATGTTAGAGGTTCATTGAGTGAAGCCCCTGTGTGCCAGTTATAGTAGGAATGAAAAGAAATTGGTAGTTTCTAATGTAAAGTTAAGGGGGGAGAGCATGATATAGGAAGGAAAAATTGAACTTCATCTACTAAATTTAAACACACCTACAACTATCAAAATGGACAAATCTAACATAGAGATATTTAGGCATATTGTGGATGGCTAACAGAGGAAATAGAAGATTTGTAGAAAATGTTGATATAATTTGAGAACATCCTAAATCCTAAACCCTTCATGGTTGAACCACTACCTATACAAGGTCCAATTGACCAAAAAGATACCCATAATATATCAACCAAGATTCAAGATACTAAGTAATTGATCATAGTAGTAAGGGAACCATGAATGCTAATTTTATTATAAATCAAAATTTCTTTTTGACATTTGATATATTGTTAATAGGGCTCTTGCTTTAGGGTGTAAGATTACTATAGTAGAGAAAATATTGCATTCTGAAATATGAAATGTCATTATTTCAATGACAAATATGTCAATTTTTTTATGAACAAGCTCAAAACCCTAATTCTTATCTAAATAATGAAAGACAATTTTCCATCATATCAAATATTGCTCAAAATTAGGAGATGCTACAATTATAGGCTGATAATACTGAGATCATTAATTAAATATTGTGACAACATTAAGAAAAAAATATCTAACATATCATTTAATGCTAACAAAATGACAAGATTTTTGAAAGGCCCTTCATTAATTGATGACTTAGGTGATAATAAAAGAGGAGTTTGACATTAAGCTAGACATAATAATACAATTGTAGTTAAATTTAATGGTTTAATGAAATTTTAATCATAATAGGTTAGGATATGGATCATTGGTTTCTCCATAAGTAATGTTGAACATAATGACACTATTGGAGATCATTCCATTGCACTATATTATCTAGAAATTGGGTTGAGTGATATCAATATTAAATAGGAAAGTATTGTAGTCCCATTAATGGAATTTGCGAAAATCGAGATTGGGAATGTTATGTCTAAGTTGGATAATTTCAATGAGACTCAACCATAAACTTGTAGTTAGGACTTCCCGTAAAGTTTCTCTACTAATTCCAATAACTATAAATGTCATTTTAGAAAATGATGGATGGAATCAAAAATACTTTTCATGCCAATAAATCTTTGTAAATCGTAGAGTTTTGTATTCCTCTCCATTCTAATCATTTTCCCTATTAATTTAGTTTATTTTCTAATAGTATCCTCACTTTTTGCATTGATACAATCAATGCTTGATTGAACTAACTGATAACTAAAGTGTCTCCTAATTCTCACTTTTTGCATTGATACAATCAATGCTTGATTGAACTAACTGATAACTAAAGTGTCTCCTAATTCTTATTTTCGGGTATTTTTATTTTCTTTTTGGTCTGTAGATGCCCCATCCTAGCTTTCACAGAAATATATATTTACTTTTCCAATTTTCCCTATTTACCGTTAAGAATTTTTCTCATGTAGATACCATATGTGAAATAAAAAAACTCAATACATTTTGGATGAATCAAATTACATAGATCTACTCTCTGGTTTATCTAAATTGACAATCAAAATATTGGGAAACAACTTAACTTGGAATTGTATAATACTTCTTAATTTGTTAATGGTTATACATATATATATATGGTAAATTTTGGTATATTTAGTTAGTTTACATAATATGTTAATAGAGAATTAAACATTTCCACAAAAGGGAAAACACCATGCATACTCCTATCTTGGTTAATGTTCTCAATACAAATTTATTTACTCATATACATGAAGAAAAAAAAGTTCTAAAATAATTTTAAAGGCATTCATGCGGTCCTTTTCTAAATTCTTTTTTCTTTGATTATTACATCATAGTGATATACACATTCACTTCGGATGAATAAATATAAGGGATAGCCTTCATACTTCTTGCAAAATTGTTATTGTCCATATTGTACTTAGAAGTCAAGGAGGCATACCACATCATCATAGGATCTAACATAAGTTTTTAGCATTGTTAGTATAAATGATAAATTTACAAAAATAATTTTAAAGAGCTAAATAATATGACAATTATAAGATCTATGATACAATAATAGGTTTTAAAAGAAAGTATTGAACTCAAATAGGTAAATAATGTTGTGAAAGGTAATTAGGTTGAAACTATAAAGACAATACAACACATTTGTTATGATAATTCTATTACTACGTGTAAGATTCAAAGATCCCAATAAAACATTGTTTCATTTAAATTATATTCAAATTGTATATGAGTACATTTTTCCTCAAACAAAGCAACAAAAATAACATACAACTTTCAAGATCTAATATATATATATATATAGGAATCAACAACTAGGTTTATCTTGTATTCATGTAACATGGGGTCAATGCCGACTGCTACCACTATAACCGCTAGGTGAACTTCCCCCCAACACATGATCATGGGTAAGAAACTAGGGATTTGAACATGGGACCTTCGTACACACATTTACTTTAAGTTTCACGGGCTTGCCAAGTGAGCTCCCTTGGGCGGGGGGGTGTTAAGATCTAATCTATAATTGATGCAACAATTTTGTATAATAATTTTAAACTAAACATACACACTATGCTATAAATAGTTTTATAGGTCAAACATTTCAATCAAAAATTATTATTCATGATGGAAACCTAGAGCAACTTAGTTAAGTTATGATTTTAATATTCAAGGTCCAAGTGACGTAGTTCTAATTTAAACTATCTAGAGGATGCCTCTTAGAATTCAAGAATAATTAGTCATATAACTAGATTTATCTTAGTTTCAAATTTATTAAGTACCAAAAAGAACCAAATCCTTTAAGGTGCAAACCCTTTCTCAAGTTTTTCACTCTTAAAAATGTTCACACCTTAAGGGATTTGATCCCTCTTAGTGCTTTATAAATTCAAAGTTAAAATAAATCTAGACAAGTACATAACACAATATAATATCATGTTAATTTTATCTAATTTATAAATTAAGCATAATATGTTGGACATAGTGTTCTTGTTGATGACAACTTGTGTCAATAATGTCAAAGGGGATTTCTAAGGAAGAAGTAGCATCATTCATGAATCTGAGGAAGTAGTATGTTAGTATGACCTCTTGCACACCTTCATCACATTAAACCAAAATTATTTGAATTTTATTGAGTTTTTGTTACAATCATGATGCAAAAATGAATCTATGGATGGTATGGTTAGATAGTCTCTTTGATACCTTTCAATGATATATCACACTTGGAAAAACTTGTCTCAGATGAGAATTTATGATCATTTGAAGTTGGAAGCTGCAATAAGGACCAAAAACACCAAATTTATTTGAAAATCACCAAATCTGTTAAAGATCGCACATGCTAAGGAAGTATTCAAACATTGATGAACTATTGATGGCATTAGACGCATGAGCATGTGCAATATCTAACACAACTAAACATTGTGTACCTTTCGACTGATCTGGCGATGAGTAACAACGTGTATGGTGAATTATGTGGAGAGATACACAACATTTAACAAGTAATTCACCCTCCATACCTTCCACGTGGTTTTCTTTGGCCTAAGGACATGTTGACATGTGGTAGAAATCCAATGGGCATACAAGCAACACATCAAGATGGAAAAATAGTGACACATGATGGCTTGTGATAGGCTTAAAGGATATGATGTGGTAAGAAATGATGACATGGAAAGTGATGATGATGTGGCATGACAAGGATGTCATGCCATTGTGTTATGATGCCACGTGGCATGCCAATATGGCATTTTTAGCCGATCAATAACAATAATTCTTGGTGACACATGGCCCACTTAAAATATGCCACATGGTAGTTATGACATCATGGTGATGTTAGTAATTGGGCACCTAATGACCCTTATATCCCCATCATTTGACGTGGTCCTAAGGGATTTTATAGGTTAGCTCATTCCCCCAAATCAGGCTCTTATCGTGTATATATTGATGCATGGTTCATGATTAATGAGCATCAAATGAGAGCATGGAGAACAAGGTGAAGGCCTGGCCTTTATGGCTTGTCTGAGGCATCATGATTTAGATGGTTGTAAGGTCAAAACCTTGTGGTGAGAGCATTGAGAGCAAAATTCTATTGATTTATTCTAGTTGATGTGGAGAGTGATGAGAGCACAATTATTTTGATTAACCTGACATGGAAAACCCAGAGAAAACAATCCTGTTGATTGGTTCTATTGATTGGATTTCCGGTTGAAATTGAGAGTATCAAGAGCACAATTATTTTGATTATCATGATGTGAAAGCCCCAAGACCACATACCTGTTGATTGGTTATGTTGATTGGCTCATTTTGGTTGACATGGAAAGTGCCAATAGGACAATATTGATTAGTTGTTTTGGTGTGACATGGAGAGCGTCGAGAGCATAATTCTATTGATTGGTTCATTCTAGTGTGACATGGAGAGTGTCATGAGCATGGTTTTGTTGATTGGCTATTTTGGTGTGACATGGAGAGTGTCTAGGGCATGATTCTATTAATTGGTTCATTCTAGTTTGACATGGAGAGTGTTGTAATCATGGTTCTATTGATTGGCTCGTTCTAGTGTGACGTGGAGAGTTCATAGAGCACAATTCGGTTGGTCGGCCTAACTTGGAGAGCACTAGGAGAACAAGTTGGTTGGTTTCCTTGATGTTGAAAGCGTCAAGAGCACACTTCAGTTGGTCACTCTGACGTGGAGAGCACCGAGAGCACAAGTTGGTTGGTTGATCTAACGCGGAGAACTTCCAATTGGTTGCTCTGACATGGAACATTCAAATGAATTCGATGCTTCGGTCTTGCATGAGTTACATGTAACATAGTTGGTTTGTGTATAATCACTCACCCATGCAGTCAAGGGTTCGAGCCTAGTGGAGGGTTGATTGTTTTATTATTTTTGTTTTGTTGACAAAGAACCATTTTATTAAACATTTAAGCCAACCAGAGGTAATCATTTTGTAGAACAACCATTGGATCTTTTGCATTTTGTAGAATGTGTGCTAGGAAGAACTATTTTGTAGAACATTACTTTCTAGTGTTTTATAGGGGTTAAATTTAGTTCAAATTGATTTCAAAAATTGATTATTGGTTGGATTTATTTGTAATTTGATAGAGAGAAGTTGGAAACCATTTTTGGGATCAAGAGGTCATGGTTATTGGAAATATGAGCATGTGAACATGTTTTTGATATATGAATAGAAGACAAGTTGATTTGGTTATGATTTGAGCTTGTGGATTCAGTTTGAAACATTATGAAAAATGGTCCACACTAGGTTGAAGAAGGAGGTGGATGCCTCCATAGAGGTTTGTGCCTCAATTAGGTTTAAGCCTACAACAAGTTGAAGCTTGCACGTTTTGGAGCTTGCTGCCTCAATCAAGTTGTAGCCTATTGCAAATGTGTGATTGTACATTTTGGTGGTTGGTGCCTCTAGTAGGTTGGTGCCTACAAATCTATGTAATCAATTTGAAGAAGAAAAAAGAATTTTTGGTTTTCTCCTACAAGGGTTTCCACGTAAATGATAGTTTTATTATGTGTTTATATAATGATGATTTATTGATGCACAATTTCATTCATTTTTATGATGCACATTATTTTTTTATGCATTGCTAGATGTTCATTAATTAATGATGAAATGATTTTGAAATGGTGAGTTTTCCATTACACTGATTCACCCCCCCACCCTCTGAGTGTGATATTTGGTCTAAAAAGTGGTATCAGATTGGGTTCCTTCATGAACAATTAATCACCGGAAGGTTGATCTCAAGGAAAATGGAATCTATTAGATAGACATGCAAGCCCCCTCAGTTTGATGGATCCAACTATGATTTATGGAAGATAACAATGGAAACCTACCTTATCCTTAGGAGCTGATGCTTGGGTAGTTGTAGACAATAATTATCAAGTTCTGGATTCTCATCCTATTGATATAGTTGGTAAGGACTTATATACATCCAATGCAATAACTAAGCATGCCATTTTGAGTGGTTTTTCAAATACAAAATTTGTCAAAGTAATGCATTGTAAGTCAACTCATGATCTATGTGCAAGCTTAAAAATTGTTATGAAGGGGACAAGAAAGTGAAGGAAGTTAAGCTATAATCATATGGGGCTTAATTAGAAAGTTTGAAAATGGAATAAGATGAGGATATTGCTTCATATTTCCTCAGAGTAGATAAGGTTGTCAACTATATTATAGGTCTCAGTGAACAAGTCAAGGATCATACTGTTATTCAAAAAGCATTGAGATCTCTTCTTCCAAGATTCAATCCAAAGGCATGGACACTTGAAGATCTATCCGACATGGATAAGTCGAACATGGAAATGCTTCATGGAACACTCTCAACATATGAACTAAGGATAGAGAAGGACACGTTAGGAATCAAAGAAGCAACATTCAAAGAAGCCAAAGAAGGAAGAAAACATGAGAACCAAGAAGATTCTAGTCATGAATTTGATGAAGAGGAAGTCAAGTTTGTTAGAGAGCTAAAGAAGGCAACCAAAAAGTTAAAATAGAAGCTTCCTTAAAAATGCTTTGAATGTGGAATAATAGGACATTATGCTTCTAAATGTCCCTATGCAAAAATGAATGACAGTGACAATGAAGTAAGATTCAAGTCGAAGGATCAAAACAAGTAACACAATTCCAAAAAGAAGAACTTCTTCTAAAAATAAGAAAGTGGCTATGAGAACGATGAAAGTGTGACTTATGATGAAATAGGTGAGATATTGCTCTTTTCTGAAGTAGAAGAAATTGAAGTAGAAATAGATTATGAAGGAGAACTCATAATTGCATTGAAGGAAATAAAAACCATTAGGAAGAAGATGAATCAACTAGAGTAGAGAATCCAAGACAAAGATCAAATTCCATTATCACTCTCAAGGTTGAGCTAGAAGAAACTAAAAGGATAAAGTATATTTTTTTAGAACAATTGAACAAGAAGGAAGACCTTTGTGAGAAAATAGAAGAATAAGTTTTTCTTTTAAAAGAATAATTGAAACAACTCAAACAAAACCTAAAGCTTCTCAATGGATTTTAGTCTTTGGATCATATACTCAACATTCAAAGGCCTCCTCTCATCAAAACAGGCCTTGCTTACCATGAAGGTTGCGAGACATCTAGAGATAAAGCTCTTTCAAGAACCTCAAATGAAGGTCATCAGAAGAATCATGATAAAACATTCATTGGATCTAGAAATAACTCATTTGAATATGCTAAGCAAGTGATGAATCATCCCAAGCATGTCGATTTTAACATTTCTGGTGATTCTCATAATGATGCTAGGAATTGGGAAGATACATCTAAGAAAAAGAATTAGAATGAGAGTATGAACCCCCCCATGAAAAAAAGTATTATCAAAGGACCCGCAAGAAAAAATGTAACAAAACTCTGAAATTAACAAATAGATGCATCTCTATGAAGGAAAAACTTCGAAAGGTATGTCACATCAAGACAACCTTATACCAATAGTAATCAAGATAATTTGTTTAGTCATTTTTTACATGCACAAAAATTGGATAGAAAGCACGATATTTTTTGAACCTATGATAATATCAGGTATAGAGGATATGATCTAGTCCCTAAGCTCGTATATGTGGATGGAATTAGAATATCATATGGGTCATTTCCACCCATAATCAAGCCAAATGTAGAATGTTACATGTGCCATAATAAAGGACACATAACATGTTACTACATGATTAATTTGACATGGAAAAAGGAAGAGAGAATATTTATTAATCCAAGAATGAAAACCAAGGAATAGAGAATGAAATAGGAAGAAACAAGGTTAGAACTAACCCCTCATATCTAATCCATTGGTGAAATATTTATTTGAAGGGAAACTTGAAGAAGCAAGATTATGTAGGTAGGATGATCATTTGTAGGAAAACAATCATTGATAAAACAAGATAAAAGAAACTCATTTTATAGGAAAGAATTTTGGTAGAAACATGAAAATAGGTATGTAGAGATCTTATGCATAGGGGGAGCAGGTCCACAATTAGAACAAGAAATCAAAAAGAGCAGTTGTAAATCACTTAACTTGGTATCCATTGAAAGTAGTTTAGGGATATATATTGGGACACTTGTAGTCAATCATGAAGAGATTTTGAAGTGATATAAGATACAGAAGGAAGATGCATATAAGGAGGTCTTTGCAAGAAGAAAAAAATATTTACAAGGGGATATTCACATGACAGAAAGCATGGTCTCACGGGGAGATTCCATTTACAAAAATATAAGGTCCACAAGAAAATTGAAGACCAATTATGGAGCATTGGTAAGAAACCATGTCCCTTTGCCATTGATATCAAAGGGGAGAGAATGTAGACATTGAAATAATACATTGAAGCAGTAGAAGAATTTTGGAAGAAAATGAAAGAAAGATCGAGTAGGAAGAATCTTCACATTCAGTTAGAGGGAGTTCCTAGGAGCATGTCAAGGGGGGTTCGATCTATTTCCATCAATGACTATCAATGTCTGGTGGTGTTTCCATCAATGAAAATAGGGGATATTATTGCTCATAGTGTTGTCATTGATGACAACTCATTCCATTGATATAAAAGGGGATGTCTATGGAAGCAATAGTGTCATTCATTAAGCCAAGGAAACAATATGTTAGTTTGACCTCTTGCATACCTTCATCACATGAAGCCAATTTTTTTTCTTTTATTATTATTATTATTATTTTTTAATTTTTTAATTAATTAATTAATTAATTTATTTATTTATTTTTGAGTTTTTATCAAAGTCATGATTCCCAAATGAATCTATGGATGGTATGGTTATCTAGTCCTCTTTGATACCTTTCTAATGGTATATCACACTTGGAAAAAATCCTCCTAGATAAGAAGTTATGATCAATTGAAGTTGGAAGCTGTAATAAGGACCAAAAACACCTAATCTATTTGAAAATCACCAGATTTGTTAAAGATCATGCATGTTCAAGGAAGATCCAAAATTTGGCAAACAATCGAAGGAATTAGGCACACAAACATGCAGACTATTTAATGCAGCTAAACATTGTGCACCTTTTGAATGATCTGATGATGAGTAACATGTATGGTGGATTATATGGAGAGATGCATGATGTTTAACAAGGAATGAAATCACCATATATGCCACATGGTTTTATTCGGCCCAATGACATGTTGACACGTGGCAGACAACTAGTGGGCATACAGGTGGAAGAACAATGACATGTGACGGCGTATGACAGGCTCAAAGGAGATGACATGGCAGGAAATGATGACATGGAAAGTGATGATGATGTGGCATGACATGAATGACATGGAATCTTGTCATGATGCCACATGGCATGCCAATATAACATTTTCAGTCGATCAATAGGGCAAGTCTTGGTGACACGTGGCCCACTTAAAATGTGCCACATGGTAGGTATGATGTCATGATGACATCAACATTCAGGTGTCTAATGACCCTTAGATCCCGATCATTTGATGTGGTCCCACGGGAATCTAAAGGTCATCATGTTTCTTGAAATAATTATCTTGTCGTGTATATATTGATTTTGAATTTGTAACTATGGTCAATTTTCATAATGTACATTTTGTCACTTGATGTAATTGTATTTATCATTGTAAAACATATTTATAAATGCTTGAGTCAAAGGAAAATTTATTTTGAGTCAAAGTCCCATCTTTTTAAAGATGAAAATTTGAATTTTTAAAATGTAAATTTTAGCTCCAAAAGTGACAAGTCGGTTTCCCTCTAAGTAAAGTTGGCCCCAGTTAAGAGACAAGTCCATTCACCCAAGACATACTACTATATAAAGGAATCTTGAACTCCTCCATTTGGATATTTGCATTCTTTCACACAAGATAGTTTCTGAGCAAGCAAGCAAAGGATAAGAAGGACGAAGAAGGAGGTCGAAATATCCCTCTCTCTCTTTCTCTTGCAAATTTACACATGTGGTTTAGTATCCATCTTTTTGGTTCACATTTTTTCTGGGGAAACTATTGCAGGGGGTCAAAATTTCTAGGTTACTAGGGAAACTATTGCAGGATTGAAATTTCTAGGGCAACTAATTATTCGAGGAGGGCCACAATTTTGGGTCAGATAGACATAGTGAAGTGAAGGATCAGATTGGGCGACTTTACTTGGAGGAGAAGGCTAGGTTTGACCATAGGTCTAGGTGTGTCTCTCATTGAACAAGAATAATTTCTCTATTGAGAAAGGTTGTTGGGTTTTTCCACTTTGTGTGATTTCCCAGGGTAAATCTTGTCTTCTTTTGTGTGTTTTGATCTCTATTGTTCCATTGTTATTTATGGTTGAATTTCCAAAGTATGATTGTTGAATGATATATTGGAAGTTAAAAAAAATATCTACATCAAAAGTATTTATCAGAATTTTAGAAATATTGTGTTAACCCTAATTGCACTAAGAAAATCAACATGGAATCAAAGCTCCGGTGAAGGAAAAAGGGAACATTGAGATCACCTTGAAAAAACCCTAGAGAGAATATTATTTAAGTCCTTATAGATGGATTCTTTCATGAAATTTGAAAACAAGTTCTAGGGAGAATATAACTTTAGAAGCTTGGACAGTTAGAATAGATATTCTTCTTTCCAAGAACAAGGTTTTGGATATCGTAACAGGGAAGGTTATTGAATTGGTTGATGAAGTAGGGAAAGAAAAGTTCAAGGAGGATGAAATTAATGCTATGATTCTTATAATAAATGCCATTAGGGATCATTTGGTTCCCTACTTTGCAAAACTTGATACTTCAAAGAAGATGTATGATTCCCTAATGAATATCTACACTATCAAGAATTTTGGTCAATCAATGAACTTGAAGAATGAACTTGGAAATACAAGGATGACTAATTATGACATTGTGGCTTCTTATTTTGTAATGATTTCTCAAATAATAGACCAGATCCAAGAAATTGGAGAATCCATTCCTGATCAAGAAGTAGTGATTACAACACTCAATGGTCTTCCTAGATCATGAGATGCTTTTGTAGCATGTATAAGCAATTGGAAGGAAGCTCCTACATTTGAACAACTTTGGACATCCTGTGCTCAAGAAGAAGAAATATTGATGACCACATATTGTCAAGATGAGGAATTTCAAGCCCTTGTAGCTCATTTCAAGAATAAGGGAAAGAAGAAGTTTGGACCTCAACATAAGAAGTCAGGAAAGGGATCTTCATCCTCTTAGAAGAGGAAATAATTATCAAATATCCAATGTTATGGTTGTTAGGAATATGGAAATTTCAAGAGACATTGTCCTAATATGGCCAGTAACAAGAAGAGAAAAGGGAAACAACATGCTTCTGCAACAGATGTTGAAGATGAAAAACAAAATAAGGTCAAAGCTGAAAAAGGATTTCTTTTACTATTTTGCCTTGATAGGTTCCTTTGTAGATGATGATGACATGTGGCTAGTAGATAGTGGAGCATCAATGCTCATGAACAGAGAGTGTGGGAATCTTTCAAGCATGACATAAAAAAATTTGCCTCAAAGGGTTGAACTGGGAGACAATAACAACTATGCAGTCAAAGGAGTTGGACATGCATCCATAGAGCTATAATTTGGTAACCATGTACATCTCAACAATGTTCTTTATGTATAAGGTTTGAAAAAGAATCTTGTCTCGATTTCTCTTTTATAAGATAAATGAGATAGAGTTGCTTTGGTAAAGTACTTCTTTGGTCCAAGGACCCAAGTATAGATGATGCTAGGGTTATTGGGATTCATGATGGAAGAATGTATAAACTTATAAGTCAACAAGCTCAAGCACTAGTACACGATGAAATAAATCCAAGTGAATTATGGAACAAAAGGTATGGACATCTCCATTTTAGAGCATTTCCTGAGTTGAGTCAAATAGTGTCAGGGGTTCCTAAACTACAAATAAATAACGATGGTGTATGCAAAGGTTGTTCTATTGGGAAGAACATAAAGAAACCATTTCCAAACATTGGCAATAGATTTAAGGAAGCTTTGGAATTGATTCATTTTGATGTATGTGGTACGATGCCCATGAAATCGCTTGGTGGTTTGTTGTACTATGTGACATTTATTGATGACTTCTCCCGTAAGACATGGGTATATCTCTTGAAGATTAAGGATGAGGTATTCGAAAAGTTCTAGGAATTCAAAGCTGAAGTGGAAAACTTGACAGGCAGGAAGATCAAGATACTAAGATCTGATAATGGAGGAGAATACACCTCGAAGGAGCTTGTTGCTTTCTATAATCAGGATGGGATTAAGAGGGAGCTAATTGTCCCATATAATCCACAATATAATGGTGTAGCAGAATGAAAGAACAAGTCCATTGAAGAATATGTTAAGGCCACAATGCATGATTTGGACTTGCCAATGTTCTTATGGGGGGAAAAACACATATAACTATGTACATTCAAAATACAAGTCCTCATAAATCTATGGAAGGTATGACTCCGGAAGAAGCTTTCTATAAAAGGAAGCCAAAGGTTAGCCACATGAGGATATTTGGTTGTCATGTATATATTCATGTTCCTAAGGATAAGAGGAACAAACTTGAGCCTTCGGGAAAGAAAGACATATTTGTTGGATACAACAAATCATCGAAGGCTTACAGAGTATACATTCCATAGCAACAATGGATTGAGGTCAGTCGAGATGTCACCTTTCATGTGAAAGTGGCATATTGAAAATCTAAGGAAGTCTTCATAGATTTCTTATATGAAGTGAAGTAGGATATCTCAAGGGAGGAACATTCGATTTCTACATAATGTATCGGAAGGCCAGAAGGGCCTCAAGATCCAACAAAACTAGTCATAGTTCCAAAGATCAAGAAGAGAATAACATGGTTTAGATCCACATAAGAAGAGGCAAAAGGACATGCAACTCCTAATGGCACATCTAGAGAATTGAAGAAATCTAAGAGGTTCTCAATCTATGTAGCTCTCGTGAAAAAATTAATTGATGCATAACCTTCCACATATGAAGAAGCAACTAGCCAACATGTGTGGAAGGAAGTAATGAATGAAGGGTACCAATCAATCATGAAAAATGATGTCTGGGAGATTGTTCCAAGGCCTGAAGGGAAGTCAATGGTGACTTAGAAGTGGATATACAAGATTAATCATGTTGTAGATGGTAGTATTGAAAAATACAAGGGGTGGTTCATGGCTAGAGGATTCTCCTAGAAAGAGGGAGAAGACTATGATGATACCTTTTCTCCAATTGTTAGGTACACATCTGTTAGATCCATCATTTCTCTTTCCACTTCGTTGGGATGGAAATTTCACCAGATGGATGTGAAGACTACGTTCCTCAATGATGTGATTGAGGAAGAGGTGAACATAAAAAAACCTCAAGGCTTTGAGATATATGGAAAGGAATCTCATGTTTGCAAGTAGAAGAAGGCCTTGTATGGGCTCAAGGAATCTCCAAGAGCTTAGTATGCTCGTGTTGACAACTATCTGATGAGACTAGGATTTACCAAGAGTGAAGTTGATCCAAACCTTTACTTTAAGGTTGTGAAGAATGCACCTATCATCTTATTATTATATGTCGATGAATTGTTTCTGACAAGTTTCGAGCCTCTTATCATTCAATGTAAGAAGCAGTTGGATTTTGAGTTCGATATGAAGGATCTTGGGTTGATGCACTATCATTTGGGATTAGAAGTATGGTAGAAAATTGGCGAAGTCTTCCTTGGTCAAGGAAAATATGTGTTAGCGATCCTTTAGAGATTTGGTATGATGGATTGAAAATATATGGCGACTCCTATGGTGACTAACTTGAAGAAGTTAAGAGGTTGTGTCTCCATATTGGTAGATCCATCTATGTACCTAGAGTTGATTGGTTCGTTGATGTATTTGGTTAACACCAGGCCAAACATATGCTTTGTTGTGAAGACTTTGAGCCAGTTCCAGGTTGAACTGAGACATGACCATTGGATTGTAGCAAAGCACATTTTAAGATATTTGCATGGTACAATAAATTATGGCTTGAGATTTTTTACAAACAAGGATGCACAACTTAAGGGATACACAGATGCTAATTGGGAAAGAAGTGTTGAGGATAGGAACAATACCTCGAGATTATGCTTTAGTTTCAGATCTACTATGATGTTGTGGGCAATGTTATTTTTTGTCAGACCTGCCAGTCACCAGTGATCAAATGTGCTCTTTCAAAGTTTTTGTTAGGGTCCTAGGTCAAGTTTTTTATGGTTTCAGTAGGTCTTCAAATAAAAAACTTTGATCATTGGTTGGTGTGTATAGGTTAGTGCTACTCCCTTCAACATTCATGGTTATCATTATTCATCATGGCCATGTCATTTTTCAAGTGTTACAGGTCATGGATTAGTCAAATAATCACATAGGTCTTGGTCTAGGTCATCACTTGTAATTGTCATCATTACGTCAGTTTTAAACTAAAAAAAGCCATGTTTATGGTCTTCAATCCACACATAAGGGAGTTATCATCTTAGGAGGCATATGTAATAAAGGTAAAGGTACTACTTCAGTTCATAAAGGTATTACTGCAAAACACCTCACTTTTGGTTACAAAATGAAGGATGATGTCATGTCATGACATATGCAAAAAAGTGAAATTAACTCTTATAAGAGACCATACAAGCATTTCTTTCACTCATTCCATTGGCATTGAGCACTAATTCACTAGAAAATGCCATCTTAGTATAGCAAGCATCGAAGGACACTCTCAAAAGGTGATTGGCGCCCCCTCCAAAGCTCCACATTGCGTTTTTAGCCAACCACGTTGCGTTTTTTACCCTTCGCTACGTTCTCACTTCTAGAGGCAAATAATACATATCCAGAGGTTTTCTGTGGCCAATGAAGGTTCCATCATCCTATTGAAAAGTAATTTAAAGCTCTTTCCACCTCCTATCAACATTTATTTCATCTTTTTAGTGGAGAAACCCTCCCATAGTCCCCACACTACGTTTTTGGTGGGTGAGCTCCATAGTTTGGGTTGAAAGAAAATATACCTAGTTCACTACCTATTATACCCTCCTCCACACCCAAATACACTCCCCACAACCCTCATTACCCTTCCTCACTCATTTCCCTAACCCTAGTCTCCACGCTGCATTTTTGGCAGTCTTAGGGTTAGGATTGTGTTTAAATTCCCTACAACAATCCCTTCAATATTTTCATCATTTTCCACCTCCCTAAACTTCCTAACACATCTCCCTACCTCCCCAATTTTTATTACCGACATATCTCTTCCCTAACCCCTTCATTCCCTCACCTAAATATACTAATCCCAATCCCCTGCTTCCTCTAAAAACTTTGTTTTCCCATCTCTGTGGTTGGGGTTTTTGCTTTGCAATTCTGAACAATGGAGGGAGGAAAGAAGACATATAACAAAGGAGGTCAGGTTTCAAGGTTTGAGCCACTTGACACCAAATAATTGAGGTCTTCAGCATTTGCTAGACAATGTTTTCAAAAGGTGGGTTGTTTAGGGTTTTGTGAGCAAATTCAACAAGTGGGATACCATGCCAAGTTGATAAGACTCTTTGCCACTGACTTGAAAAGAGGAAAATCCATAATATTAGGGATAGACTTCATCATATCAGCAGAAGTGATTGGCATAATTTTTAGGGTTTTGTGGTCATTTTCCACACATAGGGAAAGTCTTATGTCAAAATCAGTTTCTGAAGTAAGGAAGATGAATTTCACAAAAGTGAAAGAGGATTTTGTCAATAATAGAACAAATAACAAAAACCTCCTTAAGTTTTTACATAGGTGTTAGTGTCGATATCTTCATCCCTCCGTCAGAGATCAAATCCTCTTGTTGCATTGCATATTAGGTGTCCCACTCAGTCAGCTGCATTCCATTAGGCGCATGGATCATTTGACGGTAGTGGCTTTCCTACAGTTTCCCTCATGTTATCTACCTGTTGGCTCATGTTTGTTCATTACAAAGCATATACAGTCATCTTTTGTCTTAAAGATTGCTGAAGTTTTTTTTTAGGGTTTCATTGTTATTAGGTCTAGGGTTTCATTAGGGCTTCATCAAAGGTGTTTCAAAGTGTCCAATAAAAACCAGCAAGCACATGAGGAGGTTCCAGCATCAATAAATTTCATCATCAAGTATCTAGAAATGTGTCTTTCCTCAAAACTCTGTTTTGAGGAAAAACAGAGTATTTTTGCTTTTATGGTACAAATTTATGTAATTTTATTTTCTTCATATGTAAATCACTCGACTTGTAACTTTGGTCTCTTTCCCTAGCTCCAGTAGCTCCAACCACCTGCAAAACAAACAAAGCATAGGTCATTCAGTCCATCATAAGTTCTAATAAAGTGAAAAAGCTCAAAACAGAGTAAAAAACAAAGTCATTTTCAAAACATTGTAAAAATGGGTTTTATGAGCCAAAAATTTAAAAGCTCCTTGTTTATAAGTCATTCCTTCAATTTCAAAAGTTCATTTGCACTCCAAGACAAAGTGGAAGCAAGGAAAAGTCGTGTTGGTGAGCAAGTGAGAGGAATTGGTGAAAATAGGCGCACATAGCAGGCGCGGTGCACTGGGCTTCAACCTCTAGTTCAAAATTGCACGGGTGCGGCACACTCACTGGGCGCGGCGCATTGGGTTTGATGTGCGGCGCATACAGCTGGCAAGCCCGAAAACTCCAAAAACTTGCTCCAAATCGCCCGAAACTTGTGGATCATCACTTGTACAAGTAAGTTGGGCTTCCATCATTGCTTTTCATCCAAGGGTAGTGCTTGTTTGATGGTGGTTGTCTTATGGTGTTGGATAAAAAAATCAAACCCTACCAAGGAAAACAGTGCTAGGGTTTTGTATCAACTGTTTGGCTGCCAAGTTATTCCTCCTACCTCACATTCCCTTATTCCATTTTTCCCTTGATTTCCCTATTCCCTACATTCACATATCCCTAAATTCACTAATCCCATACCCCAATTCCCATTTCCCAAAATCTCAAACACAAACTCCCAAACCCTAGTCCTATACAAAAACTCCTAAATCATTCCCTAATTCCATATTTCCCTAATTAAAACCTACCCCAACAGTCCCTAAATCCCTTACTATTTTCTCCCTCCACAGTCCCTCAATCCCTTACTATTTTCTCCCTCCACAGTCCCTCATATCACTATTTCCCTTGGTAGCAAAAGTCAAAACACACCACAACCCACCTATTTCTCATCAAGACAGCTCCAAAACAGTCCATCCACTAGCAGACATGGCATCTGATCCTTCATATGATTATGAAGAGGAGACCCATAGTGACTCACCTACAGAGGTACATGCACCCAGGAGGCCTCATAGAGGTGGCAAACATATTAGAGAAGAACCAACCACTCTTGCTGAATTACAGGCCTGCCCTCTTGCCATCTCTTGTTTTCAGCACCAGTCCTGCTATGAATTTTGTGAGAAGGTTGCTAGCATTCAGTTTCATCATGAGTTGGCTCGTTTTTTTGTGCTACATTTACATGATGGTCAAGCCACTCTAGCTGGTGTCACTTTCACATTAACACCAGAATCTATTTCACTAGCAACTGGTATTCCTAACATTGGAGAGCAATGGAACAAGAGGTAGCAAATTGACCGGCAGCATTATGAACCATACATCAAACCCGGCTATTTGAGACAACTCAGGAGAGTGTTTCCTTTTCGGTACCTCAAAGATGCTTATGCTCCTTTGATGAAATTGATCATGAGGTATTTCAGCTGTGAGGGCCGGTTTTCACGTTTGTATGCTTATCATATTAGGCTGCTGATGCATTTTACCAGGGTAAGGATGATGAACATCCCTTACTTCATGTGCCGAAATATCGAGAAGATGACCACTCTAGTGCAGCAGAAGACTCCTCAGCAGCAGTTCAACAGTATTTACCATTTTGCTCTCATTAAAATTGTAGTCATTCATTAGCTTAGCTTACAGGGCATCACTTGAGAGGACTTCATCTCTCGTGATTTTTTCACAGCTCCTCAGGGACCTTTAGAGGCTTTACATGAGATAGGTGGACCTTCTTATCAGCATGAGGGTCATGAGACACAGACCGCTAGCATGCCAGTGTTCATCACCTATTAGAAGGGCACTAGATAGTTGTTTGCAACAGCTAAGCGAGTGTTATCTCCACCCGGGGTGGAAGGGGCCTCGCTTCTGTCATCAGCACAACAGGTTCAGGACAAAGGCAAGAGGCCACTACAGGAGGAAGGACCATCAGGTGAGCGTGAGACTGATTTCATTCTCATTGAGGGTGATGATACCGGTATGGGCCCGCAAAGCACAAATCTCAAAGAAATCATTCAAGAGCAGCAGGCGGACATCAATGCCTTGTCCCTCAACTTGGAGAGGGCCAAGTGGACAATAAAGTATCTGGAGCAAAGAAATAAGCAACTTGAGGATCAACAAGTTATGATGGAATTACAAATCATTAAAGAAAACCGGCAAGAAGTCAAAAGGGCACAAGGCAAGTTGACACCCATTGAGCAAAAGGACGAGGGCCGGGAATATGTGTTGGAGAAAGTGAATAATTATTTGGAGAAGTTGCTGGAGAAGGCCAATAGGGAGAAAGCAATGTTGAGGTGCATGGCCCGCCATTACATGGCAAGGAATATGAGTTGCAAGGCAAGAATTAGAAACTTGAAAGCAAAGTTGAAAAGGGCATCGAGGAGGCGAAAGGAGCATGATAAACTTCAGATATTGGCTGAGGCTTCCTTGGCCCAACACAATGTTTGATGGAGAAGACTCAGCCCAAATTTCAAAAAATTTGGGGCACTTTTTGCATTTTTGAAATTTTTGGCACAAAAAACAGAATTTTCTGCCCTATGCGCCGCGCCACGTGGCGCTCGCTTTTGCTAGGAGCCTCTAAATCACAAAAACTCAGCATTTTTGGATTTGGCATGGAAAAATATGTTTTCCTACCAATGGCCAAGAAATTTGGATAGGTTTTGAGCCCTCAAAAAGGTCAAAAACACTCAAAAAATGACCTCACTGCCCCTATTTTGACACACAGGAAGCAGTGTTGGGAAAACTGACTTTTGGAGGGAAAAATGGAGGCCAAATTGACAAATTCCACTTGGGTTGGAAAGTAGACAAGCAGACCTTTCCAACAAGAAAACTTGGAGCTAATTTGGACATCGGGAAGGCCTCCAAAAGTGGGTCCAAACAGGCATTATGCATAGAGAATCAGGCGCAGCGCATAGAGGAAAAATTGCCAGTTTGACCAAGTATTGCTCTGTTTTTCGCCCAACTTTGGCCAGTTTGAATTTTTCACTTTCCTAATGGCAAATTTGTGATGTAATTTAATGTACATTGATGGATCATGATGTAAATATGTTAAATTTTCACTTGTAGAGGTAGATTCATCAGTTTAAAAGTTGTTTGAAACTGAATGAATCAGTTCCCTTGTTTCTAGAGGCATGCTGTTCTGTTGCCTAATTTCTAGTTCTCAGTTTAGAATTAGTTGAAACAGCTCCTAAACATGTGAGCTCGACCCCTAGAGGCAAGGATGAGCTATGGTTGTCTATATTATGTTGTTTTTCAGTCATTAGCATGGTTGGACTTTTGAGAAAGCCTTGAGCTTCATTGTACATTCATATCAACATTTTGGCTAAGGAATTGAGACCAGGATTTGCAGCACTCTTTGGGATCCATGTGGCAATTTGTCTTGGTACAATGCTTTTTTTTGTAATTTTGAATTTGCTTATATGTCATGTATGCCATTCTCTATCTTGTTTCTTCTGAACTAAACAAACAAGAGTGTAAGTAGAATCCATTGAAATTGCAGTGCTCTACTTGAAGTTTGCTTTAGTTTCTTGATGTTTTCAGCTGTTTGGGGAGGATCCATGATTGCTCTTGCCCTCTTCAACACCTCACCTGTCTATTCCTTCCATCTCATTCAATTTTAAGTGCCAAAAACAATTGCCTACCTTGCCCCATTGAGATCTCTGCAAGACTGAACCTCAATCCCCACACCCAAAATCTACCTTTCCATCTGAGCCAACAAAAACATCATTTCATTCAATCAAACTCTTTTATACATATAACTAGCCTAAGATCAGTGTTTCTATCAGTCATCTCAAGCCCTCATCGATTATAATTTGCTGACATTGACCCAGAGAGAGCCCTCTCCCGACCTGGTAGGGCTAGCTACCAGGTTAAGCGTGGTTTGATGTTGGCCCTGGATCCTACCTTCCTTAGCCTAAGGTAAATCTAGGCACTAACAACAGGTATCATATATTGGGATATATGCAACATTCGTGGAGACATATTTTAGAAAATAAAAAATTTCCAAGTTAATTTCTTGTTTTAGTCATGATGTTTTGGCACGTATTCCGAGAAAATGAAATCAATTTCCAGAAACCAAGAGAGGTTTTTCTTCAAAACATCATTATCTACCAAAACCTCTCCCAGTTTTATAAAAAGTTTCATTTTTAGAGAGATATTTCTCCATATTTGAGGCCTAGTTTTGCAGAAAACCCAAAAAATTTACACAGTTGTTTGTCCAAAAAGATAGCGTGCCCCACGCTATGCTTTTGTTGGGGGCCTCCATTTGACAAAAGGTTTACATTTTTGTATTCCTTATGACCTGAAAATTAAATTTATGTAACAGGAGATCCATGTCAACAACTTTTTCTAAGTTAAAAAGTCAAAATAAGTACCAAAAAACACCTTTATGCCATGTTTTTCAGAGGCACGTTATGTTTTTGGAGTAGCTGTGGGAGAAATGGTTTTTTGAGGTCTGGAAGTAGTATTTTTTATTGCTTGAAGATTCTATGGTGTAGAAGACAGAAAGATATTTCTCCATCATTTTTCAGATCTTGATTTGGAGCTCAGAACCCCTCCAAAAGTCACTTACAAGCAACACGGCACATTTTCTGCAAGCTCGTTACGTTTTCTGCAGATTCGCTATGTTTTTGCTTGGAAATCACTTTTTTCCATTTTTCTTAGTCAGTTTCGAGTTTCCTTGATGTAATTACTCATGTTTGATGTGATAAAGATGTTTTGAGATGTAATTATGTTTGTTAGGGTAAGAAATGAGTAGATTCATGCTTTTAATAATGTTTATGGCCAAATGAATCAGTTTAAGGCTAATTTGGGAATTTGTTTTAACCTCCCTAGTCATTAGAATTGGTTGGAGGAATTTGTGTAAACCGATTCTATATTGAGGAATTCGACCCTTGAGAGAGGAGAAGATGGTTTTGTGGTCTATATGTATCTAGTTTTCAGTCAGATTCAAGGTTGGACATCAGTTAGTAGAACTTTTGGAGCTTGTATTTCATTATCTTTTTCACAGGAAATCAAAGGACAATTACAACTATTATTCATGAATTCTTGTGTTATGAGTTTGTGATAATGTTTTCTCTTCATTATAGTTTTATATGAATGATAATTTCATCTTCTTTCCATACCTATGCTTTTCAGTGACTTTCCTAAGAGGTTTTAAACATAATTCTTAAGTTTAAGCTATGTTTTGTTAGGAATTTCATGTTTATGTCACCTATCTTCTGATAAATGAATTCATGCTTTCCATGCTCATTTTGATCTTTGTTTTTCCACTCTACACTACATTGACAAAACCCCAAAGTATCACAAAGGCATACCTACCCTTCTCCTTTATATCTCTTGCAGCTTAAACCTTTGATCTTTTGACCTAGTTCCATGATTTTCACTTCTGATCCAACAAAACCCTAAAATCTTTAAACCCTAGTACTATAATAACTAGCCTAACATCTTTCCCCACTCTAGTCATCATTGGCTGTGAGCTCATAGAGAGATCCCTCTCTGGTTTGGCAGGGCTAGCTATTGAACCCTAAGTGGTTTGAGTTTACCTCCATCGATCTCCTTTCAGCCTTGGGATATTGTGGAGGATAACAAATGAGTAGGAAGAAAAGGTCGATTTCACTCAGCACTGCTGAAGCAGAGTACATCACAACTAATGAGGCTTGTACCAAAGTAGTATGACTCTAAAAGTTGTTTACATGATTGTTCAGCCAAGAGTTGGAACCGACGGTGATACACTACAATAATAAAAGCTGTGTGAAGCTTTCCAAGAATCCTTTGTTCCATGAGAGGTCAAAGCAAATTTAAGATTAAGTACCACTACATCTGTGACATGGTGTAGAGGAGAGTAATAAGGCTTGATTACATCTCCACCGATGAGCCAAATGATGTTCTAACGAAGCCGTTGTCGAGATACAAGATGGACCTCGTGCAGATTACCCCTCTCATTGAGAGGAAGTGCTAATATGTCTGTAGCACAGATGAATATTTTTCCGGAAGGGAGAATGGGTCCAAAAGACATAGAGGGCTCAACAGGCAGTGTTGAGTGAGTCTCTCTTGGAGGAGGACCTTGATCACACACCAGGAATGGTGGAGTGAGGTACAAGACCCTGATCACATACTACGCACTGTGGAGTGAGGTCATTCAACATTTGGACCCTAATCACACACCGGGAAGGGTGGAGTGAGGCCGTAGACCTTGATCACACACCAAGCATGGTGGTGTGATGTCCTTCAACATTAGGACCCTGATCACACATCGGGAAGGGTGGAGTGAGGTCTTGGACCCTGATCACACATAGGGTAGGGTGGAGTGAGGTCCTCTTAACATCTAGACACGATCACCAACTAGGAAGGGGTTGAGTGAGGTCTTGACCCAAAGTGCTCACCAGGAATGGTGAGTGAATGCTTTCTAGTTGATGGTCTCAGCATTTTGGCCTAGGTAGAGGCCATGGATTTTGAAGACTAATCATTGTAGAGGAGTGAGTCCTGATATGATGATAACATTTCCATGGGTGATCCGGATTTAAACAGGAACGCAGCAAATTACAGAGATAACCATATACACAAAGATGCAGCGGAAATAATACTTCATTTCATTAATGGAAAAATACTGAAATATGCTTACAATTAGAAATGGAAATAAATTAGCTAGGGCGATGGTAGCTTATCTCTGAGAAGAGATGTGATGGCTACATGCCTTTGAACTGTGTTACAATGAGGCTCGAAGGCCTATTTATTGTTGAGAAACAATGGAAAAACCCTTCACATTCCAAAACCTAACCCTAGGAGATGAAACGCCAAAATGTGGGCCCCGTTTGGGGTAAATTGGTACATCAACTTCCTGGGGTCGTAACTTTGGCATATGATCTCCGTTTGACGCGTACAATAGCTCGTTAGAAAGATCTATCCGAGCACTATCATTGTTGGAACGGGCAACATCGGTCCATTCCATGGACCCATGTTGCCCTCGGATTCCCCAAAAAACGTCGTTTAGGGCCTCAAAACGGCTCCGGAAGTTCAGGACCCGAAAAACTGCTAAAAATAGTAAGTTGTGCTACAATTAAGGAAACTGAAAATGCTGAGAAAGACAATGGTGGGGGTCCAGGTGGACTTGGCAGGTGGCCACCAATATCCACCTGGATCATTCCTCCCCCCTTAGGAAGCAATGGTCCCCATTGCGTTGAGCTCCTCCATGAGATGAGGAAACTTCTGCTGAACTTGTTCCCTGGTGAGCCACTTGCCCTGCTGAAGGAGTTGGCCTGCTTTGACAACTCGATACAGTTGGATATTCTGTTGGCGAGTGTTCTTGATCTGTGTGTCCATGATCCGATCAGTTGTAGCTTGTTCCATGCAATCTGGATTTAATTCTGTGGGTTTGAGCTGTTCTACAATGTCGGATGTGTCTAGCAATGGTGGAAAGTATGGCCGAAGGCGGTCCACATTGAACACTGGGTGCAGGCCAAGGAATGGGGGAATGCTGAGCTCAAATGCATTGTCTCCCATAGCCTTAGTAATGGTGTAAGGACCATATCGGAGTGGTCTCAATTTCCAATAGGCTCCAGTAAGGCGTTCCTTTTGCAAATGCAACCAGAATTTGTCGCCCACCTGAAACTTGTGTGGCACCCGATGTTGATCATGTCGCTGCTTGTACTTGGCATTTGATTTCTCAAGAATGTCATGGACCTGCTGGCGAATATGTTGGATGCGCTCAATGAAGCTGGTGGCCTTATCTGTTTCAGACTGGACATGAGCTGAATTCATGTGAGTAGCTGCAAGTGGCATGGCCACATCAATGGGGCATAGTGTCTGGAATCCCAAACCCACCTGAAAAGGGCTATGGCCAGTGGAACTGTGAAGAGCTCGGTTGTAGCTATGCTGAACATAGGGGAGGCTCTCGTCCCATGTGCGTGGATGCTTTGAGTTATGCATGCGCAGAATGTGCACAATCATCCTATTGACAACCTCTGTCTGGCCATCAGTTTGAGGATGGAAGGCTGTGGACTTCGTGAGTTTGGTGTCCAGCATTGACCAGAGACTGGACCAAAATGTGCTGAGAAACCGACTGTCCCGATCTGAGATGATAGACTGTGGGATCCCAAAGTGCACCCACACTCGTTCAAAGAAGAGTTTAGCAGTGGCTTCTGCTGTGATATTCTTCTTGCAGGCCATCATAATGGCCATCTTCGAGAACCTGTCGACGACCACAAAAACACAGTCATTTCCATGCTTAGTGGAAGGAAGGCCTGACATGTAATCCATGGAGATGGATTCCCACGGTCGACTAGGGGTAGGCAACGGGGTATAGAGGCTGTGCTTCTTGATGGCCGATTTGGCAATGGCACAGGCAGTACATGATTGGATGTACTTCCCAACATCCTGTCGAAGATTCGGCCAATAGAAATAATTTTGCAGTACTGCCACTGTTTTCTCGACCCCGAAATGCCCAGCAGCCCGACTGTAGTGTGCTTCCCAAATCATCTTGGCACGCTCGCTTGAAGGAACACAAAGGTGACCGAGGTGGCATAATAAAGAATCCTGGAGGTGAAAATCTGCAACATGCCGACCCTCCAAGAGTGTCTGGTATGTGTGGCCGAATTCTGGGTCGCTTTTGTAGAGAAGTGGCCAATCAGAAGTCTCGTGCCCACAAGAGTTGAGCACGGTGGTTAGCGCCATGATCGGTGGTCGACTGAGGCAATCTGCAACATTATTGGTGCTGCCCTTTTTATACTTGATATTCAAGTGAAACTGTTGCAGGTATGTAGACCACTTCTGATGGCGATCATTCTGCAATTTCCCTTGGGTCTGTATGAACTGCAGAGGTCGATGGTCTGTGTGGATGACCGTTTCCTTCCCCAAAATGTAATGCTTCCATTGTCGGCAGGCCTGTACAATGGAATACATCTCTTTATCATAAGTGGGGTACTTCCGGACTGTGTCTGAAAGTGTTTCACTGTGATATGCCACTGGATGTCCATGTTGAGTAAGGACTGCCCCAATAGCATAGTCAGAGGCATCTGTCTCGACCTCAAATGGTTGTTGTAAATATGGTAACGCGAGCACTGGTGTCGTGCAGAGGCGATCCTTCAACTCCCTGAATGCCTTCTGTTGAGATTCAGACCAAAAGAATTTTGCTTTCGCCCCGCCCTTGGTGACTTGACTCAAGGGCCAAGAAATATGAGAAAACTCCAACACAAACCTGCGGTAGAGTTGGCAAGACCTAGAAAGCTGCGAAGCTCTGTTAGAGTGGTTGGAGAGGGCCAATCCCGAATGACTTGGATCTTGGCTGGATCAACATGCACCCCCTGTTCATCAATGATGTATCCCAGATACTGAACCTGGGTCATGCCAAAAGTGCATTTCTCCAAATTGGCACATAGCTTGTGTTGCCGCAGTGTTTGGAGAACCTGTCGGATGTGGTGGAGGTGCTCTTCCCAACTCTGGCTGAAGATTAGAATGTCATCCAAGTATACTACTACAAAGGAGTTGGTGAATGGCCGCAAGATGTCATCCATTAGCCTCATAAAGGTTGCAGGAGCATTCGTCAATCCGAAAGGCATGACCAACCATTCGAAGAGGCCCTCCTTGGATTTGAAGGCAGTCTTCCACACATCGGAGGGTTCGATTGGTACCTGGTGATATCCTGACTTCAGATCGATCTTGCTGAAATATTTCGCCCCCTTTAGTTGGTCTAGGAGGTCGTCAATCTGCGGGATCGGGTACCTATTACAGACAGTGATCTTGTTCAGCGCCCGATAGTCAATACAGAGTCTCCACGTCCCATCCTTCTTCTGTACCAACACGATCGGGCTCCCACAGGGCGATGAACTCGGATGGATGTGACCTTTCTGCAGGAGCTCCTGAATCTGCCTCTTGATTTCATCGTTCTCCAGAACGGAGCACCGATAAATTGGTCCATTGGGTAGCGGCGCACCTGGGGTCAGATCGATGGAGTGCTTGACTTGACAGTGCAGAGGAACACCTGCCGGGGAGGTGAAGATGTCCTCGTACTCCTCCACAACCTTGTCCATCTATAGTTGTCGTGCAGAGGGACCCCGTTTGGAGGTCGCGACCACTGTCTTCTTCTTTCCTTGAGGGCGTATCATCAGGAAAACAAATTTCCTGGTTTTGGAAATGATCTTACTGCATTGTTTCGCAGTAATCAAAAAGAGGGCGGCAGGTGGTGCTACCTCTAGTATCCTGAACAACTTATTCCCCAATGTAATAATAACAACACGGGGCCTTGATTCATACATAGCATGTCGCTTCCACAAGTATGGTTGTCCTAGTAATACATCACAAACTTCAAGGGGAGAAATGTCACACAATACCTCATCCGTGAAGGGCTTGATGTTGTATGGAAGGCGACACTGCTGGCTCACGCGAAGATCTCATCCTTGGTGAAGCCATCCAATGGTGTATGGTTGTGGATGTGCTGTGGTCGGTAAGCCCAACCGCTTCACGACCTCTGCCGAAATGAGGTTCTTTTGACTCCTGCTATCAACAATGAACTATATCGGGGAGCCCTTTACCCACATCTGGGAGTGGAAGAGACGCTCCTCCTCCTCTGGATCTTCGGGTTCATTTTTCTGGATCTTTGCGGTAGCAACAGTGGCGCTGGGATCCGCATCAATGATCTGCTTCCCTTTTTCAGACCCCTTATCGGGTTCTGACTCAGAGTCGGAACATGCATCTGATTCTGAAACCTTTAGCTCATTCACCAGTGACTGCTTGGCCCGACACTCACTTGTGTTGTGAGTGGAGCTCTTATGGAACTCGCACCATTTTCCAGTGTCCTTTCTCGGCTTCGCGGCACTGTTCTTTGCTTGCAGCTTCAGCTGGTTGTCTTGGGCTGTCCCGCCTTGGCTTTGTCCTTTGTTCTGTGGTTTAGGGGCACCTTTCCCCTGCTTTGGTTTCGCAGATCCAAAGTCTCGCTTCTTTTGTTTAAACTTCTGCTCGACCTTGACGGCATATCGGTATGCTGCGCCGAGCGAGGGGATGTTTAGGAATTGTATTTCTTCCTGGATGTACTTGTGCAGGCAACCATGATATTTGAGTATCAAATGTTGCTCTGAATCCTTGATACCCAACTTTGTGCGAAGGGTATGGAAAAGATTTGTGAACTCCGGCACGTCTTGGTCCCTTCCCTGCCACAGCGTGGTCCACTTTATGTATTCATCCTCATAGCTTCCGACAGGGTAGTATTGCTCCTTGATGGCATCTCAGAACGAATCCCAGGTGGGTGCGGCTGAAAATAGTGAGCCAGTACTTTCATCCTTCTGCTCGCAGTAGGTTTCCCACCAGTCCTTGACGTGGGGGGCTGCTTTGAGAAGAGCAAAAACAATCTTTTCCCGACTCGAAAATTCATGAACAGAAAAATAACCCTCTAGCAAATTTAACCATTTATCTACGGCATCTGCGTCTATCTAACCCTCGAATATGGGGATTTCAAAATTAACTTGTACCTTAAAGGGTGTGGCGTTTCCAGAGTAGCTGCTGGAAGCCGATGCGCCGCTTCTGGGTAGCCGCTGAAGGATCTAGGCAACGCTGTCCATCATCGCGTTCCGTTGTCGCTCGAGGGCTTCTTCGAGCAAGATTTTGATGGGATCTCCTGCCCCCTCGTCTTTCTTCTCGTCCGCCATGGGAGGCCGTCGGGATTTGCGAGGCTGGTCTTGCAAAGGTTCAACCAGTTCAAGCCCTAACTCCTTATATCCCGACCTTGTTGGGGACATGCAAAGAAAAACAGAGAAAAAGCAGACCGCTCTGATACCACTGATCCGGATTTAAACAGGAACGCAACAAATTACAGAGATAACCATATACACAAAGATGCAGCGGAAATAATACTTCATTTCATTAATGGAAAAATACTGAAATATGCTTACAATCAGAAATGGAAATAAATCAGCTAGGGCGATGGTAGCTTATCTCTGAGAAGAGATGTGATGGCTACATGCCTCTGAACTGTGTTACAATGAGGCTCGAAGGCCTATTTATTGTTGAGAAACAATGGAAAAACCCTTCACATTCCAAAACCTAACCCTAGGAGATGAAACGCCAAAATGTGGGCCCCGTTTGGGGTAAATTGGTACATCAACTTCCCGGGGTCGTAACTTTGGCATATGATCTCCGTTTGACGCGTACAATAGCTCGTTAGAAAGATCTATCCGAGAACTATCATTGTTGGAACAGGCAACATCGGTCCATTCCATGGACCCATGTTTCCCCCGGATTACCCAAAAAACGTCGTTTAGGGCCTCAAAATGGCTCCGGAAGTTCAGGACCCGAAAAACTGCTAAAAATAGTAAGTTGTGCTACAATTAAGGAAACTGAAAATGCTGAGAAAGACAATGGTGGGGGTCCAGGTGGACTTGGCAGGTGGCCACCAATATCCACCTGGATCAATGGGTTTGGTATTGCCCTAGATATGGCCGCTAGTGAATGTTGATGATAAATGATGATGATGGTAATGATGGATAACCTTTTTATTTAGATAAATTTGTTCAATCTAAGAACACCTATGACACTGATTATGAATACCTCCCTAGTGAGAGAGTGTTGAATTTGTAACCATGGTTAGCTTCCATAATGTACATTTTATCACTTGATATAATTGTATTTACCAATGTAAAGCATATTTATAAATGAATGAGTCAAAGGAAAATTTATTTTAAGTCAAAGTCCCATTGCGATTTTTTAAAGATAAAAATTTCAATTTTTGAAATGTGAATTTTAGCTCCAAAAGTGACAAGTCAACTTCCCTCCAAGTTAAGTCATCATTATCCAAGAGACACATCCATTCACCCAAGACATATTACTATCTAAAGGCAACTCAACCTCCTCCATTTGGACATTCACATTCTCTCATACAATACAGTTTCTAGGCAAGCAACCAAAGGATAAGAAGGATGAAGTAGGACGAAGAAGGAGGCCAAAATATCTCTCTCTCTCTTTAAAACTCACACATGTGGTTTAGTATCTTTGTCTCTATGGTTCACCATTTTCTAGGGTAAATGTTGTAGGGAGCCAAACATTTTGGGTTACTAGGGCAACTGTTGCACGAATGAAATTTTTGGGCAACTGGCTATTACAGGAGGGCCAAAATTATGGGTCAGACAAGCAGAGTGAAGTGCATGATCAGATTAGGTGACTTGACTTGGAGGATAAGGCTAGGTTCGACCATAGGTCTAGGTGTGTCTTTCATTGAACAAGAATAATTTCTCTATTGAAAAAGGTTATTGGGTTTTCCCCTTTGTGGGTTTTCCCAAGGTAAATCTTGTCTTATTCTGTGTGTTGTGATCTCTACTATTCCATTGTTCTTTATGGTTGAATTTTTGAAGTATAATTGCTAAATTATATATTGGAATAAGTTAAAAGAAGATCTACGTAAAAATTAATTATCAAAATTTTAGAAATATTGTGCTAATCCTAATCACACTAATAAAATCAACAATTGAGGAATGGTTTGTGACTTATGAGCATTGAATGAGAGCTTGGAGAACAAGGTTAAGGCCTAGCCTTCGTGGCTACTCTGAGGCATCATGTTTTGGATAATTGTAGGGTTGAAACCATGTGGTATAGAGTGCCGAGAGAACATTTTTTTTAGTTGGTTCAAGTTGATGTGGAGAGTGCCGAGAGAACAATTCTTTTTATTAGCATGACATGGAGAACCGTGAGAGCACAATCCTATTGATTATTTTTTATGATTGGTTCGTTCTGGTTGACGTGGAGAGTGCCAAGAGAATAATTATTTTTATTAGCAGTGACATGAAGAACCTCTAGAGTACAATCTTATTGATTGGTTCTATAGATTTTCTCATTTTGGTTGATGTGGAGAGTCTTGAGAGAATGGTTCTGTTGATTGGTTGTTCTAGTGTGACATGCAGAGTGTCGAGAGCATGATTCTATTGATTGGCTCATTCTAGTGTGACACAAAGAGTGTTGTGAGCACGGTTCTGTTGATAGGTTATTCTGGTGTGACATGGAGAGTGATGAGAGCATGATTATGATGATTGGTTCATTCCATAGTTACCAAATTCGAATTTGAATTCGATTTGAAACGAAAAAAATTCGACCCTATAAAATTCAATACAGAAAAAATTCGACATTATATATCTTACACACACTTAATTTTTTTAATATTTTTTAATTTTTTAATTTTTTTTTTTAATTTTTTTTTTTTTTAATTTAAATAAACAATCATTATATGAAAATTCATTAAATCTTTCTCTACCAAGTATATTTATGTTTACTTATTTCCAATGTTAATTTCTCCTATTTAAAATGTTATAGACCCCTTCTCTCTAGAACAGCTTAGAAATAATGAAGATCAAAATGCATCAAATTAATTATTATTGCAGACTAGATTAAAATAATCATTTTTCTAACTAAATTGTTAACAATATTTAGCATTTATCGAGAAATTTAATAGAAATTGTCTTTTTTATAATATAAGAATTATTGTTTTTTATTTTGTTTTCATAAAAATTATTGTTTATATTTTTCCCAGTTTTCTGGTTAATCCTCGTATAAAAAAGTACCCGTATAAAAATATTATAAAAACTAAAAAAAAATTAGGATTAAAGATCGTTGCATTATTTTTCAATTCTCAAATTTCCACAGGTAATACTAGATTTACTTACTCTATGATTTTATTCAGCAGCGATAGGTCAACGTTCCGATCCATGGTTACACAGAGCCCGCGCTTCACTGTTCTACACAACACAGTGGCAGCATAGTGGCGAATTTCCAATTTTTTTTTGCTGGTATGGCCGAACTTGGTAACTATGGTTCATTCTAGTGTGACACGAAGAGTGTCGTGAGCATGGTTACGTTGATTGGTCCATTCTAGTGTGACATGGAGAGTGCCTAGAGCACACTTCAATTGGTTGGCCTAACACGGAGAATACCGAGAGCACAAGTTGGCAAGTTTCCCTAACATTGAAAGCATTGAGAGAACACTTCGGATGGTCGCCCTAATGTGGAAAGCACCGCAAGCACAAGTTGGTTGGCTGCTTTGATGAGGAGAAGCACCAATTGGTTGCCTTGACATGGAACATTCAAATGAATTTGATGGTTCGATCTTGTATAAGGGATGTGTAGCACATTTGGTTGGTGTATAGTCGCTCGTTCATGAAGTCGAGGGTTTGAGCTTGGCAGAGGGTTGATTATTATTATTTTTTGTTTAAATTTTCGATGGATAATAATTTTGTTGAACATTTAAGCCAACCAGAGGTAACCATTTTGTATAACAAACACCATATCCTTTGCATTTGTAGAATGTGGGCTAGAAATAACTATTTTGTAGAACAACTAGTATTTTCTAATGTTTTGGGGGTCAAATTGAGTGCAAAATGATTTTTAAAAGAGATTACTAGTTGGAATTATTTGTAATTTGATAAAGAGAAGCCATAAACAATTGTTGAGATCAGGAGGTCATGGTTATTGGAAATATGAGCACGTGAACAATTTTTTGACATATGAACAAAAGTAAAGTTGGTTTGGTTATGATTTGAGCTTGTGGATCTAGTATGGAATATTGTGAAAGGTGGTCCACACTAGGTTGAAGAAGGAGTTGGATTCCTCCATAGAGGTTGGTACCTCAATCAGATTAAAGCCTACAACAAGTCAAAGCTTGCACATTTTTAAGGTTGGTGCCTCAATCATGTTGTAGCCTATTGCAAGTAGGTGTTTGCACATTTTAGGGGTTGGTGCCTACAAATCTATGTAATCAAATTGAAGAAGACAAAAAGAATTTGTGGTTTTCTCCTGCAAAGGTTTCCACATAAAAGCTGGTGTTCTTATGTGTTGATGTGATATGGTTTCTTGATGCACAATTTCGTTCATTGTTATGATTTACTGCCAAATGTTCAATTAATGATGAAATAGTTTTGAAATGATAAATTTTCCATTACACTGATTTACCCCCTTTCGATGTAATTTTGGGTGTAACACAAAACTATTTTGTATTTATATTTTTTTATCTTTTTAATTTTAAAAAGTATTTTCTCACAATGTTATATTGTTTTGTATAAATAATTATTTAATTCTTAGTTGTTACTTTTTTATGAAATTAAATGACCACAAATCTTCTTCTTTAATTTATCATTTTTTTTTTTTTGTTTCATCTAAAATTCTCTTAAAGTGATAATCTATTACACATCCATTTTCCGTTAGAGTGATCTATCCACTTCCATGTACAGTCTTCTCAAGACAAATAATGAAAAGGTAAAAGTGTGCAAACGGACTTAGAATGCACAAATGAAATAGACTAGCAATTACCCAAAAGGTGCAAAGAAAGGCCGATAGGTTTCTTAAATTGGAAAAATTATATGAAGAACACATATGTATGCCATATGCCATATGTTTTGGCATATTTTAATTTATATGGATCTTTATTATATATATATATATATATATATATATAGATAATTTCTAGAGCTTAAACTAAAACCACTAATTTGATATACCTCTAATAAAATACTATTAGAAACCACCATTTAAACTCAATTAAAATGACTGGATTATAAATTCATAATAGAATTATTATGTTCATAATAGAATTATATGTTCAAAATAGAATTATATGTTCACAATAGAATAATTATTTTTATATTATAGTGTGAGCAAACCTCTTTCCTCCAAAATTTACATAGAAAAATATGTGTAAAACAATTCGTGTAGCTTGAGTTTGTTGGCTTAGTGTGCATGTTGTTTAGAATTGAAAAATGGTTGAGAGAGGGTTGATATGAAAGATTCTGCAGAGATGTCGTGCTTAATAAGTCGATGGTATCAAAATTATTAATAAAATATATTTTTATGGGGTTGATAATAGATTATTTTGGTGGTTGGATAGTTATTAAAATATTTTTGTAAATTATAATAATGAATAATGAATAGCATTTGCATATTCATAAAAGTAAAAAAAAATGATGTACAATATAGTTATGAAAATAAAGGTAATGGAATCTATGGGAGTAGTTCAATTGGCTATGACAATGTTATAAAGTAATAGGTTAAGCAAAAAAAACAGAAGTATTGACCAATTTGAAATTAAAATAATATATTTAAACTGTCTTTCGGGGGCTCTCCATTAATTAAACTCTGATTTCATTGACCTCTCGAAATTTTGTTAATTTAAGTACGAAACAATGTGAATCATCGATTATTCTAGGACTTGCCAGAAATATAAACTTTGGTACTGTATTCCTTGTTCTTTCACCAAGTATTTACAGAAACCTGTGATTCTACCAACACGTTCATCATACATAACCAAAGCGTTCTATCATCAAGAGCTTCAACTCTTAAAATTTCACTTTTCAATTTAAGATCATTTAATTTAAACACCAACACCAAAAGTGCTACAGGAAATACATGTCATATGCCTAGTTCATTTTTCTGTAACATAGAAAATTGTATTTTTCTTTTAGTGCTATAAGAAATACATGTCATATGCCTAGTTCATTTTTCTGTAACATAGAAAATTGTATTTTTCTTTTATGATGATCAACTTCTATACCTTGAAAGTCAATTGAATATGAGCAACAATGTAATATAAATTTCAATTTTTCTTCCCATAGCACTGGTAATTTTATTGGACCTTATTTTTCATGCTATATAAACCCCAGTAAAAATGTTATAAAAATATCTTTATCTTAAGATGAAATATGTTTCCTCAAAGACTAAAGTTGGAGATGTAATACCTAATTCTGTTCTTTCCAAAGTGTTCATGCCTATTGCAATTTATTTGTCTTTATCATGATCGAGCGTTCGGTTATCTCCCTGCCCCTAGCATCGACCTACCTCGAAGTTTGAGTGTGCTCTGATGACATCAGCTGGATGTTCAACGAGAGGCTCGATAGGCACTAGGAAAACCTCATCATCTATTGTGAGAGCCCTTTGAAAGTAGATAATATCACCATCTTCAAACTGGCTATTTTCCCACAAGCCATCTAAAGAAAATATTAGGCATTGGTCTTGTGGTTTGAGCTGCCACACATGGATTGGGACTGGACAAAGAAATTGAGAAAACAAAGGGTCCCTGTTGAATTATTTATTATATCTAATCTAATATTTATATATGTTGGAAATCCTATTTTTTTTATAATCACCAATACATTCTTACATATAACATGCAATCACCTAATTTTCACATGAGACTAACTATATAAATAATATAACACATTCCCAAAATGAAACATTTACTCAGGTTCATATGCTAAAATTGAACCTTACATTGTAAATTTTGAATGTTGATAGCTCATTGGATCATCAAATAATATCAAATAGAAAATATTTAACTAATTTACACATGAAACTAACCATCCAAAAAATTTAATACATTTAATAAAAACATATAGGCTTAAATACTAAAAGAAAATACAGGTAGGATCACCAATAATACCAAAAATTTACATGGAAAATGCTTACCAAAAATCTAGGATCACCAAATGATACCAAAAGGATATGGAAAATTCTTACCAAAAAGTTAATATTTCATTGACTAAAGAAACTAAACTATGTTTGATTGATGCATATCAATACAATCTCAAATAAATATGGAATAAGCTTAGTGAACAAACAAATTTGATGAGATATCAACTTAAAAAACTAAAAGAAATATGAAACAGGCAACTTCCCACATGCACATTAAAACCTGAACTATAAATCGTTTCAAGCCAAACTAAAGCATATGTTAAATTGAGTTTTTTTAGATGGGTTTTCATACTAATTATACATGGATATCTTCGCAACTATGTGCTGGTCAAATATATCCTCATTAACCTAATGTCACTACGAAATGAAACTGAAATTCTTATCATGATAATTTATCATTCCATTCATACATCTAGATTTCAATTTCACCAATCGAAAATAAATGCACCCAATTCATATCAACATATTTATTCCACATGTATTCATAACACAGGTGCAATCCAAAACAGTAAGGATACACTTAAGAAACAAAAGTCTCATAGTTTTAAAGTAAATAAAAATACATGGAATATAATTGATATAGATTTGGAAAACAACCTAGTTTTACCACCAGTGGGGTGGCTTTGTGGTAATTGTAACAACAAATTTACTCGAACAACCATTGATTTTGATCTATATGAACATAATTAGACAACCTAACACTATAAATTCAGAAATAACAACCTTTCAAAAAAGCCTAAATTCAGAAATAACAACCTTTTAAAAAAACCTAAATGTTACTTGATACATAAATTTGTATGAAATTTCCTCAATGTTGGTTACATGGAAAATATTTTGTTCAACAAAATTGTTTTTTTCACCTTCTAGATTTTCCCTTTCCTTGTCGCTGCTTTGGCAGTTGCTTTTCAGCAACATTGCTAGGCTTTCCATTCGTGTACACACCTTTTGGTTCTCAATTTTCATGGACTCTGTTAGTGTTCTCCTTTCCATGCCCACTGTCAATAATTCCATTATTATCCACATTGTCTGATTTTCATTTTTCATGCACACGTTCAAGCAAATGCTGATGTTCTGCCACCAACTGCTGGAACTGCACATCTCTGGAATCAAGATCCTTGTTGATAGATTCTAAAGCACTCTCCAATTCCCTTGTCTTGTCCGAATGCTGGAGAATTTTCTCTAAAGCCATTGTACAATTGTTCAATTCAGTCCTTAAAGAGTTGCTTTCATCATGGAGGCGCCTTTTTGCATTGCCAAGGTGTGAAAGCAGTATTGTAAATCATTTAACTGACAATCTTTCTCCACTGCCAAGACCCTTGACGATTCAAGATCCTTGTTGACAAGATCCAAATCTCTTTCCAATTCCCCGATTCTGCCCTTAAGATGCATCTGTTCTTCATCATTAACCAATTTCTTTCTCTTTATTTCATTGTTTTTATCTTCAAGGAACCTTTTTTCCTCTGTAACGGATGATAGTTGATCTTGTAAATCAACTAATTTCACGACCATGTCACAAAGCTCACATTGTATATCAAAATAAATTTCCAATTTGGAACCCTTGTCAATTTAATCCTGATTTTGATTATCGCAACTTTGATTCCCCCTTAAGAAAAATGTAGGGATTTGCATTTTCCCAGTTGTAATAGTTCTTTATCCAACATTGCACCTCACCCATTGTTATATAATAGAGATATTCTATGTAATTATATAGTTGTGCTTTACACCATAAGTAATTGTTATTCCTACATGGTATTACAACCATGGCTTAGGTATTATTCCCTAGAGTTATGTCGGAGGGGGGATGGTGACTGATCACCGCACCTCATGTGGAATAACCTACCACTCTAGGTAATGGTAAAGGTTTGGAAGTTTACTAATATCTACAAGTTATGGTGTAATTGCAAACCTCAACACCTAAACTTAATGAAACCTTCCAGAAGCCCGGATAAGTGGTTTAACCAAGTTTCATACCTAGATGTGGTCCCAATATTATAGGACATCCACTATTAGACCTAGCTTGATGGACTTACATTCACATATCATCCACAAAACTCATAGCTTATGAACATTAAGCTATTCAATATTTTATATAAATAAAATTTATGAAAATATCATACTATATTCATGATCCTAATTGAAACCCAATTTGTGATTGAAGGTTTTTTTAAGCATATTTAATATTTTTTTATATCTATTAAAAACTTTTTGCAAAAATTCCATACTATATTCATGATCCTAATTGAAACCCAATTTGTGATTGAAGGTTAAATAATATTCATGATCCTAATTGAAACCCAATTTGTGATTGAAGGTTTTTTTAAGCATATTTAATATTTTTTTATATCTATTCAACTTTTTTTTTTTTTTTTTTTAAATATAGAATGGCTTTTTCTTTTCTCTTTGCTCTTTAATTTGATTTTATATTTTTCCTAATATTTCCAAATAAACGCTACGAAGCCTATATCCATGCTTTGGAATGTCTTTAACGGCCAGAAATGAAAGAGATTTCTTTTTAGGAGCACTTTCTATCATTAGAACCCCAACGTATAGAGGGAGGTTATCTGAAAAAAGAAATTCAAGGATGCATATAACTTAGGCTGTGCATTTGCAAGGATATGAAATTATTTCGGAAGAAGCACAATCCACATCTTGCAGAAATGGCCAGAGTGGAATTCCACCTTAGATGAAAGCGAGTTGGAAGCCGTGAAGCTGTGCCTGAGAAAGAGGCTGGCTATTATTCAGGGCCTCCTAGACATAGTTCCCAGGATTTATGGCTGCTGCGCCAAAAAATCAAGGATCAAGCTGCATAATCATTGGCGGCTGCCCCAAAAATCAAGGATCAAGCTGCATAATCATTGGCGGCTGCCCCAAAAATCAAGGATCAAGCTGCATAATCATTGGTTGACATAGTTCCCAGGATTTATGGCTGCTGCCCAAAAAATCAAGGATCAAGCTGCATAATCATTGGTTGCAGAAAGCCAGAACTGCATCATCTATCTGAGAGATACAAAGAATTATGTGATGGGTTACTTCAACATGATCATAAGACCAGCCTCAGCCTCAAAATTTTAAGAGAATCAAAGGTTGTAGAACATAACAGAACCACGAATGGGACATTTGATGTTAAAAAATGATAAACAAATTTCCCTGCTAGTGCCATCTAATATAGAATCCATTTTTTCATTGTAAAATTAAAAAACTCTTGAGAGTGGGACCCTTGGCATCTCATTATTTATCTAGATTACGTTAGAACACTAAATCCTTAGATCTGGGTAAATTTCCACAACAGTGGGAGTTGACATCCAATTTCAAGGATTTTTCCTACTAAATGCTAAAAGCCGAAAACAAGCTTAAAAAGAAATGGACAAAAACTGAAGAAAATAACATTTGCCACTCGATCTACAATTGCAGGGTACAAGGGAGGAAGAAAGCCAACATATTTATTCATACAATCATGTTCTCATAAAAAAAAATCTACACTCTTTTTGAAATAAATCCACATTAATATTTTTGAAATAAATCCACATTAATAGCGCTGCACTTATTGTAATTCAATATAGTAAATCCATATATTGCCACATTTCAATAGTATATTAAATCCATAGATTTCTTGTACCAATTCAACATTGTTGTGCGTATTCTAATTTGAATACACTGTATGTCAAATACATGTCCTTTTTTTCAATCCATTCTAATAGAAGAACATCAAATACGTTTTCACTGGAATAATTTCAATCTAATAAAAAATAATTTGTACCCTTCTCTCAAGAAGGTTAATATATGTTCATAATATTTATAAAATATAATAATCCCATCCATGTAGGATTAGCTAATTTTCTCACGGAAACATTTATTCCTTCATCTTGGACCAAAAGAGCTCATTGAAATTGTGTTTAATGAATTTGGAGCATGAGAAGATGAAGCAATGTTTGAAACTAAATTATGTGTTTTTGATGTGTTAGTATTTGAGTCTGAATGGTTTGATGAAACATTGGTGGTTGATGCAACACTAGTATTAATGTTTGGTTGCAAATTGATGACATCTATAAAGGGCGGTGGATTAGGTTCTAGAAGATTTTGGTCTTTACTAGAGAGGAACATAATAACGTTAGACATTGAAGGGCGTAGTGTTGCAGATGCTTGTGTGCAAAGAAGCGCTATGTGAACAACTTGTAGTACTTCCTCGTGGTAGTTTTCTTGGATATTGGGATCAATTATGTTTGAAATAGTATCTGACAGATGACAATTCCAAACCTGCACCAAACATATATTATAGATTTGAATATTATTACTATTTTATTTTAAGAAGAAATGAATATTATGAATATGATGAGGCCATTACCATTGTTAAGAGAGATGGCATGTCATTTGTGTGCATAGAGGTTTTATTCCTTCTGCCACTAATAATCTCAAGGACTAGCACCCCGAAAGCATAAACATCAACCTTTTCTGTTAAATGGCCATGAACGAGATATTCTGGGGCCATGTAAGCTCTGCAAAAGAAAAAATAAGCATTATACACATTTTCTATGAAGAGTGCTTTTTTACAATTATTAAAATTATTCTCACCGGGTTCCAACGATTCCCGTACTAAGATGAGTTTGATCCTCTGAGAAGTATCTAACCAATCCAAAATCTGCAATTTTAGGCTTGAAAATGTGGTCTAGAAGAATATTGCTGGCTTTTATGTCTCGATGGATGATACGTATATTTGATTCTTGGTGGAGGTATGCTAGCCCATTGGCAATTCCTAATATAATGTCAAACCTCCTCTTCCAATCTAGTACATTTCCCATGTTTTCATCTGTTGCAAAGTGCAATTTTATCTCAAATAACTTAAATATAACTCCAAAAATTAATAATTCCTAAAATTTGAATATTGACTGTAAGGAAAACCAATTTATAGAGAAGAAATATTACCAAATAGAAAGTGATCAAGGCTTTTGTTGGGAAGGTATTCATAGACCAAGAGTTTTTCTGGGCCATCCACACTACAACCAAGAAGTTTGACTAGGTTTTTATGTTGAACACAACTTATCAAATTCACTTCATTGAAGAACTCACTCACACTATCTTCTCTATTAGCAACTAATCTCTTCACAGCGATTTGTCTGCCATCTAGCATAACTCCCTGCCAACATGTCCAATCTTTTTTGTTTAATGATGTTGTAAAATCATCAATGTATTTAAAAAATCAATGATATAAAATGGATATGGAAATCACCTTATAGACTGAACCAAATCCGCCTTGACCAATTTTATTTGTGGGGTCAAATTTTTTAGTCGCGGTTTGTAAAGTTTTAAATTTGTAATTTAGTTTTGATTTGGATATTGCCGTTGAAAGTTGACCTGATGGTTTGTAACATCCTGCAAAAAAGAGTATAACATGTTAATGATTTTAGAAATATAGTATAACCATGTTATCAATTACTACACGGTTTTATTTTATGAGATCTATGCATTTTTCTCTATTAGATGTTTGATTTTCTAATAAACATAAAAAAATGCAATGAAAACATTCAATACTTTATCATGTAACACAAATTAAGTTTTTAACACCCTTATAAATTATGATCATTGGCAATTTTTGATATTATTAGGATTGTGATATACTTTCATTATCAATGTTAACATTATTTCAATAGTTACAACTTGGTGGATATTGAGTGGTGGGTGATTGAAACCCTAGAATTGGTTGTGTTTGTTTTTAAAACATAACACATACTCCATCCTTCAAAGCATTATTGGAGATGGGAGATGCAACACCTTAGTTTTGATATTTGGATTAGCAATGTATATTTGTGTATACAATAAATGGCCAAGTGCAACAAATCTAATATGTAACTATTATACAATGAAAGTTAATAATAAAAATACATCACCCATTACAAACAAGGAAGAACAAAAACATTAGGGACTATGAATCCACAAGAGAGAAAAGAAAGGTAGCTTAAGAGTGCTTAAATGGACCAAAGCCAAATTATTATATTATTTCTAGCCTAAATTCTTTTCTTATGTCATCCTATGTCATACAAACCATATTTGGAATGAGTTGCAAGTGAGTTTTGTGAGGTTCTGATGGGCCATGTGGTGAGTTGTGAGCATGCATACATATTCAATGAATCAATTATGCACAAGAATTATCCCTTTATTCTACATGAAGCCTTGGGGAAAATCCTACATTGCCATGACTATAATAGATTGCTAGTTGTTCCTATTATGAGAGTTATGTGAGAAAATCTACCTATGTGGAAGGAAAACTAATGCAAGTGAGGAAAATTAACGATAACAAAGAATCCCTTTAGTTCTAGAAATGAGGTTTTTAGTCCAATCTATGTTGGAGCAGAGAAGAAAGTGGGATAGCCCAAGGGATTGCGTGGCAGATAAGGAGATCCCCTTCTTTGGGTTGTGTAGGATAAAGAGGAAAAAGAGCCAGTGAGTTTGGATTGTGTAAGAGTGAACAAAGTGAAAATTCCTTGAATTGAGTAGAGTGAGGGGATCAAACTAGTCATAAGAGAAATTTATCTATGTGGTCTCACAACCACGTCTTAAGGGTTACTTTTTGTAGAGAGATTAAGTGAAACAAAGCCTATGGTTGGGTAGAACGTCCAACATTTATAGTCAATTGGTGTCCTATTTTCGTAAATAAAAGTGTCATGGTAAATTGGTTATTATGTTGAATTTAATTTTGTGATATTATTAATTGAATATTGCATATAATATAAAGTGGAATGGTGTTTCTTTGTATGTATAGATACACATTTATAATCATGCATGAATTAGTTATGTATACATGACTTGCATTCCCTACATTGCATGCATAAGTCATTTCATAGGACTCATGGTGTAGCTTAAAAGGTAGATACCAAGTTTGTTAGATGACTATGAAAATTATAACAGATATTAGAGAAATATTTTAACATATATGAGAGGAATTTGATTTATACAACTACCCCAACAACAAGAGTGGTTTGGTATGTTACAAAGTGATATTATAGCCATGGTTACAACACTAAGGATGTTGGTTGAATTTATTTACCTCAAATTCATAACACTACTTTGCCAATATGGGAATGTAGACTTTGAGGAACTACATTATATGTGAAAAGTTTAAGACATTAAGGAGCCTATGCTACAACAAAGAATGCAGATCAATCAACTTACTAGCAAGAAGTTAGGGGATCAGGTCATTGGATAAAAAACCTATTGGTTGACCAAAAACCATAATAAGAAACATTTTCTTTATTTAGCTATGAGCTAAGGGTTTATGTGGATTTCCTCTAGGTCTTACCTTCAACGAATTTCACCTGTTGGAATTGTGAGAAAAGAACACTACATTCAAAGGAAAATTATACAAAGTATCTTCTCTCTAGGGTGTTTATGGAAAATCCCCTAGTCTTTAGGGAATATCCTATGTGAGGTCTCTTCGTGGAATTCCTTTAGTGGCCTAAGCAGAGTTGCAATGCAACATAACACCTTCCAGTGATCATCTCAAGAAGAAAATAATCAAAATAGTAAACCCTTAACTAGAGGGACCACTGGGCGTAGATACAGGGCCCTTCCTGATTGGATCATATTTTTTCACACCTCAAGATTGGTGAGTTCCTATTACCACAAAAGGTTGTAGTGTATCAATACTCTCCTTCAAGGATTAGTTCCACTTCTGCAAACATAAACCAAAGTTTGAAACAAAGCAAGGAAGTGTAAAATCAAATTACATATAACCATAAAGTTGACACACATAATTTTTCTAGGGAAACTAATGAACTATGGTTTTCCATGGTTGGAGGGTTAGCTTCAGTTATACAACTTCTAAACTATGTGAATATATTGTGCATGATATCAGTCCAAGTATAATGTATCAACCACACAAATTTTGGTTAGTCATTTGTGACATCCACAAGAGATATGAATACCAAGAATTGTAAACACCTGATTCATCAAATAACTCAATCGAGAAATGATCTACACTAGAAATGCATCACACAAGATATAATACAAAAGGAAACATGGATGCATTGGTAGGCACTTCCCAACCAACAAACCTTATGTGAGAAAATTTAGGTAAAATGCAATAACACATAGATTCATATCAAAGAAATACCAACAATGGATTCATATCACAGTCTTGGGTTACATCGTGTGCAAAGAAGCCCAAATATCTTACTTGATACACTTTACAATTAAAACTATATGATAAGAATATCATTAACCCCTATTTATAGGGACCAGAGTAATTTATATAATTTACAATGTACATTATGATGGCCATAGGGTCCATCACCATATGTATAAGCCAACAATAAATAGATGATCCAAATGGATCCCCTTTCAATTTTTAAAATGAGCACAATTTCTCTTATCTAGATCTGATAACTATGCACAAATTTGGTGATTCCATTATACATGTTCGTAATTTGGCAAATTCTTTTCCCTCCTAAACCTTGTCCAAGGTTGACTATTGAGTTAAAACAACTATTCCTTCTTCAATAACAATCGCTTTAGTTGAATAGAAGAGAGATCTCCTTAAGGGCATAAGGGAAAGAACCCATTTTTTATTTCCCTTTAGAGGTGCACAAATATGTGAACCATGGAATTGGGTTACAAGAACTTGTATAAGTTACAAGACCTACCTTCATAAACCATCATCAATGGAAATATTATAGATTAAGCTTCCTCTAATGCATTAACACATTGAAATTTTTATAAACAACACTATTTATCTCATGGTCCATGTTTGCATCATTTCACTTTCAATAATGCAAAATAAAGGAAGGAAGCCACTAGGAAAAAATACAATTTATAGGGATGAAAAAGGGTTTGTTTGATAACAAGAAGAGTGTTGGCTCAAAGCCAAACATCTCCCCCAACCCTGAATCTTTGTGTGTCCTCACACAATCAAAACATAACTCACACAAGAATAATTACTATTGGGCATCTCCTGAGCAAAAATTGATGAAAATGGGAGGGTTCTGGAGCTTTATTGATTGACAATGTTAATGTTTACATTGGCTCCACTATTATTTCTTGTTGTCTATAGCTTCTTTTGCAAGGCCCTATTACATATTTCCATATAATAATTGTTCATATACCATTTACCAACCATATTGAGGAATTTCTTATTTTCTTTTGACAATTTGGAATTTTCTTCTCTCAGCTACTCATTTTTATTTTTCAAGATGTATTTGTCATTTTTAACATATTGATCCAAAACTTTAAACTCCTCAATTTTAGTCTTCAATCTTTCAATTTTTCTATCTTCTTCAAATTTAAGGTTGAGTGTTTAGTCTAAACAACAAAGGGTGCAATAGGGTTTTCATGCTCATAAAAGTAAATAAAGTGATTGAAATCATTTGGAGCTAATGGGACAATGTGTTGGGTGTGGAGCATGATTATCATCCTAATTTAGAGGTCTTTGTTTCAGCCAGATGTATACCCCAGGAAGATTGTACACCCCTCCAGCGGTCCCCCGACGGGGGTTTCGGGGGCAGCACCCCCGAAGCTAAAAATAGATGTAAAATTGCCTTGTAAAAGTATAGTAATTTCTAGTCAATCTGGGCCATTCATTAGGCGGATGATCTGACGGTAGAATTTATGTTTAGTTTAGGGTTTTTTTCCCTAGAAGGCAAACCCTCTCTTTGTATGAGGGTATTGTATTGAGGCTATGATATAGATGTGTATTCTCCGAGCGAGAAACAGAGAGGTGATATTGTGAAAGAAAATAGAGGATATTACAACAGATCTGCTGTAGGTTGTGTCTCTTCATTTTGCTGGATAATAGAAAGGAATGACTAGCTGTTTAGGGTGGACGTAGCCCAAACTGGGTGAACCATGTATATCTGTGTCTCTCTTGTTTTATGAATTTTCCGTGTTTATATTTCTGCAATATTTTATGTGTTCCATTGCTCTGTAATATATAATTTTCTAACAACTGTTATCAGAGCCGAAGGTCTATTTGGCTGATAAACTCGTAGGAAAGAAGGGTTTCTCATTTGAGTGGGAGAAATGGCAGAAGATGGTAAGTTCAGGGCCAAGAAATTTAATCACCAAAACTTCCTGTTGTGGAAGATGCAGATGGAAGATTATCTATATTAGAAAGATCTGTACCTACCATTGAGCGGAAAAGCAAAGAAGCTGACGGCTATGACAGATGAAAAATGGAACATTCTCGATAGAAAGGCACTCAGAACAGTACGGTTGTGCCTCATAGCATTGGTCGCCTTCAATATTTTGAAGGAAACAATGACAGAGGGTTTGATTTAGGTGTTGGCGAAACTATATGAAAAACCCTCGGCCTCAAACAAGGTATTTCTTATGAAACGGTTATTTAATATGAAGATGTCGGAAGGTGGATCTGTTGCAGACCATTTAAATGATTTTTGCAGTTACAAGTCAGTTAAGTTCTGTAGGGGTAAACTTTGATGATGAAGTTAGAGCTCTGTTATTCTTGTGCTCATTTCCAGAAAGTTGGAATGGTTTAGTAATGGCCATTAGTAACTTTGTTTCTGGATCTAGTACTTTAAAGTTTGATGATGTTGTCGATGCTATCCTTAGCGAGGAAATGCGACGGAAAAGCTTTGGTGAGACATCGGGTAATGCTTTGAGTGCAGAGTATAGGGGAAGAAAAATGGAAAGAGGAAAGAGCTCAGGATATCGCAGTAAATCAAGGAAAGACAGATCCAAGTCCAGATCAGGGATAGTGTGCTGGAGATGCGGAAAGAAAGGACATCTAAAGAAAGACTATAGATCTCGGAAGGGAAAAGAAGGAGATGCACAGTAAGAAAACAATCATGAAGCAAATGTGACAGGCGAGGTGTTACAAGATGCTTTGATTCTTTCTTTCGAAAATATTACTGATTCATGGGTGGTAGATTCAGGGGCCTCATTCCATGCCACACCTGATAAGAAATATTTTCATGACTATGTTCAAGGAGATTTTGGACAAGTCCGTTTGGGTGATGATAAACCCTCTAAAATTGTTGGAATGGGTAAGGTTCTTGTAAAACAACATAATGGAAACCAATGGCTACTAAAGGAGGTAAGGCATGTTCCAGATCTGAAGAAAAATATGATTTCAACAGGGTAGTTAGGCGGTGAAGGTTTTGTGACAACTTTCACAGATAAAGCTTGGAAGGTCACCAAAGGAGCCCTAGTAACAGCAAAAGCGAAAAGGTTGGTACATTGTATTTATGCAATGGTATTTCTAACTCCGTTAATGCTTTAACTTCCAAAGGAGTAGATGCAACATTATGGAATCATAGGCTCGGACACATGAGTGAGAAGGGGATGAAGATTCTTCACTCAAGGAATTTGTTTCCAGGTTTGAAGAATGTTGATTTGGACTTCTGTGAGAATTGCATTTATGGAAAACAGAAGAGAGTTAGATTTCTCAGAGTTGGGAAAGAAAAGAAGAGAGAAAAATTAGAGCTTGTGCATACATATGTATGGGGACCTGCTCAGGTATCATCTCTTGGTGGCTCTCGTTATTATGTTACTTTTATTGATGATGCAACTAGAAAAAATTGGATTTATTGTATTCAAAATAAATCTGATGTATTTGATACTTTCAAGAAATGGAAAGCTTTGGTTGAGATCGAGACAGGAAAGAAATTGAAGTGTCTCAGATCAAATAATGGAGGTGAATATTGCAACAAAGAGTTTGATAGGTACTGTTCAGAGCATGAAATTCGCAGAGAGAATACAGTTCCAAGAACACCACAAGAAAATGGTGTGTCAGAAAGGATGAAGAGAACAATCATGGAGCGTGCAAGGTGCATGAGATTGCATGCAGGATTGCCTTTCCAATTTTGGGCAGATGCTGTAGATACTGTTGTTTATCTAATAAACAGAGGGCCTTCAAGTTCCTTGGATGGTGGTATTCCAAAGGAAGCATGGATAGGTAAAAAAGTAAACTACTCCTTTTTAAAGCCTTTTGGTTGTGAGGCCTTTGTCCATATTATTAAAGAAAATAGAGCAAAGCTTGAGGAAAAATCAAAGAAATGTACCTTTATTGGATATGGTGTTAATGATTTTGGTTATCTCTTATATGATTATGAAAATCACAAAATCATTAGGAGCAGGGATGTAATATTCAATGAAAAGGTCTTGTATAAGAATCAGTTGCAGGAAAAGAAACATGAAAAAGAAAATAAGGAATACACAGTTCTTGATGAGATCACTGAAAAAGTAAAGGTGCCTGAAAATAATAATAATCAACAACCCCAACAACAACAACCACCACAATAGCAACAGGCACCCAAAACACCTAAAAGTGGTGTTAGAAGATCTACCAGGATAAGTATACCCCGTGAATGATACTCTCCTTCATTATATTATTTATTGTTGACTGATTCTGGTGAGCCTGAATGTTATGAAGAAGAAATGCAGGTTGAAAGCAGGAAGAATTGAGAGCTAGCCATGGAAGAAGAGATGGACTCCTTAATGCATAACTAGACTTGGGACTTAGTTAGGTTTCCTGCAGGTAAAACTACATTTCAGAATAAATGGGTTTACAGGCTGAAGGAAGAAGATGGAGGAAAACAGAGGTACAAAGCTAGACTTGTGGTGAAGGGGTTTACACAGAAGAAAGGTATTGATTTTGATGAAATATTTTCTCCTGTTGTTAAAATGACTTCAATCATAACTATTTTAAGTCTAGTAACAGTTGAAGATTTGCATCTTGAGCAATTAGATGTAAAGACAACCTTTCTCCATGGGGATTTGGAGGAAGATATATATATGCAACAACCACAAGGATACGAGGTAAAAGGGAAGGAGAAACTAGTGTGCAGATTGAAGAAGATCTTGTATGGCTTAAAACAGGCTCCAAGGCAGTGGTATCTAAAATTTGACAAGTTTATGTCTGAACAATGTTATACTAGATGTCACTCTGATCATTGTGTTTATCTAAAAAAACAAAATGATGGCAGCTATATTATATTGTTATTGTATGTAGATGGCATGCTTGCTGCAGGGTCTAACATGCAGGAAATAAATGTGCTCGAAAGAAAATTGGAAAATTCATTTGCAATGAAGGATTTGGGAGTTGCAAAACAAATCCTTGGTATGAGAATAACTAGAGACAGGAAAAATCACAAATTAACATTGTCTCAGAATGAGTACATACAAAAGGTGTTGAAAAGATTTAATATGCACAATGCAAAACTAGTTAGTACACCTTTTGCTTGCCATTTCAAACTTAGTAAGGAGATGTGCCCAAAGACCCAAGAAGACATGGATTATATGTCTAAATTTCCATATGCATCAGCAATTGGAAGCTTAATGTATGCAATGGTCTGCACAAGGCCTGATATTGCACATGCAGTGGGAGTTGTAAGCAGGTACATGAACAATCTAGGAAAAAAACATTGGATGGCAGTGAAATGGAGTCTCAGATATTTGAGAGGTACCACAAATCAAGAATTATGCTTTGGTGGTTCAAACATTTCTCTACAAGGATATGTTGATGCAGATATGGTAGGTGACAGAGGTAACAAGAGGAGCAGTACAAGATATGTATTTACTGTAGGCGGAACAACTGTCAGTTGGGTTTCAAAAATCCAAAGTGTTGTTGCACTTTCAACAACAGAAGCAGAGTATGTTGCTGCTATAGAGGCTAGTAAAGAAATGATTTGGTTACAAAGGTTTATGGATGAATTGGGTAAGAAGCTTGATATGGGCACGTTATACAGTGATAGCCAAAGTGCCATTCATCTTGCAAAGAACTCAACATTTCATTCCAAGACTAAACACATAAAGCTCAAGTACCATTTCATACGATTAGTGTTGGAAGATGGAGAGTTGAATCTGGGAAAGATACACACTAGCCAGAATCCTGCAGATATGCTAACAAAAGTTGTAACTAGGGAGAAACTGAGAATATGCTCAGTTTCAATTGGTCTTCAAGGATGATGATGAAGATGAGAAATAGCCAGGTCCAAAGAGGAGTCATTGTCCAGCAAATGAAGCAGCGGTGGAGTTGCTACAATCATTCTCCAAGTGGGAGATTGTTGGGTGTGGATCATGATTATCATCCTAATTTAGAGGTCTTTGTTTTAGCCGGATGTATACCCCAAGAAGATTGCACACCTCTCCACGTAGGGGGGGGGGGGTGCGGGGGGGCCCATCCCCCCCGCTGGGGGGTCTGAGTGCCAGTGGTCCCTCGACGGGGGTTTCGGGGGCAGCACCCCCAAAGCTAAAAACAGATGTAAAATTGCCTTGTAAAGGTATAGTAATTTCTAGTCAATCTGGGCCGTTCATTAGGCGGATGATCTGACGGTACAATTTATGTTTAGTTTAGGGTTTTTTTCCTTAGAAGGCAACCCCTCTCTTTGTATGAGGGTATTGTATTGAGGCTGTGATATAGATGTGTATTCTCCAAGCGAGAAACAGAGAGGTGAGACTGTGAGAGAAAATAGAGGATATTACATCGGATCTGTTGTAGGTTGTGTCTCTTGATTTTGCTGGATAATAAAAAGGAAGGACTAGTTGTTCGGGGTGGACGTAGACCAAACTGGGTGAACCATGTATATCTGTGTCTCTCTTGTTTTATGCGTTTTTCGTGTTTATATTTCTGAAATATTTTATGTGTTCCATTGCTCTGTAATATATAATTTTCTAACACAACGAAATCGTGGCATTCAGGGATTTTTTCCTGGAATGCTGAAAATTTTGTTCTTGGTTTTTTAAATGAAGAGGTTGCAAACTCTCTCCCTTTTTCATGGTTGTAGACAATGACAATTTGGCTAGGAGTAGTTTCTTCAAATAAATTAGACAACATGGGAGTAGCTTTGTTAGGAGAGTGAGGGGATAGGGATGCAACCTTCCCAAGAGATTCTTTAGGAGGTAGGGGGATAGTCTCAACTACTTCTAGTAACTTATTTTTCACCATACATCTTGTTAACCTTCTTGGTGTAATAAGTGGTTATCCTTCTGATTTCTTAGCTTTCTTAGAGACTTTCTTATGAGGAGTGAGGTCTTCAACATCTTCAAAATGACATCCCTATCGTTACTTGTAGTTTTATGCCCAATTGCTTCCTCATTTCCATTGTGAACTCCCTCAAGTGTCTTTTTAGTAGGTTCTTATGGTGCTAAATTCAATAACCCCCAAAGCAGATTACCAAACTTGTTCCAAACCAAGAAAGAATCCAAATTATGTCTCCTTTTATGAAGTTCTTACATAATTATCATTTTAATAAGGCAATGGTGTAGATACTATGCTTGACATTTTTAGGGTTATTCTGCACTCATTTTTTCATGTGACCCAAGAGTTTCTAGAGAAAGTAAGGGAAATTGATATGAATATCGACTTCAAAGTGGAGGAGAAATCAATATGGTAAAGAAATTTGATAGCATACGTACCCTTACATGTTATGAATTTTTGCAGGATGAAGAGTAGGTTTCTCCACATATCTATGATCCAAGACTGCGGTACACCTCACCCCTAGTCTGGCTTCAACTTTTTGGAGTTGAGAAATCTCATCTATACCCCTTTTTCTACATGCTTATGTTTAAACTAGTGGTCCCCTATTCATGGGAGTCTCATGGCCTAAGCCAAAGACCCTTCTGTCAATGCCATGACCAAACTGCACACATGGGCCACTTCACCATTAAATCCCTACGCAAATGACATTGTTGCAGTGTCATCACATCCCTAAACTTTTTCAAGAAAGGGAGCCATCCTACAACCTTAGGAATGGGATTAAATGCATTGTATTCCAGGGAACCATCCAAGATTGTCAAAGATACATGTTCTTGTCTAACCGCTCCCAGTTTCCCCATACTCTTCAATGGTTTGACACTAAAGGTTTTTTCTCCTAACAACTTGTGATACTAGCCAAACTCTGCTGGAATAGGGAGATAGTTCAAAGTGGGAGTGATGGTTAGAGTTAATACGAATTATTTGAAATGATTGTATGGTAGTTGAATTATGTTACATGGTATTTAGGATAATTGTGGGTTCAAGCCTTAACGAGTAATGATGGTGCTTGACAGGGTACTAAGGAGGTCATCATTAGATTTAAGTGGTGGAATTGCTACTCTCGTAAATCAACCATGACAATCAATGATTATATAAGGTGGTAGAGAAAATAAAATAAAATTATAATATTTGAAAAGGATAATGTATGCTTTGTCATTTCATTGGACCGAGGCTATCTTGTTATTGGTTCACATTTTAAATACATTAGAGATACTTAAAATAATTTTCTTACCTCATGTTTACCTTGCATCGAAACATCTTTATGATAGTGACTTCTAGAAAAACCTGGGAATCATTAACTAATGAAATGATGAGCTCGAACTATCATTAATATTTGAATAGTCAACAATATCCTATTCTAACATTTTTGATGAGCCCCGGTATTGCAACAAGAATGTTGCAACTCCAATGCTACAACCTTAAATTATCAACCTGGGATTCATACAAACTTAAGAGGTGTTGCCACTATATGTGAAACATACAATGTGTCCTTCCTTCATTGATCCGATGTAATGGAGTGAATGTCATGAATTCAAAGCCTAAACTAATTGAAGAAATGGAAATATTACTTTGAAAAGAAATTAATCCCAAGCAAGAACAACAATTTGTAATTGAAATCCTAAGAGCATGAATTCAAATAAATAAGCCTAATCTACTTTGTAAAAGGCATGTCCTAATTGGTGTTTATTCTTCCTCAATCATGGATTTAGAGCCTAGGGGTTATTATTCAAGCCTAAGAGACAAAAACCAAGCTTTTGGAGCAAATCTGGTCAAGTTTACATGTGCTACAGGAGGTTGCTACAAGCAAAACATAATTGCTACAAATGAAACAAAATTGCTACAGGAGGAGATAATTCACCGAATGACCAAGTAAATAAAATTAAAATGGGATGGGAAAAATATTGTTATTAAGTAGGATTTCTTAGTACTCCATTCCAAATGGAATCACTCCAAAATACCCCTGTTAACACGTGCAGAAAACATAGCAAAAAATTACTACTCTAAAAACTAGAAATTCAAGAACTAGTGAACTAGTTAATCTATCAAATGCCTAACCTAATCAAGTGAAAATGAATTGGGGTAATTTTTTTTATTAACTTGAATGTTTTTATGACCTAATATGGGTGGAATAAACTCAATTAAATCTCATTAAAATGTTCTAAAAAATAACAGAAAATTACTACTTTTTGCTACAAGGGACTTCCAGAAATTCTAAGTTTGTGAACTAGTAAACCAATCTAAGTAGCTCAATGATGAAGATGAATTTTCAAAGTTGTTGGAAGGATGCATCATGCTTGTGACTTTGTAAATAACTTGTAAAATAACTTAATTTAATCATTTAACCCAATCCTACAACAAAAGAAGCATTAATACTAAATGCAGAAATATGAAAAACAAGAATAAGAGATGCATGTGAATAAGAAGTGAAAAGAAGAAAAGAAAATTATACAAAAGGGTTCTGAGGCTCTTGGGATGACCAAGCCCAAGGATAATCAGATTCCTATGAAGGATACCAAGCTTTAGAAGCTAAAAATGGCACCAAACTTCATTATTTGAATCAATCCAAGTACATCCTTGCTAGAAATGAAAGTGGAGCTGCAAAAATACAAATTTTCTCCACAAGAAGACTAAGAAATACATGCCTCTAGAGGAAAATTCGAATTGGTACTTATAAAAATATGAGGAATAATTCTCCTTTAAAGGAGGAATATTTCCCCTCCAAAATCCCTCAAATAGTGGATTTGGTTCCCAACACTAGGAATCTGCATTAAATGACAGGGAACACATTCCTAGGTTTTCTCAATTATTGGAGCTCTAGAATTTATGCAATAATTTCATAATATCCTATTAATTTATTATCCAATCTTTATCCTCCTGTAGTAGGGAGAAAGTCCCTAGATTATCTCCTCTAAATATTCATAATCTGCCAAATATTCTCACAATATTATTAAAAAATAAATAATATAAGGCACATAATATGAAATCATCAGTGGAGCTTCCTAATAACATATTAAAACAAAAAAAAATTATTAAGTGTAGAAGGAGAGGTTTAATATAGCCTTAAAGTGTCTAAGAAAGGTTAGATGAGCCTTAATTTCTGTCTAATTTAGGGGCCCATCATACCCTCCCACTGAAACTATTTCTCAACCTTTGAGCAACCTATCCATATTCCTTCCCTGTTGTTCTTCATGTATGCTGGCCTATTTCATTCTCTGTTTGTTAGTCCATGTGTTGCTCCTCCCGCTTCTCTTCTTGCTACTCTTCTATTTTCATTTTTTACCCTATCTTAGTTTTCCATAGAACTTCTAATGCAACTTTAGGTTACTTCTTTCTCTCAGGTGATTCTTCAATTGTAAAGTTTTCTATTTATGAGGGCAACACCTTGCTTTTGGTTTGTCTTCTTGGTATTCCTCTAACACTTAGCCTTGTGAAAATAAGGATTTATTGGCATCCATTACCTCATTACTAATGTCATTCTCATTGAAGTCCAAGCCTCTTATTGTTGATACAAATTCTTGGCCATGACACATCATATTATCCATCAAATTCTTATGAACACCCTTGATTAGCAATCTAAATTCTCTTTGCTCATTAAATTCTAGAATTGAAAACACTTAACATAGAGCTATTTCTTCTTACAAAGGGAGAAATGATGGTCAATAAACTGAAGCAAAAGAAAGGAATGATGTGATGACCAAATTGGTGACTTGGATACCTTTCACCCTTGGAGAATTTACCATGTCTGTAGAAAATCCTTTGCAACTCTGTTGTGTTTCTTTGTACCTTGTAGCAATTAATTAATCATTATCCAACACCCTAGTAGAAATTTTTTTCTCTTGTAGCCCTTTGTTAACTTCCTGTAGCAATCTGTCTATCTCCTGTAGCAGCTTTGTTCCTTCCTGTAGCAAATATGTCCTTCCTGTAGCAGTTATGTTCTTCCTGTAGCAACTTTGTTTTCTCTTATAGAAACCAACTCGAATCCTGTAGTAGCTACTCCTTGCATGCCAAGAGGTGGTGGGTCCACCTTTTTATTTTTTATTGATTTTTTCATTATTTTTTTCTTTTTTTTTCATTGCATGCAAAATAAACTCAAAGTGCTTTGAGTTAACTGAGTTGGCCTCCAACTACTTTTTGAACTCCATGATAACATCCCACTTTCTTAAGTATTTTTCACTTTTGTCTCATTTATCTCCCACATGTGTGGTTGTCCTTTGGAGAAAATTTAAGTGACTTGCTAGATAAGACCGAGGCTTCCTGCTATTAATTTTGGCTATAAAAGACCTTTCATTCTCACACTTTTAATGTTTTCTCAAGCTAGAATAGGTTCGAAGGGTGAGGTTAGAGAGTTGCATACCTGTGCCTTACTATGATTTTTTTTTTTGTGCAGGATGTTGTTGTAGTTGTGGAGGCTGCCTTTGATGATCTTGAAGCTACATGTGATAATCTGTTGGAGGTCCTCTAGGTTTTCTTGCTACTGTTGTTGCTCTGCTCCTGAGATTCTCTTGATGTGAGTGTTGTAGTTGATCATATGTCATTTCTAAATAGAGGTAAGGTTGTTGTGCATGTCTTCTATAATTTCTTGAGAAAGATATGCATATTTTTTTAATGTTCTCTTGCTGGCTAATGCTTGATGATGTAGGTATTTCCTTCATGCAAATGTTCTTTGGATCCGATGTTGTTATTTTTTGAGTGATCAAGAATCTTACAACAACTAAGAGAAGGTCTTGTAGTTTCTTGAGGATCTAAGTTATCATCTCCAAATTCTCCATGGTGGCTGATTTCTAGATCTGGAACTCTAGCTATGGTCTGGCAGGGGATGTGCAGATTGCTACAGGACTGTGTGTCTTACTGTAGTAGTCACATAGACCCTACTAAGATCAAAATTTTCTTCAGGTTACTCCTTTAAAACTACTAATAATTCATGAGTAATGTGTTGACAAGGATCATAGGCATTTTTTGTAGTGGAAGGGATGGAAGAAGGGGTGAAAATGGTTCTTTTCATGGACAGGGATGAAAATGAGAGTGGAGAAGAGATCAAGTGGTGTGGAAAATGAATGATGAGGCTATGGTGGAACTATCTCAAAATTTCCTAAATATTACATGACCTTTTGGCCTCTTTCTCCAATCAGATTTGCTTCATGTAGCAATTATGGTCCCTCTTGTAGCATTTTAGGATATCCTCCCGTAGCATAATTGTTTTACCCATATCTCTCAAATGGTAGACTTGAATGACTTGAAAGTTTGTGAGCATGTTTCCATCATCCATATGCACCTCCCCATAAAATAACTTGGCCAATGAATGCACGAATCTCGTGAAAAATTAAAAATGGTTGTAGGTGATGGAGGTCGATTCCTCAAAAAGTGTGACCTGGAATTTATTGAAATTGCTTGAGAATGTTACCATCATCCATATGCATCTCCCCATGAAAAATATCGACCAATGGATACATGGTTTTCAATATATTATAAAAAAAATTTATGCTCTGTGTATTTTGGCCTCCTGTAGCAAAACAAAGCCCTCCTGTAACATTTTAGGACAACGAGGAAAATTGATGAGAAAGGCTTGGGAATCATAGGTGGATGTTGGAAATGGATGAGGGTGATGGATTGACATGGCCTTGGTCCTATTGGAGAATTTGAACAAAGGAGGATAAAGCCCAAGTTTGAATTTCTTTGACCAGGCTTTTGATCAACTTTTCTTTTGGTAGCTAACTTGTTTTTGTTGTTTGCAGAGGTTGGAGAGCACCTGCACTCATTGGAGAGAGATACATGGAGCAAATAAATTTTTTCATTTTTTGTTTTTGTTTTAAGCCTACTAGCTGCCTCAATGAGGTTTTCAACTAGTAGGTCTACTTAGGCACCTCAAAGGAGGTTTTCACCTAGGATCTTTTCTTTTTCTCTTTTTTTTCTCTTTTTCCAACCCATTGACCGCCTCATGGAGGTTTTCAATCAATGAGAAAATCTTAGGTGCCTCAAAAGAGGTTTTCAATTGAGATTTTATTTTTTCCTCTTGTTTTTCATTTTTTATTTCTTTTTCTATCCCACTCTACTTGAAAAATAAAATCTCTTTTAAGTATAACGATACTTCCAATGGAGCCATGTGCATATCAAGATGACACATAAACTCACGTTTAGGCTTGAAATGTATGCTTGGACATGTACCTATATTTTAGAGACCAAATGCTTTCACTTTGACGATAACAAGTATTGTTGAAGAAGAAAGTGATGCTCCACCTTGTTGATTTTCTAGAACCAAACCTAAATATAGATTTGATGCCCTTGGTTTTCTTTCTCATCTGGATGATTCTTTATGTCTTATTCTACCATAACATTCAAATCTTCCTCTTTTTGCTGATTTTTCTCTTGAACACATGGAGGATTTGATGGTAAAAATGAAAGAACTTTCTCAATCTCTGATTCTGATGTTTTCTCTTCATCAAGTGTAGCTCATGATTCTTTGGTCTTCTCATTTGAATCTTCTTCTTCCTCCTTTTTGTTTTTTGTTTTTTTGTTTTTTTGTCTTTGTTTTTGTTTTTGTTTTTTTTGTTTTTTTTTTTTTGTTTTGTTTTGTTTTTTTGGTTTTTGCTTTTGTTCTTGATCTTGTTTTTTTTTTTGTTTTTGTTTTGTTTGTTTGTTTGTTTTTGTTTTTGTTTTTCTTTGTTTTGTTTTTGTTTGTTTGTTTTTGTTTGTTTTTGTTTGTTTGTTTTTTGTTTTTGTTTTTGTTTTTGTTCTTGTTTTTGTTTTGTTTTGTTTTTGTTTTGTTTTTTTTTTTTTTTTTTTGTCCTTCAATGACATTAAGAGAATCTATTTTTTTGCAATAATCTTCTTGAGCTAAGATGAATACCATTGAGATCAAGAGGAGATGTTAGGAAGTGTTGCACCTCAACATTGTAAGTGTGATGAGCTACTTCCTTGTGTGGGTTTGGAAATGGTGGTACAGGTAGTTGAGTGGGAGTGGATCTTTGAGATGGATGTGGTTGAGGTTGTGGTTGAGGTGGAGGTGGAGGTGGATGGTAGGGATAGCATGAAGTTGGGTATGAAGGATATTGAGGAGAATATTGAGGGTTCCTTCCAAATTTGTTGCCAAGATTGGTTTTGGGGTTGAGATGGCCAAGTTTTCCAAGGAAAAGGTGTGTTCCAATTACTTTGATATGGATGTGCATAACCTTGAAATTGTGAATTGGGCTCTTGCATCATACTGTGTTGACTAGGCTGCCATAGTCTTCTTGGAGCTACATGACATAACTGCTTTGGCAATTGACTTGCTCCATTGTTTTCTTGGTAAACTTCCTTTGGCCTTGGTAATGATGGGAAATATTTAATAACATGTGATGTTTCACTTTTTATGGGTGGAGACAACTAGTCTCTAGAATCCCTGTGCACTTTGTTTATTTCAACTCAATTGGTGGGTGGAGGTGGATGAATATCTAGAGTACTTGGTTCAACTAATGGTTGTGTTTAACCCCTAAAGTAAAAGATCCCTCAGTCTTTGGAATCCATCTCAAGGGTGATAGCTGCAAGTGAGACTTGGTTGCAATTGTCTATAGTTGGGTGGAGAGTCATAGTCCTAGACACAATTTCCCATTAGTTTTTGAGATAAGTATTTCTCATGTTCTCATGAAATCAAGAGTACAATCATGCTTTCACATATTCACGTAGCTTATAATTATCATTTTACACACTATAAGCATGCATAGTGTTGGTAAGGGTCTGCAATAAACAAAATCATATCACTGCATTAAGAAAATATTTGCATGTTGGTTACTTCAATAACATAATCAATACTGCCACATGTTATTCTAACACTTTTAAAATAGTGGCAACATCACATTGGTCAATCACATGGACAATGAAATCATAAACCATGCCATCAATAAACATCATCTCAGACCAACAATGTAAATAGGCATATATATAGATATATATATATATATATATATATATATATATAGATATAGATATAGATATAGATATAGATATAGATATATATAGATATACTTCAAACTAGACATGGAACATTTTAAGAATGGCATGAAAGCTAATATGGATGGTATAGAAGCAAAAATGAAAGGCAACATGGAAGATTTGAAGAATGGTTTAAAAGCAGACATGGAAGGTTTGAAGGAAGGTGTGAAAAAGTTGCTACAAGAAATGCTTCCTAATGGCGAAATGGTATTAGATGAAATTCATGATGAGAAGAAAAGAAATGTTAATCATGATTTCATAGATGCTAACATTAGATTTAAGACCTATCATATTCCAAAGATCGATATGATAAAGTTTGATGGCAAGGATCTAGTAACATGGATACTACAAATGGAGCAATATTTTGAACTTCATAATGTGCAACACACATAAAAGGTACACATTGCAACTTTATATTTAGAACTCAATCGGTTATCTATCTATATATATATATATATATACACACACACACATTGTTGGCCTGAGATGATGTTTATTGATGGCACGGTTTATGATTTCATTGTCCATGTGATTGACCAATGTGATGTTGTCACTATTTTAAAAGTGTTAGAATAACATGTTGCAGTATTGATTATGTTATTATAGAAACAAACATGCAAGTATTTTATTAATGCAGTCATATGATTTTGTCTATTATAGGCTCTTACCAACTCTATGCATGCTTACTTTGTGTAAAATGCTTATTAGAAGCTACGTGAAGATGTGAAAGCATGATTACATGAGATTCATACTTTTACACTAACATCATGGATGCAGGGATTATTTAATAGTGATGGTGTTGGGTTGCACTAGTAAAAGTGATTTCTTAGTAGTTTCAATGGCAATTGTGGAAAGATTGGTAATCTAGTGTAGATTGCATGTTTAAATTGTTGTATAAGTTTTAGTAGACTTGTTGCATGCTAGTTTGTTCAATTTGGAATTGAAGGGAAAGAGGTCTTATTACCATCCCTTGGAGTCACATGTTGATTAGACATGCATGAGATGGAGAGCATAGTTTACTTATTTTCTTAGTTGATAGGGTTGTTGAGCCAAGAAAAATAGTTTTCCACTCTATTAATGAGTTGTTACAAGTCTTTCTATTTTGGAAGAAAATTCACTTTAAAGTGATATAGATTTGTTATGATGCATATGACTAATTGTTTATCAAGTTTGTTCATAAATTTCTTATGAATTTAATGGCCATTGGGTGTTGAGAACAATGCTTGAAAAGTTTGAAAACATAGGAAAACCACTTCTCTATTAAAGCGTTGGATACTAGTAAATTTCAAGTTAAAATTTGCAAATTTGGTTAGAAAGTCAGCTAAGTCATAGGTTTGTCAGTCGGTCAAAATGATCGGACCTTTGATGGGCTTTGTATCAACCTCTGATGGGCTGACTTGGCTCTTTGCAACCCGCAGGTTAGAGGTCAAAGGTGTCAGGAGGTTAGTTGGGTTAGGAGTTATGCCAACCTTGACCTAATACATTATAGTGCCATGGAAGTTGGGCTGACCCCAACCTAGGTGGGAGGCCAGGTTGAAATTTTTATTAAATAATAAACGTGTCATGGTGGAAGGAGAGCCATCCTTGACTTCCCTTGGAATACGTGTTTTCCACATGGATGTACCTACGGTATCCATGTGTGAGGTCCCACGTAGGCCTGTTATGGCGGGGTAAAAACTTGTCACCTACCATGTGGGCCTCTATGGGGTTTCCACGTGGAGGTCATGATTACTTGGTAGGGTGGAATTGGTCCAAAATTAAAGGGGCATGAATTTTTATCTGTAAGTTGGATTGAGATGAAATTTATATGGTTAGAATCATCTCGGCGAGATGAATGCAATGATGTTGTTCATATGAAGTTATGGAAAAGTTGGAAAAATAGAAAAAATTAAATCCCTTTCCCATAACTATATCTTGGGAGATAAGTCAATAGAGCAACCACCTAATTCTAACTCTTGGTGGGTTTTGGGGTTAGGATGGGTGTGTTTACATATAGTATCATGCCCTCTATTGTGGTTTCTCTCTCTGTTGTGTTGATTTCCTGAAGGCATAAGGTCATGGCCTCTATTATGGTCGTGCTCTCAATTATGTTAATTTTATGAAGGCATAAGGTCATGGTCTCAATTGTGGTCATGCTATTTATTGTGTTGATTGCATGAAGGTGCAATGTCAATATCACTATTGTGTTTATTTCCCAAAGGCACAAGTTGTGCTCCTTGTTTTGTTGATTTCCCAAAGGCACAAGTCATGCTCTTTGTTGTTTTGATTCCCTAAAGGAACATCTCCTTATCTTTGTTATGTTTATTACTTGAAGGCATATACCATGCCCTATGTTATGTTGATTTCCCAAAGATGCAAGGTAATGATATCTATCTTGTTGTTTACCTGTAGGCATAGGACATGCTCTCTGTTGTGTTGATTTCTCAAAGACACAAGATGTTCTCTTTGTTGTGTTGATTTTCCGAAGGCACATGCTGTGCTCTATATTGTGTTGATTTCCCTAAGGCATAGGATGTGCTCTCTGTTGTATTTATTGCCTAAAGTCACAGGTTGTGCTATTTGTTGTGTTGATTTTCTAAAGGAAAAGGTATTTCTCTCTATTGTTTTGATTTCTTGAAGGCACAAGCCATGATCTCTATTGTGTTGATTTACCAAAGGAAGAGGACATGCTCTCTATCATGTTGATTTATTGAAGGCACGAGGTCATGCTCTCTATTATGTTGATTTCTCAAAGGCATAGATTTTTCTGTTTGTTGTGTTGATTTTACCGAAGGCACAAGTCATTGTTATAAGCCATTTTTTCGCATATGGTGAATAGGCCTACAGACCGAGTTAATAAACATCCATGAACACCTTGTCAACATCCCCACAAAAATACCTAAGAATGACTCTTCCAAATCCCTAAGTTTCTGAGCCTCACTGCTTTAAATCATGCTTTTAAGGCCCAACACACCTTGCCCCTTTAGGGACCTACATTCAGCAACAGGTTGCTTCCCTTTTCACTAGCACTGATCAACAATAGGTTATCCCTTGCCGAGGGTGTGTTGATTATAGAAATTTGGGAGAATTAAAAATAATCTCGAAGCTTCCTCTTCCAAAAGCTACGAGGGGTTATTTTAACTATTTGCCTTGGATAAGAAATTCAAATCCTATCTGATCCTACCTTGGATACTTCACCTCTTATCCCTTGAGTTCATCCTCCCATCTTAAGTGGATCTCAAGCAAATATTGGTAAATGGATAAGAATTCATAAACTACCATCCCTCTCCTATAAATTTACAGCCATCTACATCATCAGGGTTTGCTTTTGGAGACTGATCATGCCTTGATGTTGTTGCCTTGAATATAAGAGAGTCATCATCTTCATGCATTAGGGTGACATTGAGGTGTTCTTTGTGACAGGGAAGGACAAGTCAACGTGGGGAGATCTCTAGAATATCAACTACTATTCTTGGTTGTAAACTCTCTCCTATTTCTATTAATACAAAGAGTATATTGTTTTCCTGTATGTTTTATGCTACATTTACATTCATGTATTTCAATGCTCCACTAATCCATTTAATATAGTAATTGAATAATTCTACGTGGATGTTGTGTATCTTTGGCTTGTTATGAATGTATATGTAGGTTCTAATTATAGAAATTAGAGCTATGATTAGAGCTTACAAGTTGAGAGGAGAGAAAATCTTGAGACAGGTTCCAAGTAAGCCTCTTTCCATTCTTCAATTTATCTGTTGTTGTAGACCAATCCACTAGGTCTAGAGAAGATACTTTTGTCCGCAATGATAAATTTTGCATAACAGTCATGAAATTTGTTCTGTTAGCCCAAAGAAATAGGTTGTGAATTCTATTTTGTTGGTTTGAGGGAACAAGTTCATGAACTCGGTTGTGTTTGCTCGAAGGCGCAAGGTCATGAAATTTATTGTGTTGGCCTGAAGGCAAAGGTTGTGAACTATGTTGTGTTGGATATAAGGCAAAGGTTGTTATCTCTATTGTGCTACATTGGCTTGGAGGCACAGGTTGTGGGTATTGAAATAAATGCATAGGTCACAAATTCTATTGTGGTGCATTGGCACGAAGGCATAATTCGTGAGCTATATTATGTTGAATGGTTGTATGTTCAAATTTGTCTGATATGCATTATCAAATCCAAAGGATTATTCTTTTCTTTATTAAACATGGTCCATACCATCAAATATATATTTGTTGGGTAACATGAACTGGTAGCTCTATGACCAAATTGGTTTTGGTAGTGTTTTATTTGGGAGAGGTCATAGGTTTGAATTTGATGGAGTTTGTTTTTTTTTGGTTAGCCAAAGTGCATTTTGTCAAACAATTAGAAAAATCATAAAAGTGAATTTTGTATAACATGCACCAAAAAAAGTTCATTTTGTAGGCAACAAACCAGAAAGGTGAAAATTGTAGGAAAATTAATTTTTTATAATGTTTTTGGGTTAAATTAAGGGTAATTTTATTTATTAAAAAGGGGGAAATCAATTGAATAACCTTGTGATTAATGTACGAAAAAATAAAAACTAAGAGGATATTTTTTGAGGGATAAGAAGCTGTTTCAAATTGCTTTTGAGCCATATTAGTAGAGTAGATGACGATGCAATAAATGAAGTATAAGCTAATATTGATTAAGAGGAACAAATTGATGTCGTGAACACATTTGGAAGAATTATTTTGTGAAGAGCTTGTGGACCTAGTTTGAAATACTTTGAAAAGTGGTCCACATCAGGTTGACGAAGGAGGTGGGTGTATCCATTGATGTGGTGCCTCAATAAAGTTTAAGCCTACTACAAATCAGTTCTTGTATATCATTGTGGTTGTTGCCTCAATCAGGTTGAAGCCTTCTACAAGTTGGTGCTTGGATATCATCAGGGTTGGTGCCTCAATCATGTTGGAGCATACAACAATTCAATACTTGCACATTTTGGGGGTTGGTTCCTCCAACACATTGGTGGCTACAAATTCATTTTGGGGGTGGGTACCTACAAATATATGTAATCAAATTGAAGAAGATAAGAAGAATTTGTGGTTTTCTCCTACAAGGATTTCCCCATACAACTAGTGTCTTGTTATGATGATGCATGGGTATTATTTAATGATGCATGTTTATGGCTACAAGTTTGATTAATTGGTGAATTGTTTAAATTGATGAAAATTTTCCACTACACTAATTCACCCCCCTCTCAATGTATTCTTTAGTCTAAAAATTGGTATTAGAATAGGTTCCTTCATGAACAATTAATCACTGGAAGGTTGATCTCATGAAAGATGACCTTTATTTGGTCATCAGGAAAGCCTCAATTTGATGGAATCGACTATAATTTATAGAAGATAAGAATGGAAACCTACATCATGTCCTTAGGAGATGATGCTTTGGTGACTGTAGAGAATTATTATCAAGTTTCTACTACTCCGCCCACTAATACAGTTGGGAAGGTTATTTGTACATCTAATGCAATAGATAAACATTATATCTTGAGTGGTTTATCGGATATTGAATTTGTCAAGGTAATGCATTGAAAATCAACCCATGATATATGGAACAACCTAAAAAACTACTATGAAGGGGAAAAAAGGGTGAAGGAAGCCAAGATACAAACTTGTAGAGGTCAATTTGAATGTTTGAAAATGAAAGAAGACGAGAATATTGATTTGTACTTTCTACAAGTAGAATCTATCGTAGGTCTCGGTGAAGAAGTCAAGGAATGTGATACGGTTTGAAAAATATTAATATCACTTCCTTCAAGATTCAACCCTGAGATATCAATCCTTGAATATCTATCAAACATGGATAAGTTGAACATGGATGTGTTTCATGGAGCGCTCACAACATATGAGCTAAGGATAGAAAAGTAAAAATCAGGAATCAATGAAGAATATTTTAAAGTAGCTAAGGATGGAGGAAGGTAAGGGAATCAAGAAGACTCTTGTATCGATTCTTATGAAGAATAAGCTAAGTTTGTTAGAAAGCTAAGGAATGGAACTAGAAAGTTTAAAGGTAAGTTTCCTTTTGAATGTGGAAGAATATGAATTTATGCTTCTAAATGTCCTTATGAAAAAATGACTGATAATGATGAAGAAGTGAAATTTAAGTCTAAGGATTAAAAGAAAATATGAAATGACAAAAATAAAAAACTTCTTCTCAAAGGAAGAAAGCGATTATGAAAAGAATAAAAGTGTGACTAATGTTGAAAGAGGTGAGATATTATTCATTATTGAAGCATAATAAATTGAAGCATAAATAGAATATGAAGGGGAACTCAGAAGTGCATTGAAAGAAATGAGATCTCTTAGAAAGATGGTAGTTCAACTAGATTTGAAAGTGCAAGACCAAGATCAAGATGTAGATTCCATTGTCTCTCTCAAACTCGAACTAGAAGAAGCCAAAACGTTAAAAGAGATTTTGTCAGAACAATTGAAAAAAAAAGAGAGAAGAACATCATGAAAAATTAGAAGAATAAGTTATGCTTATGAAAGAATAATTGGAACAACTCAATCACAACTCAAATTTTCTCAAAGCATTTGATTCATTAGATCACATTATCAACATCCAAAGATATCTTCTCATTAAAACAAGTCTTAGTTTTTTGGAAAATTGTGGGAAATCCAAAGATAAAGATTTTGTAGGTACATCAAATGAATAACCTCCAAAAAAATAGGTGCCTACATTCATTAGATCTAACAATAACTCATTTGAAGATTGCAAGAAATTTATGAATATTCCCAAACATGGTCATTTCAACATTTTAGAAGTCTCTAAGAAAGGCTCCAAGATTCAAGAAGATCCATCTAGCTCAAGTAAGAAAAATTAGAATGAAATTATGAGGGCCCCCATGGTAGAAAATCCTCTCAAAGGATCCATAAGAAATAAAAAAACAAGAGTAAAATCTCAGCAAAGAATAAAACAATTCTAAGGAAAAACTTCAAAAGATATGCCTCGTTAAGTTGGCCTCATGCAACCAGATATCAAAATTTGTTTTTTGGTCATTGTTTTCAATGCTTGAATTTTGGACATAAAGCAAGGGATTTCAAAACCTATGATTTTTATGTTAGGTATAGAGGATATGATTGAATTCCCAAGATCAAATATATAGGCAATCAAATTAGGAGTTCTAATAAAAAGTCATATGGGTTATTTACCTTAATCTCCAAGCCCAGTATAGAATGTGTCAAGTGCCATAATGAAGGACACATAGCACGTAACGACATGATCAATTTGAGATGGTATAAGGGAGAATGGATATTTATTAACTCGAGAACAAATTCAAAGGCATGGAGAGTAAAACAGGAAGAGCTAAGGTTAGCTCTAACCTCTTAGATCTAATCCTTTGGGGAATGCTTCTTCAAATATCATAAATTTTTGACATGAAACTTGAAGAAGAAAAATTATGGAAGATAAATGTAGGATGATTATATAGTAGGAAGAGGGAAAAATTGACTGGGGAAGTTATGAAAGATGAGTTTATTCACATGAGAGGAGAAATTAAGCAACCTAAGGAAGCTAAGTAGCTCATTTTGAGTCAGATATGTGTTTAAATGATAGGTGAAAGTGATATCTCATACATGGTTGATTTCAAAAAGGATATGACATAATGTAGTTATAAAGAAGTTTGACTAACAAGACTACATAGGAGGAGTATGCTTATTACAAGAAACTTCACCAAAAGAGAGTTTATTGAAATGAAGAGATTCACATATCTAGGAGCATATTCTCAGGGGGAGAATTCCTTCACAATAAAACATGTCCATAGGAACATGCAGGACCAATTATGAATCGTTAATGAGTAGCTATGATTAGTAGCACCCTTTACCATTGATGTCAAATTGGGAGAGAAAGAAAACATTGGGAAAATAACGTAGATATAGAAGGGAGGGAGAAATCATGCTTTGGAGTAGAGAAATATGAACTTGGTCTAGTAGTAGGTTGACAAGGGGAGTTCAGGTTATTTTCATCAATGACTCTCAATGTATGATGGTGTTGTTGTCAATGAATAAGGGGGAGTTTGTTTGACATAGTTTTCTCATTGATGACAACATGTGTCATTGATGTGAAAGGGGAATTCAAATAAAGTTATAGATGGCATGGTTGCATAGACTTCTCTGAGATAAGTTTGATGTCTTGACAATGTCACATTGGATCGTGTCAAAGTGGATCAATGTTTATTGGGTTTTTGTTGAATTTATGTTGTTGAAATAAAGCTATGGATAGTGTGGTTGTATAATACTCTCTTATACCTTTCCAACAGTATATCACACTTGGTCAAACTCTTCTTAGATAAGAAGATATGTTAGTTTGAATTTGACATTTGTAATGAAGGAAAAAACACCAAAATTATTATGAAAAACACCAAGTTTGTTAAATTTTGAACATATTTAGATTGGATCTATGATCCTATGTTTCAATCCATGTAAAATGGAATAGGGGCTTGCACATTGTTTAATAGGTTAAAGAGCATGCATCTTAGGTCTAATCTAACCATTGAATAATTTGTGAATGATGGATTGTGTTATGACTTGCATGAACATTAATTGCTTCCCAATGTCACTTTACCTTTGCCATGTTGGTAAAATAAGCACATGATACATGGCATAATCTAAAGGATGTTAGGTGGCCCCTCTACAAAATACATGGTGGTGTGACTAGAAGTACAAGTGGCATCTCCGATGACATGTCGTAGCTAGAGATTTAGTGTGCACGCTGATGTGGTAGGTGCCACATGGCATGCTAAATGGGTAGTTCGTTTGACCAATGGGATGGTTTATGAGTGACACATGGCCCATTAAGAGCAAGTCTATTGTCAAGGATGATGTCATGATGAAATCAACATTGTTTTGTCCATGGATCCCAGGACGAGTTCAAATCGAAAGTGCACATGAATCTTTCTAAATTTGTGTCATCCCTAATTGATTTTATGTCCACTCACTCTTATATATATGAAGGTGATCATTTTGATTGGGGTTATGCTTGACCATTGAAATATATGTCTAGTTAAGAGACATCAAGAGTTGACTTGACAAATTTGTTATGTTTTTGGCCTGAGCATTCTATCTTTGTTGTATGTTTGCACATTGTATCGATGCAGGACGTCAGATCTACTGGGATGTATTGGAGCAAGGTTGTGTTCTCTATTGTGTTGATTTCCCAAAGGTGCAAGATCATGTTCTCTGTTGTATTCATGCTCTATGGTGTGGTTGTGCTCTCTATTGTGTTGGTTTCCCAAAGGTGCAAGGTTATGCTCTTTCTTGCGGTCATGTTCTCTATTGTGGTCATGCTATCTGTTGTGTTTATTTCCCAAAGGCATAGGTCATACTCTCTGTTATGTTGATTTCCCGAAGGAACAATTCTTGCTCTCTATTGTGTTGATTTCTCAAAGGTACACAACATGCTCTCTTTTTTGTTAATTTCCCTAAGGCACAAGAAGTGCATCTCTGTTGATTTCCCTAAGGCACATGATCTGTTATTTGTTGTGTTGATTTCCTAACGATATAGGATGTGCTCTTTATTGTTTTGATTTCCTGAAGGAACAAGACATGCCCTTTGTTGTGTTGATTTCCCAAAGGCACAATTCATGTTCTCTATTGTGTTTATTACATGAAGGCATAGGTCATTCTCTCTGTTGTGTTGATTGTCAGAAGGCATAGGATGTGCTCTCTATTATGTTGAGCTTCTGAAAGAAGAATATGTGATCTTTATTGTATTTATTTCCCAAAGGCACAATGTCATGCTCCTTGTTGTGTTGATTTCTCGAAGGCACAGGTTGTGATATTTGTTGTGTTTATTTCCCAAAGGCGTAGGTTGTGATATTTTTTTTGTTGGCTCAAAGTCACAAGTTGTCAACTCTGTTGTGTTGTCCTGAAGGTGCAAGGTCGTCAACTCTGTTGTGTTGGCCTGAAGGTGCAAGGTCATGAACTTTGTTTTATTGGTTTGAAGGCGCAGGTCATGAACTCTATTTTGTTGGACCTTAAGTGAAGATCAAGAGCTCTATTGTGTTGCGCAAGCTCGAAGGTGCAGGTTGTGGGTATTGGCCAAAAGGTATAGGTCACAAGTTTTGTTGTGGTGCTTTGGCTTGAATGTGTAGGTCATGAACTTTTTTGTGTTGAATGGTTGTATTCTTAAATATGATATTCATGGTTAAGCCCAAAGGATTATCCTTTACTTTGTCAAACATGGTCTAGATAATTAAATATATACATTTTTTTGCGTAAAATGAACAATTAACTCTGCAACTGAATTGATTTTAACAATGTTTTATTTAGGAGAGGTCATAGGTTCGAATTTGGTGGAGTCTATTTTTTCAGCCAAAATGTATTTTGTCAAACACTTAAATAGATTGGAAAAGGGCATTGTGTAGAAAACACAACGGAAAAATGTTCATTTTGTAGGTGACAGACCAAAAATGTGCAAATTGTAGAAAAATTAATTGTTTATAATGTTTTTGGGTTAAATTAAGGGTAATTTGATTTATTAAAAAATGGTAAATGCATTGAATAACCTTTTGATCAATGTAAGAAACATGAAAATATGTGAGGATATATTTTGAGGCACAAGAAGTTGTTTCAAAGTCTTTTTGATAAATATTACTAGGGAATATGGTGATGCAACAAATGCAGTATAAGCTAATGTTGATGTAAGAGTAACAAGCTCATGCAGTAAACAAATTTGGAAGAAGTATTTTGTGATCTTATGGATCAAGTTTGAAATATTGTGAAAAGTGTTCCACATAAAGTTCAAGAAGGAGGTGGGTTCCTCCATTAAGGTTGGTGCCTCAATCAAGTTGAATCCTACTGCAAGTTGGTGCTTGCATATCATCGAGGTTGGTGCCTCAATAAGGTTGAATCCTTCTGCAAGTTAGTGCTTTTATATCATCAAGGTTGGTACCTAAATCAAGTTATAGCCTATAACATGTCAGTGCTTGCACATTTTAAGGATTGGTGTCTCCAACAGGTTAGTGGCTACAAATTTGTTTTAGGGGTGGGTGCCTCCAATAGATTGGTTCCTACAATTCTATGGAATCAAATTCAAGAAGACAAGAATAATTTGTGGTTTTCTCTTGTAATGGTTTCCACGTACATCTGGTGCCTTGTTATGTTTTTGTTCTTTTGTTATTTAATGATGCATGTTTATGAATACAATTTTGATTAATTGGTGAATTGTTTAAATTAATGAAAATTTGCCACTACATTAATTTCCCCCCCTCTCAGTGTAGTCTTTATTCTAACACTATGAAAGTTCCAAAATGAGGTTGGATATTGTTGCAAAACTTTGACCCCAATATTTTCTCGAAACCCTAGTTCATATGTCAAATTACCTAGCACGTTGGAGCTGAGATCCAACACCTTCAATTATTTCATGATGCCAACTAAAGAGGGCATCACGATGCAAATATATCGTATGATAGTACCAATGGTGTCATGCTATTCTAATCAGCTACATTAGGAGGTATTATTTTGGGAAATTGAATATTGGTGAAAAACACAATAGTTATGCTTTACTAGAAGGAAAATTTATTCCTAGTTATATATTCCTTCATCCTATTGACATAAGTCATCATTTTTGATGATGCCCTAACTCAGGTTATCCTACATAATCATGCTGATGCCAAAGGAAAAATCTCTTGAAAATATGGGAATTATCCACAAATTATGAGCCATTGAGTTAGATAGCCAATGGGAAACCTATGGAAGCATAGAAGGGATATAATTTGTTCCTTCGGAAAAAACTATTATAAACAAATAGGGAACTCCTCCATATCTGATTTGAGATTTTCACTTCTAGATTCTTTGAATTTAGTTGAAATACTATTGAGGTTGACCTAAGAGAAAAGTAGGAACTTGACACTACATTTTCGTATTTTGGGGAGAAGAATAAATGGGAGGTTTTATTGGAAAAATTAGACCTTGCAGTGTTTGTTGCATAGATTTTGATGCTAGTTGAAGAGGAAAATGAGCCTGATATTGTTGGAAAACTTGAATCTAAGTTTGAGGTATGAGTAAAGGTTGTTGTATAGATGGTTTCATTATAGTGCTTTGGGGCTGATACTATGGTATCATCGACATATAACCATCCTTCCCAACTTGCATTTGTGTTGGATGCCCAGATGTTAATTGAATTTGTATTGAATTCATCTAACCTTGTGGTCTGGGTTGAATCTTCCCCTGATGTCCTACTTGCATTGGTTGAGGAGGTTGAATTAATGACCATTGGATGTTAGGCATCACTTGTGAAGGTTGCATTATACCAAGCATTATTTATGCCTGAAATATAGTTTTTGTCATTGTTAGATTTGCAACCAATATCTAGCAAGCCTACTATTCATTTTTTTTAATGAGAACCTTCATTTGAGACATAAGGTCATAAAACCAAGGTTTTGACATGCTAGCTATGTGAGAGGTGAAAGAGAGGTTACCAGTTGCATTGACCCTATTTCGACTGGGATTTGAAAGAACATTTATATGTCCTACATTTTTACTTTGAATTTCCATAGAGATATATGGGCCTCGAAAAGCTCCTACAATTGATGGGAGTTCCTTCTATTCCAAGTATTCCAAGCTAGATTGAACATTATCCTTGAAATGTTCCAATACTTCTACTTTCCCCTCAAAGTAAGAAGACACATAAGAAAATAGAAAACCTTTAAACTCCTTCCCTTGGAAATTACATTAAACAAGAAAAAAATCCTCTTTCAAATTGTTGATAGTAAAATTCAAGCAAGAATCACTCCCCAACCATATCAAGAACCAGACCACAAGTCAAAAAATGAGTCAGTCAAGAGAAGTTTACATCAATGCTTTATTTAATGAAAGACAAGACTATTATCTCTTATGCATTCAAGTTATTAAAAATTCTCTATGGTTTAATATTATTCTTCCTGAAAATATATGGGCAAAGAAATTTTCCATAACATCTTCCAAACCCACAAAGATGAAAGGAAGCACAAACCTACTGAAGCTTTCCATTAAAGGTTGAACTAGAGGAGGGTGAGGATAATTAGGATTTTTAGGAGGATGGGAAACACCCTAAAATTATTCCTGATTCAAGGCAAGGGTTTTCTTGAGAGGGTAAGTGTAAGGGAAATCTAGTGGCAGGAAATTATTTGGGTGTCCTGACAACATTCTTGACAGGGGAGCCACCAGATAAGCAGTCACTAGCTCACCATCATCTTCAAAAGGAATACCATTTTTCAAAGTATAATACCTTGAATCATACAAGCCTACAAATTGAACCTGCAACCTACACTTATCCAAATGTCAACCATTCCCCACACCTTACCAAATAGGGTCCGGAGCTAGAAACTGGGGGATTCTGTGTAGTCTCCATCTGCATTGTTGGATTTGGCCATGAATTATTTAAAAAAAATGGTGGTGCTTCATTCGAGCTTTGAATAATGGAAAAGTGACTCATGGTTGTGGAATTATATGTGCACAAACGCTAATTCATTGTCTTTAAGTTTATTTTTTTTTCAAGAAGCCCAGGCCTTCTGGAATGGCTAAGAATGTAAGGGATCTATTTTTGCAAAGGTAAAGCTCTTTGATCATGTCATGCACATAGAAATGATGATGGACACTACTTACTTGTAGGGATTTGTGGTAGGAATTATTTCTTTAGTGCAACACATAACATGTTTAGAAAATTTCATGTTCTATATTTTAATGTCTAATGAGAAAGAAGAATCGAAGCCAAGCATCTTAGCTATTGCTACACGAATTTGCAATTTTTTTCTTATTGTCATAATGGGTTTCCTCGACAATAGTGAGCATGTTAAGATATTTGGTATTATTTTCTCCTTAGACTTGAGCATCTCTCATCCTTCATTGTTGTTAGTCTGCATCAACACTTCAACAAACCTATGATCTATTCTAGGACTACGTCTCATAGATAAAATAAGAGATGTGTTTGACAGATGATAAAAAAACCAAAATATAAAATTGGACACTCTTTGAAACATTTATATGATGATAAAGTATCATGTATTCAAGCGAGAGGTGGAAATATCCACGTAAATAATTAAATCTACAAGGATGTGCTACCAACTATTAGATGCAGAGCTAAAACTAAATCCCCAAAAATATTCAGAAGGATAGGATATGCCCACTTTGATACCACTGGTCCAAGTCTTGGAGGATAAGATCTAGAACGCTTGAATGCTGAGAATGTTAGTTACACATGTTTGTAACAATTTGGTCATTGGTTTTTTATGGTTTGGTTAGTTGTTGTAAAGATACTACATGACATCATATCCAAGGGTCAATTTTATTTATTTAGTATTCTATAGACATACATCATATTGCTTTGTCATAGAATAGTCCGATAGAGCCTCTTCATATTTTCAATCTTTAGTGTGCAAATTATAACTCAAAAGTATATGTAGATGCAAGCCTACTCTCCTAGTGCTTCGTTCATTGTTTTCATGAGATGAAGCAAGCTGCCAAGATTTGAAAAATATCCCTTAGTCTCTATTGGTCATTTTATATTTGAAGAATATGATAGTACTATGTGTTCAATATGCTAACCTACTCTATCATGTTGGAGGAAGGCCGATTAAAAAGTTCTTGTTGGTTATTGTTGGAAATAATACTGAGAAGGGGGGGGGGGGGGGGGGGGGGGTGAATCAGTATTATCAAACTAATAATTTTTCATTTCCATAATCAGATTTATATACGCTACTTCAGTTAAGGGAACTCGCATGTACATGCAACTGTGTTTAGAGAAACTAGCGTATATCCAACAAACTTATGATTCAGTTAATTCATCATATATTGATCTTTAATCAGTGCATCAGAACCATATAAACAATAACCAGGTGCAGTAAAAATAGAACAAATCATCACACATAAGAAACACACATGAACACCAAGATATAAGGTGGAAACCTAATGTGGGTGAAAACCACCTGCTGCAATCGTCTCTGTCTTCTTTTAATAATAAGAGAATTCTGTTTACAATTTTTTATACTGGTGTAGTCTTATACCAGTACGTAGGCTTCTACCTATAGAAGGCTACAACCTTCTTTCATTCTGCAGCTTCTACTGGAAGGGAGCTACAGCCCCCTAGCTCTTGTACTAGTTGATATGTTTACTAGTACATAGGTGCCGGCCTAGAGAAGGCTACAACCTTCTCTTTTCTTCTAGGGACCACGTTTCATAAATTTTCAAACTAGATCATCAATAACATCATTCAATCATCAAATATATCTGCATCAACCAATCTCCCTTTTGAACCAACCACAACTGAATCAATCAATCACTCTGATCATTCAGAATACTATCACCAGAATACTATAACCAGAACCCAAGAAATAACCCATAACACTGTAACAACAAACAAAAGCAACTAAAACATATTTTATAAGGTATACGCTACTTCCATGTGTCGAACTTGCGTGCATATGAACTTTCCTCAAAGCGAACCAGCGTATAGATCTGAAAATCAAATTTATGATGTATACGCTGTTTTGATATGCAGAACCAGCGTGTATACGCTTCTTTTATGAAGTGAACCTGCATACAGATCTGTAAAAGATGATTTAAACATAACAACTATTCCAAACTTCAATCATACCCAGATCATCATATTTACAGACTACAACATGCGTCGGTTATTCAGATACAAGATCAAACCACATAGATATAATTCACTTCAAGCCTTAAGATCTTGATGCATCATTAGATCTTATTCTTCATCAAGTGCTAAGGTTATTCCTCAGTTCAGATCTAGCAGAACACCGTAAGCCAATAACCTGCATATTAGATCTCACACTATATCCGATATTCAATGCTTGCACACCTTGGCCTAATGATCTTCTCCTCCTTTTATAGTGTTAGGCATTTCTTAATACTATGGTCCAAAACCACTTAGGAACAATACCATGGACCAAATACGTGGGGTCAATACCTTGGACCCGATACCTTGGACCAATACCTTGGATCTGTTAGTGTCGGTATCTTCATCCCTCCATCATTGATCAAAATACTCTTGTTGCATTGCATGTTAGGTGTCTCATCTGGCCATCTGCATTCCATTAGGATCATGGATCATCTGATGGCAGTGGCATTTTATAAATTTTTCCCTCATGATCTTTACCTGCTGGCCCATTTTCAGGTCATTTACAGTCATTTTTGTCTTTACATCTGCAAAAAGTCATTTTTAGGGTTTTAGGTCTCATTAGGTCTAGGGTTTGTCCTCAAGGTCTTGTAAAAGCTCAATAATGGTCAGCAGGTGCATGAGGAGGTCAAATAAAGTCTCAACAACCAAAATTTCAAGAATCACATGCTCAATGATTGATTTTTCCTCAAAACCCTGTTTTGAGGAAAAACAGAGTTTTTTATGTTTTATGTAATTTCATTTTTCCTATATGTAATAATTTTGAGATACAGCCCTGGTCACTTTGCCAAGCTCCTGCATCCCAACCCTTGCAAAAGAGTCAAAAAGTCAAAGCATTTAGTCCATCAAAGGCAAAAAATAGTCAAAATGCCAAAATAGAGTTTTAAATTATAAGTGAAAGGCAAACATTACAAAGTGGGTTTTTATAAGTGGAAAATTAAAACCCTTTGTATATAAAGTATTTGTCATGTTGAAGAAGTTCATTTGTGTCCAAAGATTGAAAGAGAAAAAAAGTCAAGTCGTCTTTGAGCCGAAGGAGTGAATTTGCAGCCAAACCCTGAAAATTTTGAGGCGTGGCAGACCTGGGTCAAGGCGCGGTGCACTCGGCCAGCGCGGCACATACAGCGCAAGTTTTACATTGAAATTGTAACTGGTGCGATGCACCAGTGAGGCGTGGTGCACCTGTTAGTGGGCGCGACCCACTTGCCTCCAAAGCCCGAACTCATTCAAATTGCCTCCTCCAAGCTTCAAACTTGCAAATTCTTCATTACACAAGTAAGCTAACATCTCCATATTGCCATTGCAAGGGTTTTCATCAGTTTGCATGGTACTTCTATAGGTTAAAAACAAAACCCTAGTTCCTTGCACATTTGTATTAAGAAAGCTCTGTAGGGTTTGCAAAGTTACAGTTTTTGCTGTTAAATTCCCATCCTACCATTTTCGCATCCCCTCACTACAATTTCATTCACCTCTTTTCTCATTCCCTCTTTCACTTACACCTACATATTTCCCCTATTCCAAAACCCTAATTAACATCCTTAATCCATAAATATCATTCTCCAAACCCTGTCATTCCCAGAAACCCTACAAGAAGCATCCCAACCCCTCATTCACATTCCCTATCATATCAAACCCCTATTATTTAGCAGCAAATACCTAAATACCTATTGTCTTTATAAAATCTCTTCATACTCATCTAAGAAACATCAAACAGAGGAAAACTTGGAGTCATATTCATCTTATGACAGAAATGAGGAAACAATAAGTGACTCCTCCAAAGAAATTCATGCACCAAGGAGACCTCACAAAGGTGGAAAACATATCCCGGAGGAGCCCACTACACTTACTGAGTTGTTGGCTTGCCCAATTGCTGTAGCATGCTTCAAACATCAGTCCTACTATCAATTTTGTGAGATGGTGAAAAGAGTCAAATACCATCATGAGCTGGCTAGATTGTTTGTCCTCCATCTTCACAACGGTCAAGTCAATTTGGCAGGTGTGACATTCACTTTGACATCGGAATCTATAGCTAAAGCAACAGGTATTCCAAATGTGGGTGAGCAATGGAATAAGAGACAACTGGTGGACAGGGAACATTATGAGCCTTATATCAAGGCCGGTTTTTAGAGGCAGATTACTAGAGTTTTCCCTTTTAGGTATCTTCAGGACACATATGCTCCATTGATGAAGCTCATAATTAAATATTTCAGCTGTGAAGGCATATTTTCTCGCCTGTATGCCTACCACATCAGATTATTAATGCATTTCACTAGGGTGAGGATGATGAACCTCCCCTATTTCATATGCCGGAATATCGAGAAAATGACCACATTAGTGCAAAGGAAACCTCCTCATCAGCAGTATAACAACATCTATCACTTTGCATTAATCAAGATTGTGGTTTTGCATCAACTTAGTTTACTGAATGTTTCATGGGAGGATTTCATTTCACATGAGGTCTTCACAGGCTCTCAAGTACCCCCACCAGTTTTTCATGAGGCAGGAGAGCCTTCACATCAGCAAGAGGTGCATGAGACTCAAACCACCAGTGTGCCAGTGTTTGTCACTTATCAAAAGGGCACAAGGAGATTGTTTGCAGCAGCAAAACGAGTACTATCTCCACCCGGGGTGGAAGGGGTCTCGTTTCCTTCAACAAAAAAGTAGGTACAAGACAAGGGTAAGTAGCCATTGCATGATGAGGGGCCTTCAGAAGGTCAAGAGAGAGATTTCATTCTCATTCAGGATGATGACACTGATTTGGGCTCCCAAAGCTCAAAGCTCAAGGAGATCATTCAGGAACAACAAGCTGACATTCATGACTTGTCTCTCAACCTAGAAAGAGCCAAGTGGATAATCAACTATCTTGAGCAGAGGAACAAACAGTTAGAGGATTAGCAAACCATCATGGAGCTCCAAAACATAAGAGAAAATCGGCAAGCTGCCAAGAGGAGGAAAGTCAAGTTGACACCACTTGAACAAGAAATTGATGCTGATCATGAATCTTGGCTTGAGAGGGTAAAAATGCACTTGGAAAAGATGCTGGAGAAGGCCAAAAAAGAGAAAAAGATGTTGAGGCACATGGCCTATCACTATTTGGCGAGAAACAAAGTTTGCAAAGCAAGAATTAGGATTTTGAAGGCCAAGTTGAGGAAAGCCTTGAGGAAGAGGAAAGAGTAAGACAAGCTTAAGATTTTGGCTAAGGCCTCCTTAGCCCAACATAGCACTTGATGCAAGACACTCAGCCCAAATTTAAAGAAATTTGGGATACTTTCTGCCAATTTTGAATTTTTGAAGCAAAACACAAGTTTTTCTGCCTGATGCGTCGTGCCACCTGGTGCGCGCTTTTGCTAGGGACCTCCTTTCGAGGAAAACTCAGCATTTTTGGATTCCTCAGGAAAAAATATGAATGCCCACAAATGGCTAATTTTGTTTTCCAAGTTTTGAGCTTCCAAAAGGGTCAAAAACACCTCAAAAATGCCCTTTCTGCCTCTTTTTGGCCACACAAGAAGAAGTGTTGGGAGAACTCACTTTTGGAGGGGAAAATAGACTCCAAATTCAGAAATTCCACTTGTTCTAGAAAGTAGACAGACATATATTTCCAACAAGACCACTTGGAGAAAATTTGGTGCATGGAAAGGCCTCCAAAATTAGCTGCAAAAAGGTGCTATGCACAGGGACAGAGGCTCGGCACACAAGATGGAAAATTGACTTTTTTGCACAAAAACTCTGTTTTTCACCTAGTTTCTTCTCAGTTTGACTTTTCTCTCTCTCATAGTCAAAATCATGATGTAATTTGATGTAACTTTATGGAATTTGATGTAAATATGCTAAAATTTCACTCATGGAGGTAGATACATCATGAAAAGGTAGTTTTGAACTGAATGAATCAGTTTCCTAGATTTTAGAAGAAAGCTATTCCAATGCCTACTTTTCAGTTCTTAGTTTAGATCTTGTTGGAACAACTCCCAAAATCATGAATTTGACCCCTAAAGCCTAGCATGAGTTTTTTGTTGTCTATATCTAGTACTTTTCTATCATTTGTCAAGGTTGGACTTTTGTGAAAGATTTGAGCAGCATTATACATTCATCTCTGTAGTTTGGCAAAGGAATAGACCAGGGTTTGTAGCCTTTTGTGGGATTCTTGTGGAAAATTGATTTGGTACAGTGTCTTCTTCTGTAATTCAAGTTTTACATGTGTTTATGTATGCCATTCTCTCTCTCTCTTGAACTAAATGAATCAAGGATAAAGGTAGAAATCATTGAAGTTGCAGTGCTCTACCTAGGGTTTGTTTAGTTATTTATGTTTTCTACTCTTTGAAGAGGATACCTGAGACTCTCATGCACTCTCCATCTCATTCAATTTAGAGCACTAAAGAATTTTCCTACCTCGCCCCACAAAAACCTCTGTAAAACTGAGTCCAATCCCCGGACCCAAATCTGCCTTTCACTTTTAAGCCAGCAAAACATCATCAAATTCAATCAAACTCCTCTGAGCACATACCTAACCTAAAATTAGTCTTTCCATCAGTCATCTCAAGCTTTAGTGATCATATTTTCCTGAGATTGACAAGGAGATAGCCCTCTACCGACCTGGTAGGGCTAGCTACTAGGTTAAGTGTGGTTTGATGTTACCCTAGATCCTGCCTTTCTCAGCTTGAGGTAGATTTAGGCCCCAACAGGATCAAAATACCATGGACCAAATACTTCGGACCAAACATTTAGCTTTCTAAGGTATACACACTTTTCTTTTTGTGAAAGTGCGTGTGTACGTATACGCGACTTGTATATAGTGAACCCGTGTGTATACGCGGTTTGGTTATGGTGAACTTGCGTATACCTATCTTTCTTCATTCTATGTAGTCTGATCTGTAACTCTGAGCTGTTAACCTGTAGTACTGTGATTTTTCATCTGAGTGAGTTTCTTTCTGAACTAATTCCTTGAAGCTGCCCTGCATTTCATCACATTTGTAAAGACTTTTGTCATGCATTCTGTCACATCTAATATCTCTTCTGTAGATTCATCTAGTTACCATATACAAGAGAGTTGTTTTGCTACGAGTGGGTTGCTATCAAGTACAAGACATACATCATAATGCCAACAATCTCTCCCTTTGGACTTGATGGCAACAACCACACCAAGTCACTCTCCCCCTTTGACATCAAGGGCAAAGGGTCATGCTCCCCCTAAGTGCATGTTGAATTCTCCGATATGCTGATTGAGAATCCATGAGCCAGTCCATGCTCCCCCTGAGCATAAGCAAAGTCTGCAAAACGATGTTCTAAAAGAAGAACATGACTTTATACATACATCACAAATGACCTTCCTATCACCAATGACTCATACATGCATCCATCTCCCAACCAAGTGGGGATATACCAAATTTGACTCATCCACCCAACCAAGTGGGGATATATCAATTTTTTATACAAGTCAAGAAACATTACATCATTCATCCCATGCATAGTGGGGTTACAAATTAGGTCTTTTCATGACCGTTACAGTAAAAGATATACATGACATATAATAGAGACTAAATGTCTTAAACAAGACCATGATAGTCATCAACAACTATCATCAACAACATTTGTCAACAACCAACACTAGCATCAGCATACAGCATCCAGACCAGCAACCTGTATAAGGTCATCAGTAGTTCCCAAAATATCAACAACCATGTTCTCCCCCTGAACCTCTTCCACCTGTTCATTTTCAGATCTGATCATTACATATGTCAGTAAGAGACGTCAAAGCATAATCATCAATCAGATATACATCAAGTGATCAATAAGACTATGAGGACCAATATATCAATAGATTGAAATCATCATCAAATAGAGAAGATAATTGATAGATCCATAGCAGACCCCCTTTTTTCTGAGTCTGGCCCACTGTTTTTCTTCAAACCAACATATACGTGACTGTGTCCACAGAAACTCGCGTATGTACGCGACTACACTTCATGAAACTCGCGTATAACCACCTTTTTCTGAAAAATAGGATTTAACAGTAGGATGATGCAGAAACTACTCCCAGCTTTTGTCTGAGATATTCAAATGTCTCTCTGGGCAGTAATTTAGTGAATATATCAGCAACTTGTTCTTTGGAGGGAACATACCCCAATTTGACTTTTTGTTCAAGCACTTGTTCACGTAGGAAATGATTTTTGATGGGTATGTGCTTGGTCTTGGAGTGCATGATTGGATTCTTCAAAATACTGATGGCACTTGTGTTATCACATAGAATGGAGATGGGTGGAGTACATGTGATCTGAATATCTTGCAAGGTTTGCATCATCCAAAGTAATTGTGTGCAGCAAGATGCAACAGCCACGTATTCTGCTTCAGCTGTAGATAATGCAATTGAACTTTGTTTCTTGCTGAACCAAGACACCAACCTGGAACCCATATATAATGCACCACCAATAGTTCTTTTTTCTGTCATCAACACTTCCTGCCCAATCTACATCTGTATATGCATGAAGTGTAAGATCTGTATCTCTAGGATACCATAAACCAAAGTTCTATGTTCCTTGAAGATATTTGAAGATCCTTTTGACTACCTGAAGGTGAGATTCCTTTGGATTTTCTTGGAATCTTCCAACTATTCCCACTACATGCATGATGTCCGGTCGAGTCCCTGTTAAATAAATCAGGCTGCCAATCATGGATCTGTAAGTTGGTTGATGTACTGCTGCTGATTCATCATTTGAGCTGAGACTACATCCTGTTACCATTGGAGTACATACTGGTTTAGAATCTTCCATGCCATACTTTTTCAGGATCTATTTGAGATATTTGGTTTGTGAGAGAAAAATACCATCTTTATTTTGCTGAACTTGTAGACCAAGAAAGTAGGTAAGCTCACCAAGCAAGGACATTTCAAATTCTTGCTGCATTACTGAAGCAAAATTCTGACTCATGGATTCTTCATTGCTACCAAAAATGATATCATCAACATACACAACAATTATTAGCAATTTATTAGTGTCCATCTTTGTATATAGATTGCTATCTGCTGACCCCTTTGAAAAACCCTGTTGGTGGAGATATTTGTCAAGATGGTAATACCATGCCCTTGGAGCCTGTTTTAGACCATAGAGAGCTTTCCTGAGTTTTCATACAAGTTTTGCATCATTTCCAAGAATGAATCCTTCTGGTTGTTCAATATAGACTTCTTCTTCTAAGTCTCCATTAAGAAAGGCATATTTTACATCCATTTGGTATACTTTGAATTTCTAAAAACTAGAAAGAGCAAGAAACATTCTGATGGCTTCAAGTCTAGCAACAGGTGAAGAAGTTTCTTCAATGTCTATACCTTCTTGTTGAGCATATCCTTTACAAACAAGTCTGGCCTTGTTTCTAATAACTTCTCCATTTTCGTTCAACTTGTTTTTGAATATCCATTTAGTTCCTATGATATTCTTATCATGAGGTCTAGGAAATAATTCCCAAGTATTATTCTTTTCAATTTGCTCAAGTTCTTCATTCATGGCCTTGACCCAACATTCATCTCTGCATGCTTCATTTACATTTTGGGGTTCAGTGGAAGATAGTAATGCTAGATAGCTTGAAGCTTCGGCAATGGTTCTTCTAGTTTGCACACCTACCCCTTTTTCTCCTAAGATTTGAGCTTTTGGATGATTTTTCTGAACATACCTAGACAGAGTCTTTTCTTCTATCATTGTCTCTTCTTCTGGTGCTTCATTGATTTCTTCTTCAGAATTAGTGTGATTTGATGTGGGAAAATGTTCCTCATCTTCTTCATAATCTTCAGTTTTTATCTGTTTTGGATTTTTGCATGCTTCATCAACCACAACATCAATACTTTCAATAATTTTCCCAAGTCTTTTGTTGTAACATTTATATCCTTTACTTCGGGAAGAGTAGCCAAGAAGAATACCTTCATCTGCTCTGGTTTCAAACTTGCCAAGTTTTTCATCAGTCCTTTTGACGTAACATTTGCTTCAAAAAACTTTGAAGTATTTTACAGTAGGAGTCTTACCATACCAAAGTTCATGTGGAGTTTGAGTGTTGTTTACCCGAACATTTTCTTGATTGAGAATAGTGACGGTGGCGAATGCAGCTTCACCCCAGAAGGTTGCAGGAGTTCCAGATTCATCTAGCATAGCACGAGCCATTTGTTGAATAGTTATGTTCATCCTTTCTACCACTCCATTTTGTTGAGGAGTCCTTGCGGTGGAGAACTGCCTTTTTATTCCATGTTGTTCACAAAAGTCAAAGAATTCGTCTAAGGTAAATTCCCCTCCTCGATCAGATCTGAGGCATTTGATTTTGCGATCTGATTCATTTTCAACCAAAGATTTGAAGTCTTTGAAATTTTCAAATGCTTCATCTTTATGCTTTAGAAGACCTATCCAACACATTCTGGAAAAATCATCAATGAACAATATAAAGTA